>CM034349.1:8149046-8482520 GCA_019925275.1 Mytilus edulis
ATCTGATGGGTGCCCCCATATAATGCAATGTTCAAGTCCGTATCTTATATAAAGAGACCCCATAAAATATTCTTAATAAAATCAGAAATACATTCCTTTTTTTATATAAATAAGGCCGTTAATTTTCTCGTTTGAATTGTTTTACATTGTCATTTCGGGGCTTTTTATAGCCGACTCTGTGGTATTGGCTTTGCTTATTGTTGAAGGCCATACGGTGACCTACATTTGTTTATATCTGTGTCATTTTGATCTCTTGTGAACGGTTGTCTCATTGGCAATCATACCGCATCTTCTTTTTTATATTTTTTTATATTTATGATACGGAATCCGAGAAAAAAATAATTAATAGTTATACCAGTGACGGATTCAAGAAAATTGGGATCCGGCGGTTTGAAACTCTTTTTTTTAACTTTCAATGCATTTGTATGGGAACATATATTTGGAATCCTCTTTTCTCCTGGATTGGACCCCCTCTCCATTTAAAAATGTCTGGAAACACCAATGTATATTAAGTGGTGTATGTGGAGATGCGCTTGCAAAACCGGCGAAACATGTTGTACCGGTCCAACGGACAAACGGAAAGACGGACTTTATTATCACTATAAACCATCGCCTCACAAAGTGGTGTACAATTGAGTGTGAAAGAGACAGATCTACATCCAAAACAAAGTGAAGGAACTGTGATCAATTATAGGCTACAGTACGGCCTCGAATGTTTGTAAATTCATGCATTTTTATATAGTAACTATTAAATCTGTGTGTTTGTACAATTTTAAGTAAAACGGAGGACATTTCTGAAACTTCTATAAACAAACAAACCTTTTTCTTATTTCAGCCACATTCAAACATCCTTATACTTAATGTAATAAGTCGAGTACACCCTATCAAGCTAAAACATGTTTGAAAAGTTTACAGGATGTGAATTTATTAAAATATATTTGTGTTATTTAGAAAAATGCCATCTTCTAATGTATCGTAAATAACTTTGAAATCACTACTAGAATACAGTGAAATAACGACTGATCATACAGTTTCAAAATATACAAGCGAGACTGATCGTACAGTGAGAAATTCAAACAAGTGTAATTTTCTTATTTCTGGCTTCAAAGATCTGGCTGAAACTTTTACCACCACTTAAAATACACTTTATCTAGTAAATTAAGTCTGGAATTTACGTTAATTTGTACAGTAAGAGTGCAAAAAGATTGTTTTTAGGTTCACCAACTGATTTTCCTTAGTGATGCACTTGAAAATCTCTTAATTAAGGCAAAGATACGAATAATGAATGTGCTAAATTTAATTATAAACCATTTGTGAGTATCGATGTCAGCTGAATTAATCATTAAGCAATGTACAGATGAACATCTTACCGTTTAATATAGTATATCCGACAAATTTAAAATGTGATCCAAAAAGTTCTCGCTTCGAAAATCGCGACTTCCGGAAAGCGTACAGAATAGTATCTACACTGTGATATGTAGTATAACGAAATCAGAGATCTGTTTTTTAATTAGATTGGCTGTAAACAATGTATTATATATACTATCAACAACACCCCACGTACGAATATTGTCTAGTCAACAAAAGTAATGATACACAAGTTTCCAAATTATTAGCGATTTATAAACATACCATGTTATGAAAACAGGTTCAGATTTGTTTTCCAGAAAACAAGGACAAAATCTGCACTTATTTCGGAGACGAGATTTTTTTAGTGCTCACTTTTTTGCGAAGGTTTTCAAATTCAAATGAGACATGAATTTCATTTCATGCTTTAAAAGTTCTTATATAGGTATTATGAAATTTTGGGTGAGAAAGTAATTTTTATAATAGCATGTAATTGCGAATAAAAGATTGGTAATATATATACAATTTCTTATTTCATAGGAAATACGCATTGTCTTTGAATCTTTTCCTTTGTTGACTAATCTACTTTAAAATGCACATTACAAAAACAAACCAACAAACCAACAAAACAACACTAAATAGATAAATGAAAAAAACAACAACAATAGAACAGAGGTTTCAAAAATTTCAATCAGATTGTTCGGATGTTGAGGTATTGAAATTCAGAATAATGGTAGTGTTGGGTAAACAGTGACAATTTACTCCCTTGTGTATAACACATTTTCGACAATGAAATTGTTATACGATTTATTCAATTTGCATGCAAAATAACTGCTGTTTAAGAATATAATGTGTGTTTCTTCTAGTAGTTAAGGGAAATGCTCAGTTATTACATTAAGAGTTGTGCTGTTACACTGCTGTCCAATGTTAGTTGTAGAGATAAGCAATCATGTTTTGCCCTGCACAATATTGTGTATCCCTGTCCCAAGGTAAGAGCCTGCAGTTCAGTTGTTGTAATAGCTGACTATACGGTTTTGATTTTTCTGATTGTTGAAGGCCATACTGAAAGGCAATATGATGACCTATACTTTCTAACATTCACGTCATTTGAAGTCTGGTGGACGTCTCAGTGGCTATCATCTGACCGTATCTTTATATTAATAAGATTGATACAGTTAAATCAATAAATGTATTTAGTTCTGTTTATAAACAACAACTTAATTGTTTATCGAAATAATGTGTTTTACTTTGCGTAAAAATAGATGTGAAAACTAATAATAACCAAATAAAAGAGATCTAACCAACTTTTCCGAAATTATTCCTGAAATAATTTTTACAAATAAAAGTGGTGCGTGGATATAATCTTTATTGCAAAATTACACCCATAAGGGTCAAGCAATACAATCAAACAATAATTTTATACAATACAATGCAATTCAATGCAATACAATGTAATACAATGCAATACAATGAAATTCAATATAATACAATACAATATATAGAGTAATAGAACATTAAGAGTTCAATTATAAATGTATATTAAAAACACCATCATAACCTTGACTGACACGGGTCTGACTCCCACAGTTATAAAGACTGATAAAGAACACTAGTACCTGTTTTTCAAGGTCATTTGATGATCTATGTAAATCACACGTGTGACGACAAACGTTTACATACCTGTGGTAAGTAGGCGGGCGGGGCCAACATCTAAGCAAAGAAAGGGATTGATATGATGCAATTAGTAATAATAAGGCAAGAAACTGGAATTTCAACAATATGTTTTTACACTTAGCTTCCCGTCAACATTCTTTTTATTTATCTAACCTTGTAAGTACATATCGAGTTCCATATTTAAAACCGTCACAGTAACAAGAATCAGATTCTCCCAACTAAGAGGTCAGTTCTGATGACCTTGACAAAGAACCAGAAGAACACTGAACTACATTATGATGTATGCGGTGATCGCTATGTAAGTCATTCACATGTTAAATACATATCAACGGGCCTTGATCTTAACGCTTAGTGCACACGAAGGTGAAAGCTTAAACAGTTGCTTAAATGTGACCTAAACGGGCCTGCAAAGTCCATCCAGCTTTATCCAAGGTTTCAAAATGGACATGATGCTGCTAAGGATGCAAGGTCAACGAACACTGGATATTAGTTATCTTTACTATTAGATGTGTAGACCAACATTTTGTAGCCGGTTTGTCTCCGAGCCGACGATCGTCTGAAGTATTATATAATAATAAATGGTTAGTGTATGTAATGTACTTTATAACTTCATAGACAGAAGCTACAAATTTGACATCCCAACTCCTATGGAAGAAAACTGTCAAACGAATAAAAAACTATCAACATGATACATCAGTGCATGAAAACAGTTTTTGGAAACCTTGTAGTTTATATGGTTACTAGAACACACCCGCGAAATCGCGGGCACATACAGCTTGTGAACTGTTGTAGAATTATTTTTTAAAAAGATATTATGTATGAAGAATTTCATAAAAGGTATCAAAAACCCTCTCCCTTTTTCCAAAGTCCGATATTTGTTTCCTTTCTGTTAAATTCAATTATTTTCGTGTTTCTGGTCTCAGACCACAATTATTCGTCTCTTTGGCTACAATGCTTCTTTTGGTAAAAGTCAAATCAAATTAAAAATTTGCACCGTTTCAAACATCTTCATTATAAGTCTAATAAAATATGCTTCAAGGACAATCCATCAGTGCTTTTTCTTTTGAGAGTCTTACTAACATGCCAATGGTAGGATATGAATCTTGTATAAATGACTTAGACCGACTAAGGCTAATTTGAGGGGTGGTCGGAGGGGTCCTGATCCCGAAATCCCGAGATGCAGAATTTAAAGAAATTCATATCCCGAAATCCCGAAATCGAAAAATATATTCCCGGATCCCGTAAGGATCAATCCCCAAATCCTGAGTTTCAAAACACCCGATCCCGACGCCCCGAAAAAGGCCCTGCCTCCTCTAATCTATACGGCTTACTTTCATTTTTGCCAAATCACTATTTTCACTTTCAACAATAAATTGTTATGCCCCATCTAGTCTGTGCATCCGTGCGTTCGTTCGGTCGGTCGTCCGTCAGTCCCGCTTCAGGTTAAAGTTTTTGGTCGAGGTAGTTTAAGATGAAGTTAAGCATGTTTCACTTTTTTAATATATATGCAAGTGGTATGACCCCTTAAATAGTAAACATTTCAAAGAAAACAGTAGACAGAATCAGGGACTTTCTATACTAACATAGAAAGTCCCTGACAGAATACAGAGAGTCTCTATATATTAAAGTAGTATAATATCGTAGTTTACATGTAGATAAACGCGAACAATAGTTGTCCTCTTTAATGAGGTATAATAGTTGTGATTCTTGCGATCTTTACACCATGAAATGAAACGCGAAAAATAATTGTCCTCTCTAAGGAGGTATAATTATAGTTGTTATTTTTGCTATCTAAACACCATGATATGGAGAACGCTCTGAATGGCTTATTTATTTTTCATTTTTGTTATCTATGATACGATTGGTTTTTTTTTAAATGTGTCACATGTTTTACTTATTTTAATATATATGCAACTGGTATGACCCCTTAAATAGTAAACAATTGAAAGAAAAACAGTAGACAGAATACAGAGAGTCTCTATATATTAAAGTAGTATAATCGTAGTTTACATGTAAAAAACGCGAAAAATAATTGTCCTCTATAAGGAGGTATAATAGTTGTGGTTCTTGCGATCTTAACACCATGACATGGAGAACGATTTGATAGGCTTATTTATTTTTCATTTTTTGTTATCTATCATAAGATTGGTTGTGTTTGTGCATGTTTCAAACCGGAAGTCTCATCTATGACTAAAAGTCAGTCTGATGACGGAATCATATCCGGACTCCTTTTTTGTCGTTTTTCTCCCAAAATAACTCAATCTGAATAATCATAAGAATAGATGACAAATGCGACTATGCATGTTACCTATAGGACACAGAGGCATGATGATTGATTTATTGTGGAAGGAAGAGAAGCGACACCCAAAATGAGGTCTTCTCGTTTAATAGTATAGATATTATTAACTCTTATTGCATATTTCCATATTCCATATTTGAGCTGTTTTCTTATTTCTATTGTAAATGTTTGATAGGCAAGTTAGTTCTTATCATGCTGAATATGTTAATTAATAAATGCAGCATTTGGGGAAGCCGATTCCTTCAACACTGCAGTTTCAAATGTGCCTCATGTGATAAAGGCAAACAAAGAAAAGATATTGTAGTAGCTACTAGTATTATGTTTTGGTTATCATGTTGAAGTGATGTTGTTGTGTTAGTTCGATGGCCAATACAAAGAACATGTTGAGAATGATGTTACATTGAGTCTTTCTTGTAACATTTATCTTTCCAATCACCAAAACTTCTAAAGAAATATAATATAGCGCACGAAGTTATGATACACCACGCAAATGTCGCTGACATAGGTACCAATGACGTATAATAAAAACTAATCAATTGCACTTTTTCATAGGACTCATAGGCGCTCGGATCAAAGCAATTGGACGAATAAGCCAATTACGAAGTTGAAGATCATTGGAAACCAAACAAAAAATATCATTCCTGACTAATGGTCGTGTGAAATCATCGCAACCAAACGTCAACCAACAGCTGCATCAATTTAGTTAAAACACATTGAAGTTACCAGGCTTATATTGTGTTACACCAGACCAGTGGCGTTCTGTTTTATCGACAAATAAACTTTGAATTCATATAGATATACTGTACGGACGAGTTAATGATTTAGGATCGTTTATACAAGTAAGAATATAAAGAACACGAACTTTATCAGTACGAGTAAAGATAAGCTGAATAAAAACATACATACTTCAAAACAACTACCTGACCTGACAAGTATCTTTTTTTTCCCCAAAAAACTATTGTTGAGGATGTAAGTCAAATCACAGAGATTACTTGAAAAAAGAAAATATTGAAAATACACTTCACAAGACAACAGATACAAGTGAGAGGTTTAGTTATCTATAAAATTAGGTATGATCCACCATTTTCTTCAGAAGAAAATGCCTATACCAGGTAAGGAATAAGACAGTTGTTACCCATTCGTTTTATGCGTTTGAGCTTTTGATTTAAGGACTGTCCGCTATTTTTGTGATTTTACATTTTGATGACTTTAAGAAGAGGAAACATTCTTATAAAAAGTGGAAATCTTTTATGTTCCTTTATCAAATTTAAAATGCATTACATCTCTAATATCTATAATGTCTTTCCATAACATCATATTTAAAGATAAAGATAAAGATAAATACGTTTATTGCAATAAGCCACAATTATTTGTTTTATTTAGCTAAATACAATCAAGAAATTATCATACAATATTAAAACAAGCCCCTAAGATAATGAGCATAACGAATCTTCATACATGTAAAGTAATAACAGTTTAAACAAATAAAACTAATTTGTTCTTAAAGTCGTACACATATTTTGCTCCATTTTTACACGTGTCCTGCTATTTATAAAGTATAACTCCTGCTTGGACAAAAATAACTCAATTTTGTTTTTCTGAGATGGTTGATCTAGTAAATATTTAATTTTAAAAGGTCATTATAAGAACTTCATTTTGCAGCTTCCGTGTAAGCATCAATCCTGCCAAGGACATCAACCACAAAACCAGAAGTGTTTCTGATAATGGTAAATGTAGAAAAGTTCTATCAAAACAACATTCAAACAGTGTTGTTCTTATTTACCTTCTAATGAGCATGTCATACATCCTGCAAGCAAAACAACTTGCAGCATCAATTAGAAACAATCCTAATATAGAAGGAATAAAACTTCCTACTAGAACTGGGGACTATATTGAAACAAAGCTAAATGTGTTTGCTGACGATACTCAACTCTTTAATAAAAGCGAGGAGTCTATCGAAGAAACATTTAAAACTTTAAAACTGTACGAAAACGGTTCGGGGGCTAAAATGAATATGGATAAGACTGTTGGCATGTATTTAGGCAAGTGGCGAAATAAAAACCCAAAATTTAACAAAATTAAATGGTCTAAGCGTCCTGTGAAAGCATTAGGGTACAACATGGATATGGGGTGGACTTGGATCAAATTTGGTTAGAAAAAATAAATAAGATAAAAAGCTGTATGGAAGTTTGGAAATCAAGAGATCTCACATTTACGGGAAACGTTTTAATTATTAAATCCTTTGTACTGTCTGTCATTGGATACGAAATTGAAATGAGAGGTATCCCGGATATATACGAAAAACAAATAAATAATATTATATGGTCCTTTATATGGGATGGAAAAACAAACCAAAACAAACAGTGTGCTGTTTACCGAAAGAAAAAGTGGGAATAGGAATGATAAACTTAAGGGACTTCATTAAATCAAAACAGGTGAAAAGTATGTACAGTATTGTCATCTCAAAAACACAAAAATGGAATGCAATAGGAAATTACTGGTTAACGTCACTAGAAGAAAAATATAATACAGATTTTTTTATATGTTCTTGTTCGGACACTACATGTTTTAGGCAAATACAAATGTCCAAATATTATAAAGAACTTTTAATTTCCTGGACTGCCGGACTTACAGAAAATCCAAAAATCGGTCACGAAAGAGGACCTTTTAGAAGAAAATATATTCGGCAATTGTAAATTTAAGTTCAAGGAACATGCATTATATTATGCAAATTTTGCCTCCAGTGGAATAAAAAAAATAAAAGATATATGGGACTTAAACAATAAATAATTTAAACTTCTTTTGATATTTTTAACAGTCTAAAAGATAAAAGGAATTGGATTGCACAATATAGCCGCATTAAATCTTCGTTAACACCTCAACAAATTGCGTTTTAAAAACATACTCTATCATACAAAGTCATTCTGATAGACCTATAAAAATAACAAATTCTTGTCAATTTATAAAAAATGGAGTTGTCGTTGATGCCAAAAAATTATGCCTTAAAGATATTAGATACTTTTATGAGAATAAAACAGCTCCAAATAGCCAGTTTAAGTGGAATTTACATTTTGGGAATGAACTATCATGGGAATACATTTGGGAAACTTTAAATAAGAATTTAGCTAACAGGAAAACTAAACAACTTCAATGGAAGTTACTACATAATATAATTTACACTGAAGAAAAAATTACAAAAAATGAATCGCTCAAACGGGAAGTGTCACTTTTGCAATGAAAACGAATCACTTTTTCGTCTTTTTATTTATTGTAAACTGGTGGAAGACGTTTGGCGGGAAATTTTTGAGAAAATATGGGAATTTTGTTCAAAATTAAATATCGAAAAATTACAAAAATCGGAAACAAGTATAATTCTTGGGGTCATTAATGCAGATGCATCTTATACCCAAATTTTAGATACGGTGCTTCTAATCACGAAATGGGTTATCTGGAAAACTAGAAATATCGCAAAATATCAAAAGAAAGGGATAAGTAAATCGGTGATTTTAAATATGATAAAACATGAAATGCGAATTTTGCTCAAATATCTTAAATCAAATACGAAAAACGAAGCTTTTTCTACTATGTGTGGCATTTTTTGTATATAAATTATATATTTTGCGTGGTCAGGTCAGTGCAATGACCTCTTTGATACTGATTGAATAATAATTGTACTGCTCTGAACTCCCTACATGTAATTTCTATTGTGTTTGTAATTCATGTATATCATCTAATTGTAACAAGACATGTTGTATAAACAGGTTCATTTTATAAACAAATATTTACTCACCATATCTTTGAAATAAATCCTTTTTGGAAATCAAAATCATCAATCCATTTTTTTTTTGAATGAACTATATATATATACACATCCCTTTAACAAATCGCACGTGGTAAATGATTACTCGACCAGAAATTAAATGTAATTGAAATTAACATAACAAAAGACTTGATGTACGATATAATAAATACAGGTAGCCTATGTGAGAAACAAATAAAGATAAAAAACATACTTTATTCAAAAGATTGTATATGGTGAGAGGTAAAGATATATAGATCGATAATAATTGCAGGGACATGTACATTTGTACAAGGATAGATAATATTTATAAAGGTTGATGTTAATAATTCATAGTGGGAGGTTTTTTTTTCTCATTTGCTTTTTCCCCGACAAATGAGACTGTAAAAATATGGGGCCCCTTAGTTGCTGTAACAGGTGATTGTTAATAAAATATGTTTAATATTTAAAAAAAAAAAATTCAAACTCATAAGTTGAAAACAATCTAAAAATGCCATGGCAAAATAACGAAAAACAACAGAAAGACAAAGATCAGAATACAAAACACTACAATAAAACTAAAGACCGAGAAACATGAAACACACAAAAACAGGGGCGATCTCATGTGCTCTGGAATGATAAGCAGTAGCTCACAAAACACATGTATCTTATAAAGTCATATATTATACAACGAACACATATCGTTAGAGAGTTGGTAAACTGACACCGAGAGAACGTGTCTGTTAACCAACTCGCGTTGGTGATCGTAAAACCTGTCTAAAGTCTTTATGTGGAGGAACACATTTCTAAACCTTCTGTCATATAAACTACACATTTTCTTGAAGCCTAATGAAAATACATATCTCATAAAAATCACCTTACACTTCATTTCTGTTATATTTTTTTTTAAATTTGCACGTGGATAATCCGCTTCTTAATAACCATTTACACAATGGAGAAAACAATTACATTTTACTTTTAAAGCCGCTAGACATGGGCGTTTGTTTTAAATCCCCAAAATAACACCGTATCAAGAACACATGTTTAATTGTTACGCCTTACTCATCTTATATTTGTAATGACCTTTTCTTGTACTGTACGAGTATAGAAATATGTGATAAATAAATAGGAGTCCTGCATATTTAAAATGAAAGCTATCTCATTAAATAAAAAAAGATTTTAAATGAAAACGTTTTTATCAAATTAAACAATTACCACACACTGAAACAAGTTATCTCGTATAGAGATAAACATATGCTATTAACATGCAAATAATAATCAATAAAGGCAACAGTAGTATACTACTGTTCAAAAGTTAAAAATCGATAAAGAGAAAACAAACAGGGTTGCAAACTAAAAACGCGGGAAACACATCAACTATAAGAGGAAAACAACGAAACAACAGAACACAAAAATTGTCTATGTTACATTCAAGAGTAGGAATAAATAAAATTAAAGGCTCTGAATAACCTTAATCGCTCACCAAGGTCTGTGTATATCTTTAACAATAGACTCTCCACTTTGTAGACTAGAATAGAATGCATGACAAAAGTCTATATGTGTGTTGCTCTTGTATATGCTGATCATATTTTCTTTTTACAGTTTCTCTCTGCCTCTTTAACTGTTGCAAAAAAAACAATGAAAAAGAGAAAATTAGTCATTTAAGGGGAACTTAATGAACAAATATTTGCGAAACTAGTTCTAAAGTGCTCTTCGAATAAGAATCTTTTTTGGCTTTATTACTTTACTTTTTTTTATGTTAGCGTCGCTGATGATTTTTTTTATAGTAAACGAAACGCGTGTCGGTTTCAAAATCACAAGCCTGATATCTTTTTTTAATTTTTTTTTAGTTTTTATTAGAGTGAACATAAGGGTGAATTGTTCTGTTATATTTTTTCGTTCATTGTTTTAAATTTGGCTATTTTCACATTTTATCATAGGCATTTTATTGCAAATATTCAATGTTATTCAGCATTTACATATCGCTTTCTCCAACGTATGGCGTTTACAAACCTGTATTGGTACGATACACTCTTTGACTTTGATGTTTATGATATACAGACAGCAGTGGTTTGCTCTTTACATAAAAAATGTTCAAAAAAAAAAGTTGAGAAGAAGAACGACTGAAAATAAACTCGGCATAGATACCACGATTGAAAATTTGTATTTGAGCCAGACGCACTTTACGTCTACAAAGGACTCATCAGTAACGCTCGAATATATTTTTTTTCATAAAAAGCCAAATAAAGTACGAAGTTGAAGATTGAAGAGCATTGAGGACCAACAATTCCTAAAAGTTTTGCCAAATACAGCTAAGGTTATATTTTCTTGAAATAGAAAAGCCTTAGTATTTCAATAAAGTAAAGTTTTATAAACAGTTAATCTACAATCATGACCACATGACTGATAATTCATGCAACACAGAAGTGCTGACTGCTGGACTAGTGATACCATCGGGGAATATAGTAGTGGCATCGATTTCGACACTACATGAGTTTTACGGTAACTGTGACCAATTGGTAGTCCGATCCGATGCATCCAAGTTTCGATAACTTATATTTTGCAGTCTAAGATCTTAATCTACAAGAATAGTCGAAAAATCTGCAATGTTGCCTTGTTTCTTATTCCACTTCAATTTCTGTTAAGAATGTGTGCAGTTTATATGCCAAGATCAATTAATCAATTAATTATTCGTAAGTTTTGATTCTTTTAACATCTATAAACAACGGCAGAAATTTACCACTACTTAATAAGGATGAACGATGTATTTAACTGAATGTTTGATTTTTGAACAGTTTATGCAAACACTTCCAATGCCGTACTTGTATAATACTGGCAATACAATAAGCATCACAAACTTGATATATTGAAAAGAAGATATAACATTTTAGCAATTTTCAAATGAAATATTTTGCTATTTGACAAATGCCAGCTAAAAACTCCGATGGTATATTCTAAATCAAATTCAAGTATCATTTTAAATTCACATTCTAGGTATGATATCTTACGTCACAGTAATTTCTTATTGATAACACTTCTATACAAATGATTCAAATTGTCAGCATAATTATTATCCGTTAATGACACTATATGAAAATAGAAAGCATTTATCTAAAGGTCCAATATCAAAAAATAAAATCGCAAAATACTGAACTCCGCGGAAAATTCAATCGTAAAGTCCCTAATCAAATGGAAAAATCAAATAACAAACCACATTAAACGAATGGACAACAACTGTCATATTCCTGACTTGGTACAGGCATGTTCAAATGTAGAAAATGCTTAGTGATCAAGTCGGGTAAGAGAATGTTATTACAAACTTTTTCTTAACGATCTTTTTTTTCAACGCATGCGCTTGTTGTTTCCTGAGAAAGAATTTTTTGTAAATTTACTTCCTTTTCTTGAATTTTCTTTGAAATCATCGTATTTTTCAATCACCTTTTTTATCCTCCATTTTGTCATAATTTTTGTAGCATTCTGGAGCATGCTATTACTGTTAACCATATTAGGAAATTTTTTTGCGACTTTCGAGAGATGAAAAATAACACGAAAATAACATCAAGTAAATATAAAAATAGCGACCTTAAATCGCCGAGAATAGGGATAGAAAGTTAAACGCGAAAAAAAGTTGTTTTACATTATTTTAAGATCCTTTATGATAGTCTATGTTCATTTATTATTATTTCTGGTTTCTTATTGATTGTAGAATTATCCCCTTTTAGGTGTTTTGGTTGAGATGTTTCATTTATCAACGTTGTCATCCTCTTAACAAGTACCTTTAAAAGGACGAGAGCGCTAGAGAAGGAATACTCGTTTTTCGAATATATTTTTCTTAAAAATATATGAATTATGTTGAAACCTTGACGACCATTTCTGGCAATACTTTTATCATGAAAATTTAAACTTCTTGAAACGAAGATATAATAATTTCAGCAATTTTCAAATCAAACATTTTGCTATTTGTAAAATGCCAGCTACAAACTCCTATGGTACCTCGTAAATCAAATTCAAATATCATTTGAAATCCAGATTCTTGGTATAGAAACTTACGTCAAAGTCAATTTTTTTTTAGATAACACTTCTATTCTAATGATGAAGTTCGTCATCATAATTATTATCCGTGAAAGATGCTGTACCAGAATTCTTTGAATGTCATCTTAAAAGAAAGGTCTATTATCACAAGATGTATTTCTTCTTAGGCTATATAAAAACGTCTGTATCTACTGTTACACCATTCCATTATGTCGTATTGTCGAAAAATGTAGAACTCTATATATGGTAAAATTGTTGCTTCTTTGGAAGAATTTGACATTTGTTTAATCATTCATCCGACATGATACGAAGGAAAATTTTTTGAAAGGATACCTTTTAATGCCAAAATTAGTAATACAAGTGTAAAAGGAGTAATTTCAGTACGGACCATATTTGGTCCCAATTAATAAGTTTTATGTTGCAAGGTAGAAAAAATGATTGAAGTTTATGCATACACATGTTAAAAGTTAAATACGACTTTTGTTTAATACGACTGTTGTTAAATATGACTTGTTGTCAAAGTCTTATTTGAAAGCATCAATTTTTAGTCGATCGCAAATAGGCCGAAAATAGAGATTGAGACGAAATCCGACAAAATTTTCAGGTTTTCAATCAAATTTAGGTCCGGGAAACATAGTACACAGCTTACAACATACTAAGTATTCGAATCAAATATTCAAATTTTATAAAACACTTTGTGCTCAAGGATCCATTTTGTCGATGCAAGCGCTCTATGTTTCCTGTCAAAGAAATTAATGTAAATTTACTTCTTTTCATTCATTTCTTTGAAATCATCGTATTTTTCTAATACTTTTTTTTATCCTTCGTTTTGTTATTGTTGTTTATAGTATTCTTGATCATGCTATTGTTCTCAGTCATTTGTTTATAATAATCTATGTTAAATATTATCATTCCTCCATCTTTGTTGGCTTCTTTAATTAGGGTAAAATTTCTCATTTGAATTCTTGACAGCGACGTCTCCCGTGACAATGTTGTCAGAATCTTGCCAAGTCCCTGGCGTAGGATGAATGGACTAAAAATCGAACATGCGTTTTTCCATTTTGTTTTCATGAATATATAAATACAACTATGTTAATACAAATATTTTGATGCCCTGAAAAGAAGATGAAATACTTTTCAGCAATTTTGAAACTTAACTATTTTGCTTCTTATATTAAAGATGTCAGTAACAAACTCCGGTGGTACCTTCTAAATCAAATTCAAATATCATTTGAAATCTAGATTCTAGTTATGGAAACTTACGTCAAGGCATTTTTTTTTTACAGATAACACTTCTATTCATATGATGAAATTCGCCATCATAATTATTATCTGTTAATGATACTATATCAAAATAGATATAATTTATTCAAAGGTCCAATATCATAAGACTCTATGTCTACTAAGGCCATTTGAAATAAAAGTTTTAATTTACAGTACGTTATTAAGTATTTCGTTTTGGATTTAAAACTTGATTTGCTAGTTCTACAAGACAAGCTTTCATAAAAACACCAGCAAAAACAGCTCACTTTTAGTCATACAGATCTATTATTACTTGTCACTACGTGTTGATTCAGGTTTAGGTTCCACACATAATGACTTCAATTAGAATAACAGTTTATAAGAAGGAAAATACCAAAAATTCTGAACTCCAAGAAAAATTCAAAGCGGAAAGTCCTTTCTTAAGTGGTAAAATCAAAAGCTCGAACGCATCAAACGAATGCAAATCAACTGTCATATACCTGACGTGGTACAGGTACACATTTTTATAGAAAATGAAGGATTAAACCTGGTTTTATATTCAGCTAAACCTCTCAAATGACATAATTTTGAAAATGGGCAAATCGTTTAAGCTCTTTTTAGTTATGAATATGTAAAGACACTTTTTTAAGGTAAATTACAAGTGTTATCATTCCATCAGAAATGTAGCTTTTCAGGTATAAAATCCAAGACATTACTTGTAAACGGAATATAGAGGTTGATGAATGAGGCAAAACGTCGACCTTTTTATTTTGAATTTAGTAAGACAGATGCAATGTGATCACCTGACTTATTCAATGACAGAAGATGGATATATGCACATGTTCATCACATGATTTTATATCAGCCTGTCAGGCGCTTTCAGCTCACGTTCAGTAATGAGAAATTGATACAGTTAAAACTTGTTTATTGTAATTCTTTACTTATACTCTTGTTGTTTTTATTTGAGCTACAAGGTTGAAAATTAAGATCACTTCATTTGAACTTGGGTGGATAGTTGTCTTATTGGCAATTATACCACATTTTCCTTATTTTTTAAATATGTGTGTTAGTCTAGTATATAATAGGGTTACTGATACCTAATCAATGTTTTAGTCCAGAAAATGCATGTACTATTTGTCACTAAATTTATCTGAAACGTATCTAGCATTTATATATCTTGAAAACCCCCGTTTCCTTCATTACCGGCATAGGTTATAAATTTTCAACATATATAAGCCGCATCTTTATTACCAATTACACATTTGAGAAACTTATAATTTCTTCTTCTCAAAAGCGCTAGACATAGGCGTTAGCTGTTCACCACAAGAAACTCCTGATTAAGATCACATGATCTCGTCATGACTTTTTTTATTTTATACTTTCAACATAAAGTGTTATTTGTCCTTTTCTCTTTGAGTAACCTTGATACGGGGTATATATCTCCCAATTGATACGATATTCCCGTGCTTGCATTTCCTATCATGATTTTCTTGATAGAGGGTTGCTGCTAACAAGGAAGCTATTAAACCAAGAGTTCCAAATGGTGAAGTTGAAATCATCCCTTCGTAAATTTTACGGACGCCATCACGAGTAGGTTGACCGTTATTTTAAACCGTTTCACAAATAATATCGGGTATGTTCCTTACGTCGTAACTACAATCCCCTTCCTTTTCATGAATGTGTCCTACCGAATTAGACTATTTACCGGATTTGTTATCACATAAGCAACACGACGGGTGCCACATGTGGAGCAGGATCTGCTTACCCTTTCGGAGCACCTGGGATCACCCCTAGTTTTTGGTGGGGTTCGTGTTGCTTATATTCTTTAGGTTTCTATGTTGTGTCATGTGTACTATTGTTTGTCTGTTTGTCTTTATTCATTTTTAGTCATGGCGTTGTCAGTTTGTTTTCGATTTATAAGTTTAAATGTCCCACTGATATCTTTCGTCCCTCTTTTAGAGGAGTTCATTAACTGAATGAATACAAAGAAGGTGCATTTCCCAATCCCGCCCATTATCGCTTCTCAATGGAAAAGCAAATGATAAGAGGAGTTTTAAAAGTCAGTGCATTAACTACCATCTCAGAAGTTGTTATTGTACGGTCTAATACTGCTTCCTTAAACTTGAAAATAATAGCATATTAATTTTCCATTTCAATTTATTAACATAGAAATGTTAATATTATTTATCAGGAAAGAGTACAGATTTTAGCAATGTGAACTAGGAAAAGTCAATATAGTACAGCGATTCACATTGCCATACAAAAGCAGTGATAATATATCAATTTATTGACAGAAAAAATAGACAACAGTTAAGGATGTACTTGGGTGAGGTTTTGGAATTTGTGTAAAATGTTCGGACTCTTTAGTGTTTTTCCATACGATACAATGTAAAATATGTGCCCCAAAAACAACAATTTATTTTTTCTGATAAGACTCAATAGCTTCAAAACTCAAAACGTCTGAGTCAGCCTTTTCCCGCCATATTTGAAAAATATCTCGAAAAGGTGCTCCATGACCCATCAATATTTTTAGCTTATTTTGATCATTATCTTATGTTTTTCCTTTTAGTAGCATCAATTTTTAATTCTTAATTTTCACCTAAGTACATCCTTAAGATTTCATTTAAAATCAATAACTTCAACACATCTTCTGAAAAGTTGCTGCATCTGGCAGATTTGAGATGATGACACTTTTCCTATGTTATCAAAGCTAATTGTGGTTTTCAAACAAGAGAACAAGATAAGGTGTTTACTTATTACTTCCATGTAAATCAGATGGAATCGCCTCAAATGTTTGTGGCTGACGCCCCTCAATTATGAAAAGCTCACATCTAAGACTTTAAACGCATACAAATTTTGTTTCATTCTATTTGTATCAAAACATGGAATATTAGTAAGGCTTTTAACTTGCGTTTTTTGAAAACGAAATTGTTTAAAGTCATATTATTAATGTTGACATTCTAACATGTAAGTTATATTGAGGAACTCGATTAGCTTGTGCTAGTTGTTGTACGAGTTCATTGACATATTAAGGTTTCGATGTATGTGGATGTTGTACGGGTACATTGCCATATTAAGGTTTCGATGTATGTGGGTGAATCAGTGTCTAATTAACAGCATGGTAATTGAAATTGTTTATGATTGGTAAAATTTCCATACACTTGATGAATTGACGTCTTTGACACTTCTGTTAATACTTTTCCAATACCCCGAGTACTCACAGTAAAAAGATAAACAGAAAGGTTCCACTTGAAGCTACAGTGGCCTGTGTCTACGTGGTTTATTCCTTAAAATGTCATCAAATTTTATGTTGTACAAACTCTTTAAAGATACCTGGTTTATAATTTTGTATGCCAGATGAGCGTTTCTCTGAATATATATTTTCTTTGGTAGTTATGGTTGTTGGTGGTAGTGGTGGTGATGGGATCTGAGATTTGTTTTCTTGGGTAGTAGTGGTTGTTGTTGGTAGTGGTGATGGTGGGATCTGAGATTTGTTTTCTTTGGTAGTAGTGGTTGTTGTTGGTAGTGGTGGTGGTTGGATCAGAGATTGTTTTCTTTGGTAGTAGTGGTTGTTGGTGATAGTGGAATCTGAGATTGTTTTCTTTGGTAGTAGTGGTTGTTGGTGATAGTGGAATCTGAGATTGTTTTCTTTGGTAGTTGTGGTTGTTGGTGGTAGTGGTGGTGGTGGGATCTGAGATTGTTTTCTTTGGTAATAGTGGTTGTTGGTGATAGTGGAATCTGAGATTGTTTTCTTTGGTAGTAGTGGTTGTTGGTGATAGTGGAATCTGAGATTGTTTTCTTTGGTAGTTGTGGTTGTTGGTGATAGTGGTGGTGGTGGGATCTGAGATTTTCTTTGGTAGTTGTGGTTGTTGGTGGTAGTGGTGGTGGTGGGATCTGAGATTGAAAAATAGTTTTAGTCTATTCAGAATCCTTTTCTTGAAAGGTGGAGGACCACATTTCATTATAAGTTTTCTTGAAAGGTGGACCACATTTCATTATAAGTTTTCATCAAAATAATGTGTATTACAATTTGAAGCGCTCTGTTTCTAAGCAATGAACACACGGGACATGTCACGAATGGATGACTGTTTCATTAGTGTGATATACTATCCTTAAAAATAGCTAATAAAAGAAACAATGATTTAACTTTAAAACATGTAAGTTTTTTTATTTAAGAAATAATTGATGCAAGCTATACTTATTTGTAGTTTTAACATGGGTAGGCTTTATATTCGTGATTATTTTGCCCGAGCGATTATTTCGATTCTGATTAGGACAATTAAGGTAATATCTATGTCCGATGTAAATAAGTGTGCAGCGTTTGTGTAAGCTCTCCCATGTACCTCCCTTTTTTGTTTGTAAAAAGGCAAACGACTGGCAATGTGATTTTTCAAAGGGAGGAGTTTGAACAGCCAGAATGAACGGCTGTCGTATCTAGGTCAAACATGTCAGATTAAAGTCATAATAAATGAATAAAACAACATGTGCATCATTTAAGAGTTTGGAAGTGTTTTAAGTTAATGAAATATATTAAATGCATGCCAATTTGATTAAATGCATTATTCTGCAGTAGTCAATATACGCATGTGCAAACACATTTTATGGGATTTAGAGCATGGGTTTATTCACAAAGCGAAAGAAGCATGTCATATTAAAATTGAAGAACAGTTATTCATTTTTCATAGTTCTAGATATTTTAAGACAGTAACAGATGGTTTATTTAGCTGTGAACTGTTTACGGAACATAGATATACTATTTCAACGAAAGCCATTAAACGAATGTTTTATCCGTTTTAGAAAACAACTAAATCTTCCCATACAAGTGGTAGTTTGAGAATAACTTTATTTTTGTTCTCAAGAAGTCATGGCAAGACCTTTACTTAAATTACTAAGCTTTTCGTTATGATATGTGTTTTCTAGACATACCGCAAAAGAGTCGAAAAATGCTGAGTCATCTTTTCGAAAAAACTAAACAATTCATATATCTTTCGTAAAAGCCATTGGTTGTTTCTAACGAAAAAAACTTTTACTCATAATAATTAATAGGTATATAATTCAAGAACAAATTAACAATATCTAAAAAATAAGGCTCTGCAAACTTGATTGACGAGAACAACGGTCAGAATTTTATGACTACCATAGGAATTATGAAACAGAGGCAACATCGATATCGTCCTATCCGCAACTAACTCATGGGGGTCGTTTAAATTTGGAAAAAAGTACAATCACACAAAAAACCGAACCCCAAGGAAAATTCAACAAACGAAAAGTTCCTCAATAATTGGCAAAATCAAAAACCAAAACACATCAAACGAATGGATTATTATCATCCGATAACAACTGTCATATTCCTGACTTTTCCTTCTACGTTATACAGCTACTTATGTATTCACGGAGTACAAACTTTACGCACTTTGAAGGCTTTTTTATTTATCATTTTTGTTGGTGTTCTTTGTTTTGTAGATGTATTCAAGACCAGTAACAAAGATTATCAAATGAACTGTAATCCTTAAGTAACCTTATCATGATATTATATGTACATGCTATTATAACCACGGAAACAAGATCTTTATGTATCAATATTTGCGTCATTTGTCGGTGAAATCTCATTTAAAATATAGCATAGATTTTTTAAATTCCGTTGAATCCTAAAAGTAACAAAAACAAATCTTTGATTGCATATCAAAAATAGACGATTTCCGATATTTAAGATTATACATTCGTCTGTGCTAAATTAGTTATCCTTTGAATGCAGCTAACTTTCAACGTTTGGTAAAGTGTTTATAACCCTATATTAGTAAGAATAATCCTTAATTGGTATACTAGTATAGTAAGTGTAATGATCGCATAAATACTGACAGTTTTTCTAAATAGAAAAAAAATTAAACCCGGCTGCTAAAATGAGATTGACTTAGTACAATATAATCTGTTTAGGTGAACTGTTGTAAATCTTAAATATTCTACTTCTTACTTTAGATATCTGACTAATTTCGTAACATAAAAGTCAGAATGTAACGATAGGTGGTAGTTTGACACCACCAATTACATAGACATCGCCTTAACCCAATTGTAAGGCTTGACAATTGCGACAGCCAACATTTTCCATTCCGTAAAGGAAAGATTATACTTCTTTTTGGGCTTTAAATTCAAAATGAAAACATGATAGAAATCTGTCAATCTTCACCTTTTTTTTCCAATTTTGCAACATAACAGTTTACATTGAAATGTGTGCTTAAATATCCTAAAAGGTGCTTTAAAAGAGGGACGGAAGATACCAGAGGGACAGTCAAACTCTGCTTTAATATTCCTGCATTTAATGCAAAACTTTCGTCGCTTCTATCTGTGTTGTTCAAAAACTGAGTGTACAATTCCCATTTAAGCTCAATTTCGATAGGTATATGACATTTCTGTACGATTCCAATATTATATAATCCTCTTCATTTATCAATTAATGATCGTAGTTTTAAACGGCTTTGAATTTTACAAAAAATATCTTTTATTTTTCCTGTTTTATATTGTATATTTTACATTGTATTGCGTTACTTGAGACTTTACAGATTTGGTTTAATAAATGGATAGGTGATAGTATTGTCGTTATAAAAAAGATTGAACTGTGACTTTGACGTTCTATATAATTTGAGACATCGTTGAATGACGTTAACATACTTAGTTGAAAGTAAATCGAGTTTTGGGCGCATGAATATATCAAGTGTTATGATAATTTAATTTGTTAAACTTACGCAACAGTAGTATACTGGTGTTCAAAAGTCATAAGTCGGTTGAAAGAATACAAATCTGGGTTACAAACTAAAACTGAGGAAAACAAAATAACAAAAGAAACACTGAGGTGCTAGTTTTCCATAAGTATACTTACTTACTTAGTCCTTGTTATGCCTTTTGGCACATAGGGCAAGGACAAGTTGCCGCCACTCCTCTCTGTTTTCTGTTTTTTTCTCAATAGTTCCCCAGGTGTAACCTCTCTCTTTCATCTCTGTTTCTATTGTTCTACGACATGTTGTTTTTGGTCGTCCTCTCTTCTTTTCCCCTCTGGTGTCCATCTTAATGCAACTTTGTTCATATCTCCTTGTGGTTTTTAGGACATGACCAAGCCATCTCCATCTTTTCTGTAGCAGAGTGGTTTCGATATCTTGGCTGTTTGTTTTCTTATGAAGATCTTCATTAGTTATTTTGTGTGGCCAGTATATCTTCATGATTCTACGTAGGCAGGTGTTATGAAAGCTGGATAACCTGTTAATGTCTTTTTCGGTCATTCTCCAGCATTCAGCTCCATAAAGTAAAACTGATGTTACACAGCTGTTATAGATTTTCAGGTTGGTCTTTTTTTTGATTGATGGTGTTTTTCAGATGTTTCTTAGTCTGTGGAAGGCTGATCTTGCCTTGCCAGTTTTAGTTTTGATGTCCTGTTCAGCTCCACCTTCTGATTTTACAACACTACCTAGGTAAGTGAAGGACTGTACCAATTCCAGTTGTTCTCCATTTACTTTGATGTCTGGTGTATTAAGCATGTTTACTGTCATTATTTGTGTTTTCTTAGAGTTGATTTTCAAACCAATCATTCTGGCATTCTGTTCTAATCTCTCCGTTTTTTCTTTCATTTGATTTTCAGTATGGGATACTAATGCTAGATCATCTGCATAGTCTATATCCTCTAGGTTTGAAGTGAGTGTCCACCTTATTCCGTTGTTGGTTTTGACATTGTTGATTTCATCACCAGTCGACTGCAATGATAAACAAGAGAGATGACATCATAAGTATAGTCGTTGATAATTTTGATTTTCCAGGTATCTTGTCAGATGTTTTCATTGAATTACGCATTCACAATAAACGCTTTTTAGCTCACTTGATCCAAAGGGCCAAGTGAGCTTTTCCATAACTTGGCGTCCGTCGTCGTCGTTAACGTTTTACATTTTGAACTTCTAGAGAACAACTGAATGGAATGACACCAAACATGGCATAATGCTCCTTTTGATGTGCTGACCAAGTGTTGTTACTTTGTAGCCGATCCATCATCTAAGATGGCCACCAGCTGAGGACTTAGTTTAACATAGGACCCTATGGAAAATGCATACAAATGACTTCTTTTAGAGAACCACTGAATGGAATGAAAGAAAACATTGCATGAATGTTCCTTTGATGTGCTGACCAAGAGTTGTTACTTTGTAGTCGATCCACATCCAAGATGGCCACCAGCGGAGGACTTAGTTTAACATAGGACCCTATGGAAATGCATACAAAAGTCTTCTTTTAGAGAACCACTGAATGGAATGAAACCAAACATAGCATGAATGTTCCTTATGAGGTGCTGATCAAGTGTTGTTACTTTGTAACCGATCCAACTTCCAAGATGGCCGCCAGTGGGGTGACTTAGTTTAACATAGGACCCTGTGGGAAATGCATACAAAAGTCTTCTTCAAGATAACCAATGAATTGAATGAAACCAAACATAGCATAAATGTTCCTTTCCTGATGAGGTGCTGGCCAAGTGTTGTTTCTTTGTATGTAAGAAGCAGAGTATCTTAGTTATTTTATATCTTCAAAAAGTAGAGATCTAGGGCAAATAGACAATTTAAGATGTCAAAATCTGACCTGTATCAATAACCTTTTGACGTTAGATCGTTTTCTATTATACAACGTAGAACAATGTAGAAGCACGTGCTCATGTATGATAATTGTTTTCTCATTATACATGTAAAACAATATAAACCCGTGAGCTTATCTATACTTATATTTACTTGGAGATGAAGAAAATTAGGGCAGAAGTCTATATTTATATGATAAAATGTGGAATATCCATCAAGTTCACAGAAACGGAAAACCTTGACACTAAAGACAGCATTTTCAACCTTCTTTATTGTTCACACCTCAATATTATATATCTGACAATAGGTTGGATGTTTTAATATGTTTGCCTGTTTAGTCAGCATTTTAGAAATCAATATTGTATCTTATTAGATAAAGTCTGGATCAAAGATTGCTTTAATCAGGAACTCTGTATTTGTTCCCCTCAATACAAAATTATAAAAAATGTATCCAGTTTTAAAAGTATATTATCGCTCTATTTTAAAAATATTTTTCTGTAACACATGGAATTTTAAACTATATATCTTTTCAGCTTACAAAATGGCATGATTTCTATAAAGCATAAGCTGTTCTGACTTCATGTTACTTTCTGTTATTGTGAACATTGTATTTTTCATCGAACCCCGTATAATAACTTTGGATTTTCTATGTCGTTTATACTGACCAGTTCTCTATTACACATCCTTCTGGTCCTAATTACATAGGTATAAATGACACCATTTAGCAAGTTCTGTTATTTCTTCTTTGTCCATCTTCTGATTTGAGTGGGAAAAAAGGAAGATAAAGTAATTACAAAGGAACCTCAACACATGCAACTGAGCACGTTCCTAGTAAATTAGATGGAATAGGTTTTCGTCTTATTTAAAAAAAATGTTGGATAGGCATAATAACTAATTTAAACTCGGCCATTTTCTTGAAAGACACATATCTATGTTTATTTTTAAATTTATTTCCCGTGGCTGAGGGAGATATGAAGATTTGTTCACAAAAGAAGATTTATATTTAACGAGGGCTTTTCCCGAGGAAATATGATTTTTTCGAGGGATAACAAATCTTCATATCTCCGAAGCTAAGGGAAATGAATGTTTTATTCTACTGCCTATGCTTTGTTTACTTATTGAATATAATATATTAATTTACATTTTTTTTTATCTTCTTGATAAATAGCTAAACATGGCGCAAACTTTAATAAACAGTACGGATCAAAAGTAAAATTAATAGTATTTTTAATTTAACGCTGAAATAAATTTAAACACGGTAATTGTTTACATATCACAATTGATACGTTATGCTCGTGCTTGTTCACACTATACGAACTTCATATACAGGAGTGTGCTCCTTACGCAGAAACTGCTCCAACAAAGTTATGAGGAGGACAGATTAAAATTGACACTCCGTAAATTTTATGGACACCATCACGAATTGGTGGATCCATACGATGTATCTTTGACCAAACTAGCTAAGGACAATTTTTACCACATGGTAGATTGTTGTTTGTCATAATGTCGTCTAATCTTTTTAATTACCAAAACGTGATTTATTCCCGATTGTGACTGTTTTGCTGAGTGTGAATTCGCATTACTTTAAGACGTGTTACGGTACTTGTCTATCCCAAATTCATGTATTTAGTTTAAATGTTTAATGTTATATTTGTAATTCTCATCGGATTTAGTCAAATGTGTTGACTTCTTTTCTATTATATTTATGTGTTATGGTAAATAATATTAATCACCGCATTCATTTATTAGATTTCATTTTGTTCAACGTAATCAGTGCGATATTTTACGTTTTCAAAACAAACCGTACATAGTTTTATAATATAGTTAATTGCTGCCTTAGTTTGCTATTAATAAATATTGAAATATGCATTGTTATTAAGTGCAATATCAGTATTTAGTTCAAATGTAATCTTGGGTCAGTCCTAGTTCTATCTTATTCATTCAAATGACGTCATTTTTCATTTTTTGATGATCTGTTTTACAAATTCAAATGACGTCATCATTTTTTTGTCATTTTTTACAATTTCAAATATGACGTCACTTGGCGTTGTGGTTTAAACATATTCGGATGTGTCTACATATTTTGTTGCAAATGTCTGGTTATGTAATGTATTTCAGTTGTTTCCTGTAATTAGTTAATATTTCAGTTCTATCATGTACAGCTTTTGTTTATTAATTTAATAAATTTACTGTTTGCAAAAGTATAAATTATTCTAAATGATAAGGATGTTCTGGTAACTAACAGAAAACCCTGGCCGTTTTTTGGCACAACTTTTTTAATCTTTTAGTCCTCGATGCTGTTCGACTTTGTGCTTGTTTCGGCTTTCAAACTTTTGTATCTGGGCATCACTAGTAAATCTTGTGTGTATAAAATGCACTTCTGGCGTATTAAAATTTTCAACTTGTTGCCTTTTGTTGGCTGTTGTTCGTGTGTTTCTTTGTCAATTGTAATCTCCAATTTATTTATATTGTAGTCCTGTAGTGTTGAGTTGTTATCTTAATGTTATATTTCACATGGCTATAAAAGGGGAGGTTTAGTATGCCACAAAACCAGGTTCAACCCGCCATTTTTTTCTTTAAAAATGTCCTGTACCAAGTCAGGAATATGGCCATTGTTATATTATAGTTCGTTTCTGTATGTGTTACATTTTAACGTTGCGTCGTTTGTTTTCTCTTATTTTTGAGTGTAAATTCACATTGCGATAAGACGTGTCACGGTACTTGTCTATCCCAAATTAATGTATTTGGTTTTGATGTTATATTTGTTATTGTCGTGGGATTTTGTCTGTTGCTTGGTCCGTTTCTGTGTGTGTTACACTGTAGTGTTGTGTCGTTGTTCTCCTCTTATATTTAATGCGTTTCCCTCAGTTTTAGCTTATTACCCCGATTTTGTTTTTTGTCCATGAATTATGAGTTTGAACATCGGTATACTACTGTTGCCTTTATTTAATGACTTTACTAACACTATTTAAATAAAACCTCTTTCAAAACGCAATGTACATTAACCGCGCGTAACGTCATACTACGAAATCCCGATCTATAGAGGGGAATATGATGTTTAGAGGGGAATATGATACTCAGAGGGGAATATGAAGCTTTGTTCGACGTCACGTGTGATTGTTTCAACCAACCAAATGTTGATTTCACTATCAAAATCAACATGCAGTGCAATAATAACATTTGTTTACCTCTTGGTGTATTTTTGTTGTTGTTGCTGTCACGTTGACGTATAACTGTTTAACATTGAATGGGAACGAACAAAAAGGATAACATTTTGTTTGCCTTAAAAAGTAACGGTAACACATATTGATACATTTTTTATATCTTATTTTACATAAATGAAAAGTATAACACACAGTTGTTGCAAGAATAAATACAAGGAGATTCCAATAAGACGTCTATCAATACGAGTTGAAATGACGTAGACAACTACAGGTCACATGATGGCCTACAAAAATAAGCAGTTTTAGTACAATGACATTATTATTGACATTGTAGGGGATATAATATTTTATATCTTCAAGTTCACGAGAGCGACAGTAACAGATAACACTGCCTTATATGCACATACACACTCGAATATCAGGTAAAAAAATCATTACAGTTGTTATCATAACTATAGGTCATCTTGCGGCCTTCAACAATGAGCAACCTTAGAACATTGACATCATTTTACAAAGTTGGGGATATGATAGGGAACGAACGTTACAGATACCATTGCCTTATATGCACATATATATTACACATACCAATACAAGGTAAGCAAAACATTACATTTGTTATCATTAATGATGTACGGTAAATGACCCGATGTGGTATAAACTGAGTCTTTTTTAATCTAGACATATCTAGTTAAAGTAAAGCAAATATATAATGCAGCACATACCTCTTTGAACTGTAAAACAATAGGCGATATTTGTACTTGTCATACTTAATACCTAAAACAAATGATAATTTAAAAATATATATTTCCCGCTTTAAAATGTTATATCTAAGAAGACAACCTAGAGTCAAAAAAAGCTATCAACGCAAGAATACAGTTAAATAAAATACAAATACAGACTCAAAGGAAAATTCCAAAGGGAAAGTCCCTTATCAAAAGAGAGGTGATTGATACCAAAGAGACATTCAGACATGTAAATAGAAATTAAACTGACAACGCTATGGTCAAAAAAGAAAAATACAAACAACTATACACAAATCAACATAAAAACACAAAGTCTAGGTAACTCGAACCTCACTAAAAACTGGAGTGAAAAGGGGCGAGAGTAGTAACGACAAATCATATTGTAAAGGGATAGTATATAGTTTAATGAAATATTTTGTTCTATATCATTTGTTGATTTTTCCTCATGTCTTAAGGAATATTGTAACAGCGGTTTGATTCCACCAGTGTACTTTATCCCTTGTGTTTTTATGCACCAACAAACATTCACTCGGGTTTTTAACCCGGGTCCAGTGTAAAATATCCATAACTCTTGATAAGATACTAAAGAGAGTTATTTTGAAGGGAAAATATATATAAAATGGTGTTTGGTATTTTATGGGGGGGGGGGGGGGATTTGAATTAACTTAAACTTGCATAGTTGATTTATGTAAAAAAATGGAACAAAATAAGCTAGTGTTTTTAATCCACGGAATGTACATAAATGTTTGGAACCAGAATGATTACACTAGTGATTTTGAAACAGGCATCACTACATTAGTGATTTTGTACCTTGAATGATTGCACTAGCTACTTTGAACCGGGGTTTATTACATTAGTACTAGTATTTAAGATTCATACATTGATGAAGTGTTTAAGTACTCACTTTGAACACATGATAACACAATATAAAATGCTTTATTTACAAATTAAATTTTGATATTTTTTTATTATCAAATCCATCAAATCAAAGTCTTTTAAATTGTCACTAATTAAAATATTCATATATACTGGATTGGCGAATTATATTAAAACTTGTCTAGAAGGTAGTTTTGTGTTGCTGAAATTGAGTTGGCACTGACATTCTTAAACGATTGTGTTCCAACAGAAATCACTATTAAAAGCAGAATCACCTTTCTTGAAAACACAAAGAACAGGTGGAATATCACAGACACCACCTCTCAAAATAGCAAAATGATAATATCTAACACAATAACAAAAGCAATTGCTTATAAAGGCCTACTGTAGGTTGATATTTTAATGACTTCTTCTGTATTAATTTCGTACCTTGGGCACTTCGTAACCTAGCCAACATGTACACTAACTTATTCGTTTCACATTAAAGATGAATCAACATACCAATTCATACTTTGTATGTGTGTTATTTTGTACCGTATGGAAGATTCATATGTATGTAATTTCGAACCATATTGTATATTCATATGGATGCAAATGCGTACCATATATTTGTCAAGTTAAAACAACAAGGACTGGATCAGACAGAACGATATTGCAAGCAGGTAAAAATGTACACATAACTCACTGAGTAACTGCATCAGATGACAATACGGGTACTGTCATCATTGTGCGTGCGTATTGAACATTGCAATTTTACTTCGTACTGACGTACAAAATTTTAATCTTGGTATCTATGATGAGGTTATATCCATTTCGGCTCACCATTTTAAACAAAAGGTATCTATTGACTGTCCGTTATACCTCAAAATGAAATAGCCATAGCATGATTATTTTTACAAAAGGTGTAAATTCTGAAGAAAAATATAAAAATGCATGGCTTCTTCATTTATACGTATTAACTTTTTATTTGTTTTTTTCATTGACATTCTAACTTGTTACACCTGCGGGTTTGGACTTCCGTAATATACAGTCCGCCAAAAGTTAAGCACCACCCTATATTTAACATCTATGATATTTTACAATACCTTTTAATCTAAAAAAACTCAAAAGTTAGCTAAAAGTGTTATACTTTTGTTTAAATTATGAATCGTAAACAAAATTTAAGTTAAAATTTTAAAACGGTCTTTTTAAACTTTTGGCACTCTAAATTTATGTTTGAAATGCTGTCAAAATTGCAACGTGTTAGGGCAACACAAAAGTTTCATTTTGACAACAAAAGTTTTTGTTAAACAACATTTAATATGCGCACAATTAGCATAGCATAAAGTCAAAGGACCTGGTAATGTCTACATGAAATTTTGCATCAATATATTGTGTATCCGCCCCGCTTCCGGTAAGGTTCTCTTACACAGCGTCTCATACTGTATTTGAGTTCCGAAGGTTAGCAGCCTCAAAATCACCACCAGAGCATTGGAAAAATCTCGGAAGTTCAAAGTCTAGAACAAGCATTTCAGGGAAAGACTATTATTTTGGAAAAAATACATCAACTTAAAAAGAATACAACATTAGCTTTCACGGATGGCTCCTGCAAAGGAAACCCAGGTCCTTGTGGGGCTGGGGCAGCTATTTTAATATCAAACAGTACAGAACATGTGGAGTTAACACAGCCAGTTTCCAATAGAGGATCTATTTTATTATGTTGTGTATCCGTCCCGCTTCCGGTAAATTTCTCTCACACGGCGTCTCATACTGTATTTGAATTCCGAGGGTTAGCAGCCTCAAAATCACCACCAGAGCATTGGAAAAATCTCGGAAGTTCAAAGTCTAGATCAGAGGAACATTTTCTACATTTGAAAATGCCTGTACCAAGTAATCCACCATTTTCTACATTTGAAAATGCCTGTACCAAGTAATCCACCATTTTCTACATTTGAAAATGCCTGTACCAAGTAATCCACCATTTTCTACATTTGAAAATGCCTGTACCAAGTCAGGAATATGACAGTTCTTGTCCATTCTTTTTGATGCGTTTTGTTATTTGATTTTGCCATGTGATTATGGACTTTTCGAATTGATTTTCCTCTGAGTTCAGTATTTTTGTGATTTTACTTTTTATTAGGGGAATTAGTAGCTATCAAGCTGGTA
Source organism: Mytilus edulis (assembly GCA_019925275.1). Lineage (NCBI taxonomy): Eukaryota > Metazoa > Mollusca > Bivalvia > Mytilida > Mytilidae > Mytilus > Mytilus edulis. The sequence continues at coordinate 8,178,947 of CM034349.1, forward strand.
ATAGATTTTCCTTTTAATTCCAAACAACAGAAAAAACACTGAATCCATCAAAATTTTCTCAGACAGCCAATCAGCAATTGGAATTTTAACTTGAAATTGGAAATCAGATAATTACGGCAAAACTATTCATGATATTAAAATAGGTATATTGGCACTATAATCTAAAGGAATCATTGTTTCCATTGAATGGACCCCTGGACACGCTGACATACAAGGTAATGAACTAGCAGACCAACTAGCAAAAAAAGCAGCACAGGAGGCAGAAAAAATACAAAGCATTCCAATATTTACAAAACAAGATATCCAAAAAGGAGCAGAAGACCTGAAATATATAGAATAACTACTAGTTTAAGAACAGGTTATTGTAATTTAAACTCGTACAAATCAATGATATGCCCATCACTCATCGACAAATGCAGCTGTGGACAAATAGAAACAGTTGACCATTATCTACTGGATTGTGAAAATTATGAGGAGGCTAGAAAAAAACTCCGCTCTGCACTTTACTTCATAAATCAAAACTAACACTTGAATCAGAAGTATTATTAGCAACAACAGAAAATGATAATTACAAACATCACATAGAAGATATTAAACATTTGTTAGGGGTCTTTATTAAAGATACTGGAAGATTCACAAAATAGGTTTTATAAGGGTTAACTATTTAATCTTTTTTTGTTTGTTTTTTTGTTTTTTTTTGTTAATTAATTATTTATTTATTTATTTATTATTCTCTGCAGTGCCACATCATAAATACAAATGTACTAATGAGTTTTATACAATAGCGACATAAAATTACCAGGGTGTTTGAAATTACAGAGAGATTATAGTGTCAAGTTGACACTTCTAAGGACTAAAGACTAAGGCGTCTCAAATTTGCAAGTGGAAATCTGTGTCATTCCAAAACTATTGCTGCTCGTAACTCTTGGAGATTTTGACAAGCTGGGTTCCGGCGGTTAAGATTTCGTCCAATTGCATCCCACACATGCTCGATTGGGTTAATATCTGGAGACATGGCCGGCCAAAAGATACCGTCAATTGACTCTTGCTGCTTGTAAGCTGTCATAATTCTCGCTCTGTGCGGTCTTGCATTATCGTCCATGTACAGGGACGATCAGCAAGTGGATGACCATCAAAATGTGGAACAACAAGGTCATGTAGCACTAAGTCCCTGCAAATCTGACCATTCATATTCCCTTGTAAGACATGCATATCCAGTTTACAACTTAACGAAAAACATCCCCACACCGTGACACCACCTGCACCAAAAGCATGATTTGGAAAAATGTTCCTTTGGTTATAGGCTGTATTGTGTTCTCGCCAAACGCGCATACGCCCGTCTACGGGCCGTAAAAGAAATCGACTTTCATCAGACCAATGAATTTTCCGCCAATTTCGGATGTTCCAATGAAGATGGTCATAGGCCCACTGCATACGAATTTGGCGATACCTTGGTAGCAGATGTGGGCGTCATACAACTCTACGTGCTCGCAGGTTTGCAGTATGGAGCCTCGGGATAACACTTCGAACACTTATCCTTCCCCCTGGTGGCCATTGCTGTCGTAACGGAGTTGCAGGTGTAAATGAATGAGCCCTAGCGGTTCGAATTAACAATCTGTCACTACGAATTGACGTTTTTCGAGGTCTCCCAGATCAGGGTCTGTCATTTACATTTCCAGTGATTCTCTGACGTCGTAAAAATCGAACGATGACTGTATGATTGACGTTAAAATTGTTACAACTGGTTCTTGTGCTCATACCTGCAGTTGACATTCCAACAGCTTGCCATCTTTCAGCTTCAGATACCTTACGTCTTGGCATCACAGATAAACTTGCTTAAAAGTGTTAATTTTACCAGTGCAGGTAACTTAAAGTGGAAAGTTTGGATGTACCCAAACCTGTTTTCCAGACTGACCACGATAGGATTAATTAAAAGCCGGTTTTCAGGTTCAAAAGAACTTATTATTGCATCATATTATACACAATAGTGTATATGTATATTGTTATCATTTAAAAACAAACAATACGATTTAGCAATACTTTTATGAAAATTATAAGGTATCATATGTAGGTGGTGCTTAACTTTTGGCGGACTGTATATATGGCCTATGAAGGTTAACAAAGAAGTTGTTAGTGGGTAGATGCTTGTATACTGTCTTTGTGCATTGATTTGTGTGACACCACTTCCTACTGTTTATCACTCACACCAAGCTACATCAGTAAACTACGAGAGGTATTAAGTTATAAAGCGGACACGTTAAGGAAGAACTCACAGACTGGTCACGGACCTATATAGTCGATGCAGGATACATTAAGTATCTTTTTCTAATTTCATATCGTATCGGTCAAGCAATTTGTAATTGTGACCGTACAACTTATAAAGTGTTATTTCCAGTCTTTGTTTGTTTAAAAAATCCCGTTTAAGCAGAAACCTAGTAAGTATAATATTTTCTTTAAATTCTTTGTTCTAAAAACTTATTAAGTTAACAAACAGTGGTCAACGGATTAACTGTCATTTCGTCATATCCTGATCCTGATAATATCTATGCTGCTTGAACTCGATCTTCATATTTTATTATACATTTGCGTCATTTGTCGATTGAAATACAATTTTTCCAAAGAGCGTAGATAATCCTAGTAAATGCTAAACTAATCCTTAATTGCATACCAAAAATAGAAATTTTCCGATATTCAACAGTTTTTGCTGAATGACCTACTTGTTGGTTTATTTTTATCTATGAAATACGTAGATAAACGCGGTATGCTTTCAAACTTTCTTTATTTATTCCCTACCTCGTTAACCAAATATTTGTAGATTTTTGGAAGTATAAAAATCGAGTGGTAAATATTTAATGCAGATATTCATGTTTGATATAATATATTCTAGTTATCTTGTCATTACACAGAATTGTAAAAACAAATGCGTACGTGAGTAGAAACAAGATTTGCAGCCGTAGTGAAATTTCTCCTATGTGGAATATTAATATATGAGCTAGGGCTATTTCATATATATATATATATATAATAGTATTGGGACTGTATTTCCACGCAGTTGTGTAAAATCTCAACTGTCACCACCTTTGGGAATTTAGAGTTGTGCCAGTTCACATATAAATAACAATTTTTATTTTGGCATATCTTTGTAGTCTTTGCGCCGTGTTTGGAAATTTTAAAATTGTTCCAGCGTTCGCTCAAATTGTATAAATTTCAAGATTTTGATAGAGTCTTAATTTGAATAGACATGATTCATTTGTCATCGTGCAATTACCGAGAATTAGGGGTTCTATACAATTTTAAACTTTACTAAGAATTGATTAATGGCTTCATGTATTGCAAAAAAGAAAAATCAAAGTCAAAGTGGAACAGTATGGGTGACTAGCTTATATAATTGTATGAATCTTCGACATATCAGTTTCGGAAACATGCATAGGCAAATGAAGGCTTTGGCACAGGATACTTCATTAATTATCCTTTGTCTATAAATATTTATGTAATGATTATCATGATAATCAATGGGGCGTTTTTTTCATTGTGACATTAGAATACTTTTAGTATTTAAAATGGGATTAATAATTGAATAATTCCCACATACACTAGTAACACGTAAACACACGTGTCCTGGATCAATTTAAATGCATATAAATAAAGGCAACAGTAGTATACCGCTGTTCAAAACTCATAAATCCAGGGACAAAAAACAAAATCGGGGTAACAAACTAAAACCGAGGGAAACGCATTAAATATAAGAGGAGAACAACGACATAACACCGAAACGTAACACACACAGAAACGGACCAAGCATCAGACAAAACACCACGAGAATAACAAATATAACATGAAAACCAAATACATGAATTTGGGATAGACAAGTACCGTGCCACGTCTGATCTCAATATCTCAAAAATAAGAGAAAACACAAACGACTCAACGTTAAAATGCAACACACACAGAAACGAACAATAATATAACAATGGTCATCTTCCTGACTTGGTACAGGACACTTCTAAAGGGGAATAAAAGTGGTGGGTTGAACCTGGTTTTGTGGCATGCCAAACCTCGCACTTTAATGGCAAAGTTAAATATAACATTGAAAACATATGCAATTTAAACGTTGCAGTGTTTGGCTTTCAGTTCCTAACCTTCTATTAAAATGGTATATGCATACTATTCTTATGTACCTTAAAAACCCAACACTCGATTAGTATTTTATAGTTTAAATCTCCAATTATGCAAGACATTATTAAACGAATAACCAAATCTACAGACACTAATATTTATTGTGCCACAGTATCATGGTATTGGTGAGGTTTCGGTTGCTCAGCTTTTATATTTATAAGAAGGGTGGCGTTGACTATTGGTAGACCGTTGTTTGTATTTTGATCATTGTTCTTTTTTGCACTTTCATTGTCAATTGTTTTTACTTCCGATTTTTCCATTGTTCCATTGGTAACTTCTATTTAAAATTTTCTACTTTTCTGCTAAAAGATGAATTCAACACGTCATATTTGTTTTGCACATGAGGCGCGTTTTTGAATTAAACTAATATCGTACATCATGTCTATTTTTACTACTATGCAACTACATAAGATTAATTTAAATGATGTATATTGTAACGCAATATTTTATATTACGTTTTTTGAGATAATTTGCTATATGTATATGTCTTTCAGTCATCTTTCAAACATTGTACAAAATGTGACGTGTACCTCTAGGGTACATGAACAAAGTCTAACGTGTATTTCTAGGATACGTGACACAAATGAATTATGACCCAAACGGCCTTTCATATACATAAAACGGTTGTCTTGTGCAGGTTGTATTTAGAGTTAAGCAGAGTTTCTAAATACAGGTAGCTCCTGTGAGAACAAAATACAGATAGAAAGAATGCTTTATTCAAATTATTATATATGGTGTGATGAAAAAGTATATAGATAGATAATAATTACATGTACATGTACATTTGTACAATGATAGATGATAATCTTGGTTTTCTAGATTCCGGGTGATCTGATATTTTGTTATGAGTCTACGTTTGAGGGAATTCATTGCCGTTTTAATTCCTCAGTTTGTATATTAGTAGTTGCTGTGATTGTATAATGGTTTTCACGATATAATGTCCGTGCTTGACACATTTATTAAACATTTAATACAGTGTAGTTTTACAGGAAAAACAATATTTGCATGTCAGCTGGAATAACAATGTATTTGTCTGTTAAGTAGCTTAGTATCTTAGCAAATTCAAGGTCTACAAAACAATAGAATCTTGCTAATTAACAATTTAAGATAATAAAAGCAGACAGGTATCAATAACCTTTCGAAGATTAATTAATAATGCATTAAACAATGTAGAACCATCTTCTAATCGATATCAATCTTCACTCAGATATTCAGAAAAATCAAGGTAAAAAGTTCTAATCAACATATGAAATGTCAGGTAAATGTTGACAGCAACCAAAAAGCACATTAAAATAAAACACATTTTCAAAGCTTGTTTTTTTTTATTGTAAGCTATTCCTGATTGAAACATTTTTACTGAGGTTGTACTTGAATAACGGGTGGTGCATTTATAACAGGAGACTTTTGCCCTGTTGACATAACCATTTTTGGGTGTTGTTGTGATGAAGTCAGTTTTTGTATTCTGCCTCCTTTGAATCTTCTAAATCAGATTTGAACGACTGAAAACTACTGTTGCCTCTTAAGTGTTTATTCTGCACATTTTAATTTCACATTATTTACAGCATATTGAGTTAACTAAAACGTGTCAACAGTGAAATCATATTTCATCAACTAGAACTGTACTTTATGTTGTAAAAGAGGGAAAAGAACGCAAGTTATTTCTTTAATATCTTTATTCTTGTTATAACTACCCCATACATACAAAATGTATCTGTTTTAGTTTGGTTCTTTTGTTTTACTTTTATGAACTAAAACTATTATAACAATTTGACAAAAATGGTATGAAAACCGTTTTGAAAAGAGTAATTAGATATAAATTGTACCAGAACCTATATTTATGTCGAAGTATGCCAGACTAATTACTCTCGTTTCAATAACATAGGTATTAACAACACGACAAATTATATATGCCATTTCTTTGAGTATGAATCAGTAGCTCAGTCCTTTGTTTTTTATGTTGTGTTTTGTGTAGTGTTATTAACGTCTTTCGGTCTTTGCTTTTGTTTTATGAAAGTCCCTTTGATATATTTGTCTCTCTTCTTCACATTTCAAATTCTAAGTGAGTAGCTTGTGATTGAGTTGTTTGTAAATTTTGTGTTTATAAAGCTCTCAACAAAAATTTGTGTAAAGACAACCCCTAACGGGAAGGATTGTGCCTGATGTTCATATGATGAAATCATAATCTTTCAGTCAGTTTAATTGAAGTCTGGAGCTGGCATGTCAGTTAACTGCTAGTAGTCTGTTGTTATTTATGTATTATTGTCATTTTGTTTATTTTCTTTGGTTACATCTTCTGACATCAGACTCGGACTTCTCTTGGACTGAATTGTAATGTGCGTATTGTTATGCGTTTACTTTTCTACATTGGCTAGAGGTATAGGGGGAGGGTTGAGATCTCACTATCATGTTTAACCCCGCCGCATTTTTTGCGCCTGTCCCAAGTCAGGAACCTCTGGCCTTTGTTAGTCTTGTATTATTTTAATTTTAGTTTCTTGTGTACAATTTGGAAATTAGTATGGCGTTCATTATCACTGAACTAGTATTTATTTGTTGAGGGGCCAGCTGAAGGACGCCTCCGGGTGCGGGAATTTCTCGCTACATTGAAGACCTGTTGGTGACCTTCTGCTGTTGTTTTTTTTTCTATGGTCGGGTTGTTGTCTCTTTGGCACATTCCTCATTTCCATTCTCAATTTTACTTATCTATTGATTCATTCAGGCAATTCGTTTACCTCAAGATGTCCTGTGTTTTAGTATTGTTTAGTTGCCATTTTACTTACCTATATTCAAATTTCTTTTTTCTATCTTAGTATTTGCATATCCACATCCCTATGGTATTGCGTTTACTGACAAGAATGCGAGCAAATGAATCTTTAATGAGTTTATTCACATAATAAGTAAGTCATTAACAGGGGGATTCCTAAAACTAATAATATATCAAGAGGTTATTAGAGAAGAGATACTGAAATCTAACTAATGTTTTTACGGTCAACGTCACCGATTGGTCGATCAATTTGAATTGTTCGAGTTTTAATTCCGACAATTTTCGGTGTTTTTAATCTTTCTTTGCCAGGATAGCGGTCTTATTTGTTAAATCACCAATTGTGTACCATACATTAAAACGTAATTGTAAACGAGTACGGGGGACAGGTGATACATGCAAAGCAGGAGACTCGTAGACAATCTTAGTAGTTTGTTATTATTAAAGGTTTTCGTTGTTTTTCATTATGTGTTTGTTTTAAATGAATTTAAGGGTTTTGAACATTTATAAACATGAAAAACTAAGTTTGCCTTAATGTATTGACACTAAATAGAAATTAACCCCCCAAAAAAAACAACAATGCTTGCTTTATAGAACAAAAATTGCTAAATGTTTTATAAATATATATCATATTATTTTTCTCATTGGGAGGCCAATTTACTCTGTTCATTTCTTGGATTAAACATTAATTTAATGATATTTTTTGGACTAGATATTGTTAAAACAATATTTTTTATGTTAAATCTGTTTTCATAACATAAGAACGGGAGAATGTTCGAAACGTTATTTCACCTTTAAAAGATGAAAGAACATCTTCATCATGTAAATAGTTCACATCATATTACACCTACCCGAATGATCATGTAGTACATTATATGTTATTCAGGTCTCAGACAAGGTATATACTGTGACATTCCCGGCTAAGAGTTTATATCCCCTGAGCCGAAGGCGAAGGGGATATAAGCCCTAAGCTGGAATGTCACAGTATATACCCTTTCTGAGACCTGAATTACACATATATTACGGATTACCCCTGACTTAATGTTATTTTCCAGTGCAGGTATTTGTTGACAACACATATATATTGAAAAACCCAACCTGATATGTTCGGCATACGTGAAGGATTTTCTAATTTGCTGTGAACATAATTTTATCGTGTATGTAATAATTTATAATAACACTTTTAACATTAAATTTAAGTACTAAAAGTGTAAATTGCTTGATTTTGTATCAAAAATGTTTTATTGACTGAAGCACGTCATTATTTTCCCTCTGTGAGCCTCTGACAGTCTGATAGCTTTTGACTACGTCACATAGTAACCGGTGTTATGATGACGTTTTTGAGGTTCCAATTGGGGATAAAAACGTCGTATATACCCCTGCAGTTTCCTGAATATATACTGACATCTCTGTGTTGTTATCCAATCACAAACCTCGACAAATTTGTAATCCGTAATATTTTATATTATTACTACAGCTATGGTTAAGACTTTTACTGTTAAGCAATATATATCATAAAAAACTTTCCTGTACATTTTGTCGAAAAATTACAAACAATTTGAAAATAAATTTAACTGGTCATACCTTTCAGATTGACAAATTCTAAAGCGATGAAAAAGTATGTTTGGCTTAAAAATGGTTACATGCTTGCTGAATATCCTGTGTGATCGGAGGGGTCTACGAACAAGTGAAACGCTACACAAAATGTAGACAAAGCATATTAATTATATACAGTCTTTATGTAGATATAGGAAGATGTGGTATGACTGCCAATGAGACTGTCTAATCTATATAAAGAAACGAGAATATATGACCTAGATTTATAAGCGAATTAACAGGCCTGAGTTAGTAATCAACGAGTATTACTAAAGCTGGTCTATTCGTTACGAAAAAGAAATAGTACATAAAAAAATACAAAAACGCATATACGCCTTGCTAGAGTCATGTTTGCTTAATTTGTTGATCAAGCCTTGTAGGTCTTTTATTTTTGTTATTTACCATTTATCTCTTTATCTACAATAATGTGTGCAAAAACACAAACACGAATAACAAATCTTCCTTCATATAAGCCAACAAGACCTGCCATATGATAGAATGTAAATACACTAACAGATCATTGGAAATATTGGTATCCACATCGGATTACACCTCCCCAAGACATATAATGTAAATACACTAACAGATCATTGAAAATATTAGTATCCACATCGGATTACACCGACCAAAGACATAGAATGTAAATACACTAACAGATCACCGGAAATATTAGTATCCACATCGGATTACACCGACCCAGGATATAGAATGTAAAAACACTAACAGATCATTGGAAATATTAGTATCCACATCGGATTACACCGACCAAAGACATAGAATGTAAATACACTAACAGATCACCGGAAATATTAGTATCCACATCGGATTACACCGACCAAAGACATATAATGTAAATACACTAACAGATCACCGGAAATATTAGTATCCACATCGGATTACACCGACCCAGGACATAGAATGTAAAAACACTAACAGATCATTGGAAATATTAGTATCCACATCGGATTACACCGACCCAGGACATAGAATGTAAAAACACTAACAGATCATTGGAAATATTATATCCACATCGGATTACACCGCCCCAAGACATAGAATGTAAATACACTAACAGATCACCGGAAATATTAGTATCCACATCGGATTACACCGCCCCAAGACAACGTAGTTTCACAGTACTCCTTAATGATTTGATTGCTGATGAAGTTGATGTTCATTTTCGTGAAGCTATTTGTACACCCAGCAATTATTAAATTGAGAATGGGAATTGAATGCGTTAAAAAGCAAAACCAAAAAAATACTGAACTCCGAGGAAAATTCAAATGACAAAATCAAAAGCTTAGACACATCAAACGAATGGATATCCTATATTATTATGACCATGAATAATTTGCATTATATAGGTGATGTTGACAATGAGTAGATATTAAACGAAGGAGCACCGTTGTGTACACTTTCAGCTATTATGGCTACCTTTTTATCACTATCTATTTGCTTTTATTCTAATTGTGAACTTTAACTTTTGTTATATATTTTTTTAGAGTAAACCTTTGTATAATGATTTCGTAACAAGGTGGGCGATAGTGTTTCTTTTGGAAAATGTTATTAAATTTGAGTAAATAAACATGATAATTGTTCGTGAACGAATGAAGGTACATATCATGTGAATAGTTGAGAACATGTTACACCTTCACGACTGAACATGGTGTCTAGTTATAAGGATAGGACTACAGTCGTGACATATACTGTTTATGAAAAACAAAGAATATAATTAAACACCTAAATTTTCCTGTTAATTTCTTGGTGAATTTAAAAACAGTTCGATGATATTTTAATTTGTTATAGATTGACTATTTCCGACTGGATAAAAAAATGCTTTTCATGCTTAAAAATATCTACTAGCATATCGTTTTATATGCTCTAAAATCTGAGGGACGCACAAAGCCAAATCTAAGGTATCTCTGAACATGTGAAACATCAAACAAAACACAAAACGAAACATAAACAATGATCATGCGATTAAAATTTACGTAAGGGAATTTAGCTAAGATTATTGGTTGATAGTTTTGGTATTAAAATTTTGTAATTTTTTTTTTTTTAATACAAGGTATAATTTAATTTTCCTAAAAACATTAGTGAATTCGCGGACCTAATTTGATTTAGATTCAACAATGATACAACCGATGGTATGGTTAGTTGTGAGAAAAGATACAACACCTGTAGAAAATAATATCGCCTTACAAGGGCTCTAGTGATTCTTTGTCATTTTCCTTGCATCAATTTTATATCAGACAATTATTAACACTGTATAGAATTGTATAGAAAAAAATCAGTTATGTGTTTTATTTATAGTGGATTGGGAAACAAGTTTTTGCAACTTATATTAATCCCTTTCCACTTTGCGGGTGCGATTGCTGGCTTGTAGTTGCATTAGCCTTCTCTTTTTCGAAATCCACAAGGGGGTCTTTAACGTGCAAGAGATATGTCTCTCTCTTAACACGGGTCAGCCATTTATCGTCCTCTTCCGACGGACTATCATCGTTTCCTAGAGACTATACTCGCAAATGGTGTCAAGGGAGAGCCGAAAATTGAGTTCCTGAAATTTTCATCACGAACGAGAATCGAAACAGGAATTTTTGTGTTAGTAGTCCGATGCACTAACCACTACACCACGACTCTCGCTCTGTCTATGCTCCTTTCGAATTTCAATGTAACGATAAAAAAAACTTCATCATCCTTGGATATCAAAAGTACATTGGTGTCTTCAGAACGATGCGTTCTATTGCTTGGTCTGACAGGTGGTTAACGTATATTTGCATCAAAGTTATCCGCAATCGAATCTGGGATTAAGAATAACTATGAAACTACATACACTTAAGGGAGGAGCGAATCCGATGAGGGTGTTTAAAATTTCAAAAGATCTGATAATGTAAATGTAGTCCTAACCTTTTCCTCTAACTGTAATTTAAAAACGTTTGAGGTCGCTACCCTTCGCACTACTATACCTTATTCTAAAATTTGAAGACATAGTAGTGTGTCCAACTTTGTTTCATTAAACGAATATATTGTCAGAGAAAGGTATGAATCACACTTTGTAAAACAAACAGCCCAAAAAAATCAGGTCAATTTTTTTTATTAGTATATAGTAAAAAGTTAAATCCCAAAAATACTGAACTCTGATGTAAATCAAAAACAGAAAGTCCCTCATCAATTGTGTTGTTGGTATGAAGCCAATAAAACTCTTTCAAGTAGTTAAACTATGTGTTAGTAGAAACATATTGCTAAGAAGATGTGGGCGATAGTGTTTCATTTAAAAATGACATTTAATTTGTTTTCATAAAAATTAGAACTGGATCTTTTAAGTCACAAGAAACGAGTGACCGGTGAAAAATAATGTTATTCCAATTCTTGAACTAATGCATACAAACATCATAAACTTAGTCTTCTGTGCACGATTTTATCATTTTTTTGCATTAAATTCGTATAATCGTCAATTTTTTTTTTCAATCGGTCAGTGTTGTTGTGAAAATATGGCAAGTAATTAAAGTTCGAGTTTTGAAGCCGAAGTTTAATGATTGTCACCTGCTTGCCAAAAATCAACAAAAAGTATGGATATTGAGCACGTGTTTAACATGTACAATCAGATAATAGTTTAATTTAAGGACATCCATGCGTATTGCGATCACCGGATTTTTACGAGATGGGTCACACTGAGGTCACTTTGCATACGGAAATATGTTGGGGAATTGCTCTTGGACGGAAGCAATTAAAACAAAGTAAACTTCTTCTAAATATGAACAAATTAAAGAATTTTCTTCAGAAAAAAGTATTTGTACATAAGTTTTATAATGAAAACTATCCATTGAGTAATAAAAAAACATATGCATTATTTGTTTTAATTTGAGGTTTCTTATGACTTTAATGAGTGAAAGCACATATCATACAAATAGTTGAGAACATGTTACTCCTACACGAATGAGCATGGTGTCTAATTATAAGGACTAAAGACGTGATATATAGTGTTGATAACAGCAAATAATTTAATTAAACACCAACATTTTCCTTTAATTTCTTTGTAAAACAATTCGATTATCTTTATTTTTATATTGTCACAGTACATGTATATATCAGTATAATACGTCATTATGATTTGCTAACAGGAATCTCGCATCATTCTAAAAATCAACCTTCATTTCAAAACGAAATGTAACATTCTTGATAACACGAGCTTTCACTAGTGGTAAGCAGATGGTCGTAACTTAAAGTTACGACCATCTGAAGATCGGAGACAACTCTGGGGATACATTTTTCTTTTCCGATTTTCGTGCAGTAAAAAAATGTTTCAGTAAAACCGCTTGTCTCATACATACTAATCGTCAGTGCGTTGATATTGAAACAAAATTTGATACATAAAAACATTCCAATTTTCGTAAAATGATCATTCAATAATTTGAGCATGATGGTCGTAACTAAAAAAACAAAAATGTTCAGGATGATCGTAACTTAAAATTGTGATGGTCGTAACTCTTTATTAAATAGGACCTAATAAGACAAGTCAAAAGTAAAATCACAAAAATACTGAACTCAGAGGAAAATCAATTCGGAAAGTCCATAATCACATGGCAAAATCAAATAATGAAACGCATCAAAAACGAACGGACAATATGCTGATGATCTTGCCATTTTTTCAACTTCAGCAAAAAAATGTAGATCAGGCTTATCCTAAGATTCTTTTAGAAAGACTACACATTGAATTTTGTAAACATTTTCTTGGTGTTACCAAAAGAGAAACACATTTTGCCAATCTTTCTTAACTAGGTAGATTCACTCTGTATTTTGTCATTGAAAAGTCTATGATCAGATACTGGCACAGGCTTGACAATTTGGGATCATCTTTCCACTACTAGAGGAGGAATATTTAGAGTCAAAATTACTACACGAGTTTAAAAAATTCCTTCACAGTATGGATCCTTAAACTTCTTTCTAAAGAATATGGGGTTCAGCAATTAACATTGTTTACTATATGCTGATGATAATGTATTTTTTTTTTAATTTCAGCAAAAGGACTTCAGCAAACAGTATTCATACATAGCTTGTAGCCAGGATAATATTTAAAAGATAGATCTTTATGCTTCAACTCAGCGTGTAGCATTGTAAAATATCTCAACCTTATTCATACTTTCTAGGTTAACACAATTTTAATTGCGACACCATGGATTAAGTTTTTATTCTGAACCAATACTTAGAACAATTATCAATGATATACCGCAAGATCGTCATGCAATCGATTAAAAATAAAGACAACACGATAAAAACACCAGACATTTGTGGATTTTCATTAATCATGATTCACCAAAAGCCGAATATTTGAAAGCCAATGGTTTATAAAAACTGCAATAGCTGATTAAAAATTAAAGAAGATTGTTCATAATTGTACGTTCAATAATTTCATCTGCAGACATGATTGCAGGAAATAAAAAGTCGTAAATAAAAAAAAATCTGAAAGCAAATATTCAACAATTTTATGCCTTACGTACAGTAAAAATATATTAATACTCAACCCTAACATACTATTTGGCTTAATGCGAGTTGATTAGTTTTCACTGTTTCTCCTAAATGATGGTCGTTTGGAACATATAAAGTTGATTTAACTTTAATTTCTGCATACCATTATCAGAGTAACAAATGAAATAATATTTTTTGCAGTAAACTTTATATAACAACTGAGTTTATTAACATGGTTATGCATGTGCACAGTACTTTTAAAATAGCTTGATAAAAGTTCGTCTAAATACTTGAGTTACGGTCATCTTTCAAAGTTACGACCATCTTGTGTCGGTTACGACCATTATCCAAAATACTATAGTTGACATTACGACCATCATGCTCGAATTTTTGAATGACTATTTTACGAAAATTGGAATGATTTTATGTGTCAAATTTGGTTTCAATAAGAATGCACTCACGATATGTGTATATGAGACAAGCGGTTTGACTCAAATGAAGCTTTTACTGCACGAAAATCGGAAAAGAAAAACTTATCCCTAGAGTTGTCTCCCATATTCAGATGGTCGTAACTTTTAGTTACGACCATCCGGTTACCACCAGTGGAGCTTTCACAAAAAAGTGCATAGATAAATAAAAGAAAAACTTTATACTAATCGTGTTTTCATTATCCTAGCAAATTTTTTAATTATAAGTTTGAATGCTTCTTTAAGTAATTGTATAGGGTTTTCAGCGTTGACCGTGTGTACATTTTAAGAAAGAAGTGCTTCTGATAATAAAAATATTTTCATGCTTAAAATAGTTATATATTTAACATTTTGTATGTTATAAGGGATATCCAATGTCCAATAACAACTCCAATCTATAATGTGAAACGCCAAACAAAACATTAACAAACAATGTTTTAAAATGAAATTTTAGTTTTGAAGAGCTGAAAGATGAAAGCTCACACCAATGAGGAATAGTACCCATATGAAATTTTGATATTTATATTCTAAATTAAGAATAAATTGATTTTTCTTGAAAAAAAAATAAAACAATTATCAGACTCAATTAAATTTCAATGATCATAAATACAAAAAGTAAGTTCGGTATGAAAAACGAAACAGTATATAACAAAATGAAAGAAAAATAAACCTCCTTACTAGGGGCTCATAAGAGTCTGTATCACTTTCTTGGCATTTTGCATAAAATATATATCAGGGCCATTTACACTACTAAAGATTCTACAAAACAAAAAAAGTAAAAGGCAATCAGTAAGAGTAATTAAGCTTATAAGATGACAACCATATTTGACTTATTGGTAGATGTCGTCTTTCTGAACTTTTTTTGTTGTTTAAAATTTTCTTCTCTATCTACAATAATTTCTGAAGAAAAAAATTAGGGTAACACATCTTTCCTTATATACGCCCGCGATTATTTTCAAAGAGAAAAACCAATATATAGAAAATCTTTTTATTCCTTGAGGGTTTCACCAGCCCAGTATTCAGCACTTCTGTGTTGACATGACTTATTATTACTATGGTTATAATTATAAATTAACTGTTTGAAAATCTTTGAATTTTTGAAATACTAAGGCTTTTCTACCTAAGGAATAGATTACCTAAGCTGTTTTTTGAAAAAAAAACTTTTATGATTTTTGGTCCTGAAAGCTCTTCAACTTCGTACTTTATTTAGACTTTAACCTTTACTTTTTCGAGCGTCACTAATGAGTCTTTTGTAGACGAAATGCGCGGCTAGCAGAAATATAAAAATGTTAATCCTGGTATCTGTGATGAGTTTATTTATATATACGCACACGACGCTTATCGAACAGGAAGTCTCCCAACAAGTCTGTTATATATTCCTTTAAAACTTCAAACAAAAAATAAAGAACTTGATCTTCCTTCACCGTACCGGATAACAAAATCACATAAATCTTTTTTAGAAACAACTGTATGTTGTTAGCACTGCAAAGTGATCTACGAAAATCATCATCAAGTGTTACGACAACAAAAGCAGGGCTTTATAGTTACTGTAAAACTACCTCCTCTAGGGGATGTATAAATCAGATGTGGTTACTTATTAGTTCGCAAGATCTAACATATTACATAATAACATTTTTTCCTTTGTCTTTTTTCGTACGTTTTGAAGCGTCATTGATACGCGATTCATTCTTTACGTAAAAATAATGTGTGGCTTATTTTACCGGTACTAAGAACGCATTGATTATATTGCAACATACTGATAACAAGACCATACGGATGTTCTGAGACTTAAAATCACTGCTTTATGGACAGAATGAAAAAAATCACGGATGCTGAAAATCGCACGTAATATAATGTATTGTTACAGGACACGTTTTCAATCAGTTAAGCGCTACATGCCTAATTATTTTATTCAAATGTCACTGTTAGCCTCGTCCATTCATGTCTACTTGCCTATATTTGGATCGCTCTATAAGAACGATTTATACAACGAACAGTTGCCAGCATGTCCAATGCGACACATGAACAAACACAATGGGTCTCACATTAATGACAGATAGGATTATTGCATGCGTTCTTTTAAAAAGTGACACATTCCATGTATATCATTACAACTTATGTGATGAGCATAAAGGTGGGAAATTAAACAATTGTCATTGGTGTTTTTCCTGAAAAAGTAATTGTCTGACCTATGGCGCGATATTTCGTTTAAAACTGTGTCACATTAGCATATTTCGCTTTAAATATGTCGCAATGCTCGCTGTGCCAAATAACTGATGACTTAATATTAATTTATCAGTGAAACTAATAGAATATGAAGATCTTTATCCGTCTCTTTCCCTAATTTTGATGGCTGTCTTAAACCTTCAAAACTTGTTTGTCAGACTCTGATTTCATTACCTTTTAAAAATGATTTTACTTAATTGAAAAAAAATCATTGCCAAATTATTGTGTTATCTAGAAATGATTACCGATGATTTTTATTGGTTTATATCAAAAAAAAAAAATTCAGTGCCCATCATCCAGTATGTTAGACCCGAACCTCTATCTTATAAATTGTCCTTCTGGAATAAAATTCAACTCAACGTAGACGCATTTTAATTTTAATTGGATGATACATCATTGTATTCGTTTCTAATCTAAATATTTTGCTTTATCTTTGATGCATTTTGCATATTTAGTTTTTTTTTTGGTATCAACACTGCGTTTTGTGTAATAAATATAGATACAAAAGTATTTAGATAGATTTTGAGGAAGGTTTGTTATTTTTTTATAATTGTTGACATTAATTATTTTTGGTATCAACACTGCGTTTTGTGTAATAAATATAGATACAAAAGTGTTTAAATAGATTTTGAGGAAGGTTTGTTAATTCTTTATAATTTTTGACATTAATTAATAATATTATTTAAATAAACACGTGTTTATATCAATGATATTAATACCCTCCAAATCATATCTTCCATTCCACGTAAGATCTTCACAGTTGCGACAACATCTTAATAAAAGTTTTGATATGAATATTTTGACACATTTTAGGAACCAATTTGTTTTGAATTAGGAATTGCTCTTTATACGAGGTGTTATTCATAACCATAGACATACAAGTTATTCAGTGCTTTGATGCCTAATAGCTGTGGTTTAAATTCAAATAATTTTTAGCAGGAATTGCAATAGTGTAGTAAATTTTGCATCTTTTGTATATGAAGCACTTTTTGACATACGGTCTCATCTCTTAGTAGCAAGAAAAAAGTGATTGAGACTTAATATTATTTTCAATAGATTAAGTATAATCTGACTTTGAAAAAATAAATTTTAATAGTATTGACGTATTTCTGTACACAAGTTGGTTTGTGTTCTCCCTTTTGTAGCTGAACAACATTCTAAACATCACCCCATATGATCTGCTGTTCTCTATTTATTATGATTAGGAGTTTTAGGACACTATTAATTTTGATTAGATTGGCTCATAAAGTAGACTAGTAAAATATCGTCATCACAGAGAAGATGATAGACACGTAAAAGTCTAACATAAAGGGAAACTTTTTTTGTCACAGAATCTCAATGAGGACTAAATGTGTCGGCGCAGGGACGAATTGTAGTGTGTGTTGTTTTTTTTTTAGATGAATGTTATTATCAAAACAATATGGAAACAAAATGATTCTTAATTTTCAGTATGCACCTTTATAAGGATGAATTAAAGTACACCATATCCTTGTGGCTAAAATTGTGAAATTTAAATTAAAGTGTCAATTTTATTCACTCAAAGATGATTTTATTATATATAATAATACACTTTGTTATTCGTTATATACGGGTATACAATTTCAGTACAATAGTACAATGTAAGTACTTTATATACAGTTACAGTAAACTAGTACATCATTAGTGCTTTATATTTTGTTTCGGTGACATTGTTTATACTACATATTTTGTTGCAGAAGATTAGTGCATTTTTACTTCATATTTAGTTTCAGTACAACAGTACATTGTTACATCACTATAGTTAGATTAACAAATGATTACAAACTAGGAGAACTCTATAAGGTTTGGAAATATTTATCTTTCAGGGTGTCACCCTTAAAACAGACTTGGTTTTTTTTATCAGTGTTCGGGTAATTTGAGAAAGCCAGGTTTTGCTTTTTTATTTCTAGGTCAACTCTTTCCTTTTTTTATTAGTCGAATATGATAAAGAGATTTAGCTGGAATGGATCTCATTTGACAACTGAAGCTTAATTTACATGTGCTAACCTTGCATTGTGTCAAAAGAAACATAAAAACGGCTGTGCAGTATAAAACAACACCTAATTATAACGTCGTTTATCTGATTCTAATACAATTTACAACTTATTTTTTTGTGCTTTATTCCTTCAAATTTTGTTTGGGGGAGGCGACTTTAATTAACATAAATTATGTATAATTTCCAAGTAAGTAAGCGTCAAAACTTGAATTGATCTGCCGAGTTAATCAATTTGCATCAACGTTTTTTACATTTTGTTTTCATGTTGTGGCCAGGTTGACGGGAGGTTTGAGTCTGTAATTTAGGGTTTGTCTAGAGTCTTGGATGTCAGTTTTGGGTGGTTTTTTTTTTATAGAATGTATTGTTATGAATAAGGATGTTGGTCTTCTCCTTTGAATTTTGCGACAATTTTTATTTTAAAGCCTTTTATAGCTGATTGAAATGTATTGTTTTTCTCATTGATGAAGTTCGTACTGTGAGTGACCTATAATTGCGCATTTCTGGTAGATAGTTGTCTCTTTTGCTATCGTACAATATCTCCATATTTTAATGTTAAAAACTTAAAAATTGTTATACTTCTCGTTTAATTACATCACAAAAAGCCTGTTATCCTGGCAAAACCTCCTTTTCGCTTCAGTAAGTGTACTGTCAAGCAGTGACCAAGGATCCAATGCTAGAGTAAAGACATGACTACTCGGAATCAGAATAATGAAACCAGGAATGTTGACATGTCTTCCAGCGGACAATATTTAAACTTCGGAACTTCTTTATGTTAAAAAAATGTCGATCTTTTACATTGTAGTGTTAAAATTATATCTTTTTTTTAACATGCATTCGACCTGATTAGCATGTAATATTGCCAGTTATCATTAATTGCTAGCTATCTATACCTGGCGAAGGTAGTTGCACTCGTGATAAATTGACTTTATTTAAACAGTAACACGGTTTCTAACGACGTTATACATTTGGACGTTTTTGTATGAACTTTCAAATCAACACAAACAAAGTTTGCAGCTGAAAAAACTTGTTTGTAAACAACTATTAAATTAACAAAGTATATCAACTGTAGTACTGGATTACTTACTAGTAATTTACAGTGCATTTGGTTAGAAACAATTTTGTAACAATGAGCTATTTGGAAGAGTACTTTTATGTCATCTATACTATCAATGAAAATAAAACATTATGATTAAGTTAAATAGGTCTTTTATAAAATAAATCGTACTCATCATTATCGATGTTATTAAATTTCATCAAATGTATCCAAGAGGGTCATGTCAGGCGAGTCACAAACAATGTCCTGGTAATCTAACTACTTATTACTGATATTGTTACAAGGAAAACAATATGAATTTGTAACAAAGAATACAATATGAATTTATAACAAAGAATACACTGAATTTATAATATGTATAATGAATACATGGTATTGAGTACTGAAATAAATTATGTAGACAGTAGTCTGTAATGTACTATTGGAAATTAGTATGGCGTTCATTATCACTGGACTAGTATATATTTGTTTAGGGGCCAGCTGAAGGACGCCTCCGGGTGCGGGAATTTCTCGCTACATTGAAGACCTGTTGGTGACCCTCTGCTGTTGTTTTTATTTGGTCGGGTTGTTGTCTCTTTGACACATTCCCCATTTCCATTCTCAATTTTACTATTACCAAAGAACAATAAAAAAAAAAATAACTTATCCCAAAGCCTGCCAATTATATCGTATAACATTCGAACGGATGAACAATACAATCTTTAATGAAAACGGAAGAAATAGTGAACAATATACACATTCGTGTCATTGCTTAGATAATAAAAAAAATATAGTATTGATAACATGAAGTAACAAGTTTAAGTCTACAAACCAGACTGTCTACCATTGATTTTCTACAGCAGGTTGGTGAGCTTTGTTTGGATCTTCAACAACATTTTTCCACTTTGTTTAGTTTTGTGTCTGATTTTTTCCTTTTTTGTTTGCACCTATTTTTCCGGTGTAAGTGGTTAAGAAGGTGACACGGGCACCTCCTACTCCTTTTTTTCTTTGATAGATAATTGTCTCATTGGCAATCATTCAACATGGAATAAGCTAACTTAGAGGTTGACACCAATGGTTACTTCAGTTTTAAAATCTATTCCGAGACAGAATGATATATATAAAACATGCTGCTGTCACAACAAACCACAACATAAGGAACTATTCAGTTATTTGATGTGCTACCCTAGTGTGTCTTATACTGCTTTTGAATGTCTTATGGGTACCGTCTGGCATTGCACTATACTGTTTCGTATTAACTGTGTTTGTCTATGTGGTGTTGGGTACCTCAATACAACGTTTTGTTAGATGTACTGTTTTTTATTATTAATTGTGTTTTGTAATGTACTGTTTGCATTTAGTGTGTTTTGTTTCATAACAAAATAAGAAAATGTGATTTCCAAGAGAAAACGGGTGCTGAATTTGTTCGTATTAATATGTTCTGTTCTGTATTTGTGGTGTGTTTTATAATGAGTTAATTTTTAAACGCAGTATGCTTTTGGTAGATTTAAAGCTGATAAAAGTATCCTGTCATTCTTTGTGCGTGGGATAAATATCTATTTTTAGTGTTTCTTTAAAAGAATTTTTTTTTCCTATCATCAAAACAATAAAATTCTAATTTGCTATTGGTGTTAAAACAACTGAAACTCAATCAAAACAGTTTTAATGCATTGCTTTTATCCTGTATGTAAACTAACTGGTTGCCCCACTTCATTTCTTACCTTTCCATCATTAACTGTATAATGTGGGACAACCAGAAGGACACCTGACATTTTGTTTTGTAAAACAGCAGTTAGAATTGTCATTGTTGACACTAGTTATGTATGTAATCAATTGTTATGTCATAATTTCTTGCAAATATTAATTTTAAAATCTTATGTCGAATATATAATCATTTTATTCAAAATGACACCCACAACCATGACATTGTGTCGATATTGTTGTCTTTCTATACCATATAATTTACCTGTTTTATGTATATCATACTAGTTATTCCATTGTAAACCATTAAAAATGTGTGCATGTTAAATACGATATTTCTCCACTCGAGACAGTAAAATATTATTATTTAAAGCGCGAGGCTTGCCGAACTTTTTAAATAATTAAAATTTAACTGTCGAGATTGGAGATATATCATAATACATGAGTTCCAGTGGTGGAATCTGTTTCTCTTATGGTTTTTATCCTTCCGTTTCAAAGATTTGAGGAAAGTTGTGTACTTTTGATGTGACGTCATTAGGCATGGGCGGCTAATTTCATGACTCCCGTCACAATAAGAAAATTCAAAAGAAAACAAGAAAATTTAACGTCACAATTAAATTTCAACCAACCATTTGCCGAGAACAGATTTTTCACTAGTGAGGAGAAACATTTTTCTCACATCGGTCAGGAAATGTGAAAATAGCACAGAAATTACAGAATATCATTTATGACCGTTATGCTTCTTTTTTTTTAAACTTATATGCTTATGACTCTGATTAGGCTGTGGTTAAAGATATTAGAATTGAGATAAGTATACTGTATGCTCAAAATTATTACGTCAGTTATCAGAAATAATGAGCCCTTTTATTGGAAGAAAACATATCTTATCTTATCTAGTATCGTATCATAAATCATAAGACGTATATATACAAACATGTAAAGGAGGAAAGTAAGCCTTCTATACTATGAATGGGAAAAAACCAACATTATATGATTAAGTTAAATAGGTATTTTATGAAATAAATCTTACTCAACATTACCGATTTTATTAAGTTGCAGCAATCGTTTCAAAGAGGGTCATGTCAGGCGAGTTTCAATCGATGCCCTGTTACTCGAACTACTTATTTGTAAAAAAGAATACAATATGAATTTGTAGTATGTATAATGAATACAGGGCATTCAGTATTGAAAATAAATTATGTAGACGGTGTTCTGTTAAGTACGATTATTACAGAACAATAAATGAAAAAATAAACTAGTATCTCAATTGTTTGTAAAACAATTGAAAGGTCTTTCCTGTAAAAGTGATGTTTTCGTATTGTACTTTGTACGACCTTTCGTTTGATATACGACAAGCATACCTTCTGAAACTTTTCGCTTTTTACACTTAATGACCTCATTCGCCTACATTTTTTGAGATCGGATTATGATATATGGAACAGAATAGATGAGCTTTCATCTGATATGCGACAACACCATGTTCTAGAAAGTTTGATTTTTGCACTTAATTACCCTATCCAACTAATTTTTGGAGGTCGGGAATTTGATATTTCAAATGTACACATCACGACCTTTCATTTGATATACAACAACCCTACCTTAAAAGAACATTTATTTTTTGCACTCAATGACCCCATCCAACCCATTTTTGGGAGACGTCAATTTGAAATTTGAAATGTACGCTTTATGTTCTTTCATTTGATATGCGACAACCTTACCATCTGAGAAATTTGAATGTTTGCACTAAATGACCCCACCCGTCCCCCTGGGATGAAAAGGGGGTTTAAAATTTTCATTTTTAAGTAGAGTTTATTAAGACCTTCAATTTGATATATCAGATGACCCCATTTGACAAAGTGCAAATAATGATGCAATATCAACTATATAAATAGAAGTTATGAAACTTACAAAGTCAATGCAAACCTTGAAAATTTCAAATTGATTTTTTGGTGTTTTTTTTCCATGGAATGTTTTTGGTATTTGGTCAAACATATAACTGTGTCAACCTCTTCAATTTCTAAAACATTTTAAGTGGTAAGCACTTGATGATTCAGAAATACATGCCTCCGCTCGCAAAACTTCAAACTGCATTACCTCTAAAACGACAATAGATATCTCAAATCTGTTAAATGATAAATAATCTACAGTTGAAGGAAAACATTATAGAAAAAGAATTGGGACAATTTCAAAGTTCACCAAGGTCACAATTAATCATCAAATATATGATGCAATACAAAACTTGAGAACCGGAAGTCGTAGAGACATAGGATTATCACCATTCAACTCAGGACCACTTGACCTTTCAAATATCACAAGGTCAAGGTCATTGTATAATGTCAAGGTCAAGGTGAAATTTCATCATGACCTGACATTGACATCAAATTGAAGGTCTTGAACTACTGATCATCTTTGCAGTTTATAGTAGGTTGATATCTGTTACCTTTAAAAAGATATACACACAATATACGCTGTAAGTATGCAGCAAACTCTTATCGTTTTCTTAATATGAAAGCTTGAAATTGCAGCGTAATTTTTTTTTGCACTCGGTGACCTTTGACCTTGGGTGCAAATTAAAGGTCACATGAACTTAAGATTATTGGTGTAGGTCCCAAGTCTTTACGACTTCCGGTTCTCGAGATACAATTTTTCAAAAATTGTGTTTTTTTTTCTTCAAGGGAAATAACTCCTTATAAGGGTTAACAACAAAATGATTGTATATGTTTATTATCATTGCCATCTGGTCTTGTACATGTTGCCGTTTTCAAATTGATTCTATCTTGAATACTTTTTGAGAAAAATGTAAAAGAAAAAAATTGCTTCAAGGGGACATAACTCTCATAGGAAATGATGAAATCCTTAGCAGCCTCATATGGTAACACATCATGATGAGATCTAACTATTGTCCAAATAAGGTCATGATATTTTTTTTAAAAACAACGAGGGGGGGCCATGTCGAAAAAAAACAATAAAAGGGAGATAACTTCTAAAGGGGATGATGAAATCCTACACAGCCTCATCTGGTAATACTTCATGATGAGGTCTACAGATGGTCCATATTTGGTCTTGATAACTCCAATAGAAACGAGGGGAGACCATGTCAAAGAAATGCTGGATGAAAAAAAAAAACTAGTATCTCAATTGTTTGTAAAACAATTGAAAGGTCTTTCCTGTAAAAGTGATGTTTTCGTAATGTTCTTTGTACGACCTTTCGTTTGATATACGACAAGCATACCTTTTGAAACTTTTCGCTTTTTACACTTAATGACCTCATCCGCCTACATTTTTGAGATCGGAAGTATGATATATGTAACACTGGGTAGATGAGCTTTCATTTGATATGCGACAACGCCATTTTCTAAAAAGTTTGATTTTTGCACTTAATAACCCCATCCAACCAATTTTTGGAGGTTGTGAATTTGATATTTCAAATGTACATTTGATATACAACAACCCTATCGTAAAAGAACATTTATTTTTTGCACTCAATGACCCCATTCAACCAATTTTTAAGGGACGTCAATTTGAAATTTGAAATGTACGCTTTATGTTCTTTCATTTGATATGCGACAACCTTACCATCTGAGAAATTTGAATTTTTGCACTAAATGACTCCACCCTTCCACCTGGGATGAAAAAGAGGTTTAAAATTTTCATTTTTAAATAGAGTTTATTGAGACCTTCAATTTGATATATCAAATGACCCCATTTGACAAAGTGCCAAAAATGATGCAATATCAACTATATAAATAGAACTTATGAAACTCACAAAGTCAATGCAAAACCGGAAATTTTCAAATTGATTTTTTGGTGTTTTTTTCCATGGAATGTTTTTGGTATTTGGTCAAACATATAACTATGTTAACCTCTTCAATTTCTAAAACATTTTAAGTGGTAAGCTGTTGTCGATTCCGAAATACATGCTCCCGCTCGCAAAATTTTAAACTGCATTATCTTGCAAACGACAATAGATATTTCAAATCTGTTAAATGATAAATGATCTGCAAGTGAAGGACAACATTGTAGAAAAGAAATTGGGACAACTCAAAAGTTCATCAAGGTCACAATAAATCATCAAATAATGATGCAATACCAAACTTGAGTACCGGAAGTCGTAGAGACATAGGACTACCACCATTCAACTCAGGACCACTTGACCTTTTAAATATCACAAGGTCAAGGTCATTGTATACTGTGAAGGTCAAGGTGAAATTTCATCATGACCTGATATTGACCTCAAATTGAAGGTTTTGAATTACTGATCATCTTTGCAGTTTATAGTAGGTTAATATCTGTTACCTTTAAAAAGATATACACACAATACTATACTTTTAAGAATCATCCCGTTGTTACTTTTGAACAGACAGTCGGACACTTTTGAGCTCAGTGTATAAAATGTAGAGCTCGTCGAGAGGAACATTTTATACGCTGTAAGTATGCAGCAAACTCTTATCGTTTTCTTAATATGCAAGCTTTAAATTGCAGCGTATTTTTTTTTGCACTTGGTGACCTTTGACCTTGGGTGGAAATTAAAGGTCACATGAACTTAAGATTATTGGTGTAGGTCCCAAGTCTTTACGACTTCCGGTTCTGGAGATACAATTTTTCAAAAATTGTGTATATTTTTTGAAGGGAAATAACTCCTTATAAGGGTTAACAACAAAATGATTGTATATGTTTATTATCATTGCCATCTGGTCTTGTACATGTTGCCGTTTTCAAATTGATTCTATCTTGAATACTTTTTGAGAAAATGTATAAGAAATGTAGCCAGGTGTATAGTGAGGCTGATAGAAAGTGACATATTTGATGATAAGATCTTTATGGTTTTACTAGTTAACAAAGGTGGCAGGTAGTCCTGCAAATACACAAAAAGAAGGTTTTTATAATACAATTGTCTACATGTAGAACACAACTTCAGTTATAATGTACACTATAATGTAAATGATATCAGCAAAATACATAGTTACCATAATTTGCTTGCCTTAGCCAATATTACTCAGTATTAATACCAATAACTCTTGTATACATTTAATATGACAAAGTATGGTTTATATGCAGTAAATAGTACTTAAATCATTTCATTAACTCTCTTTCATTTTCAAAATGAAGTTAACTTAATCAAAACACTCATTTAAATAGAATTACAAAATATTGTTAAACCTGCGTTCCATAACAAGACACATTAATGTTAAACAGGCTTTCCATAGTTTTTATAGCAAATAGCTCTCGTTTGTGTATAAAATAAATGTTAATTAAACGTTACAGAAGTGAACACGGATGGTTATTGTTCCATCATTATAGATGCATGTGATTAATATACCAAAACAATTATTTAACAATGAAAAATACAATGTTTATGCAACAAAAACAACTAACCTAAATTATTGTATTCTACGTGACATAAATTATGTGTCACATAATTACAGAAGATATAATATGATATGTTTGTCAGTATTATTAATTCATAGTGCTGCTGTATACACCGATAATGATACAAAAATATGGAAATACGTCGGCAATGGTTTGCCGTATGAATATTGTTTGTTTTGATGTGTTTATCATGTTTAT
This sequence comes from Mytilus edulis, assembly GCA_019925275.1. Taxonomy (NCBI): domain Eukaryota; kingdom Metazoa; phylum Mollusca; class Bivalvia; order Mytilida; family Mytilidae; genus Mytilus; species Mytilus edulis. The sequence continues at coordinate 8,205,952 of CM034349.1, forward strand.
ATATGTGTTGAAGACTTTACACAAACAAAAAAAAGCAATTTATAATAATATAAAGGCCAGGAAATAATTAATACAATAATAATTTACCTGTAGATGGTATAAAAAGGCTTATTTTAAGATGTTTCTTTCATTCATTCCAGCGTTATCATAAGTGCATATTAATACGTCATCAAAACGGTGGTTCCGGTTACAATAAAAATAGAAAATTACCGGTTACACATGAATAAATTCCGGAATCATAAGTGACTTGCTCACAGAAAGAAATTGTTTCAAGGGGATATAACTCTCATAGGGGACGATGAAATCCTATTCAGCCTTACATGGTAATACATCATGATAAGATCTACATTTTGTCCAATTAAGGTCATGATATCTTAAAAACCAACGAGGGGGGGGGGGGCATGTTGAAAAAAATCAATAAAAGGGAGATAACTCCTAAAGGGGATGATGAAATCCTTAACAGAGTCATTTGGTAATACATCTTGGTGAGGTCTAGCGATGGTCCATATTTGGTCTTAATAACTTCAACAGAAACCATAAGCGGGCATGTCAAAAAAATGTTGGAAGAAAAAAAAGAAAAAGAAAAAAAAAACATTAGAAAAACAATAAGGTCTTTCCCATGTAGGGGAAAGACCTTAAATTATCCCAAACCCTGCCAACTATATCATATAACGTTCTAACGGATGAACAATACAATCTGTAAGGAAAACGGAATAAAAAATGAACAATATACGATACAATATACACTTGCATGTCATTTTTTAGATAAATAAAAAAAAAAAAATTATTGATTACACGAGATAACCTGTCTTAGTCTACAGATCAGACAGTCTACAGTATGATTGATTTTCTACAACATCTTGTTGAGCTTTGTTTCAATCAAGAACAACATTTATCATCTTTGTTTAATTATGTTTATACTCCAACATCTGTATTTGTGGCCGATTTTTTCCTATTTTGTTTGCACCTATTTGTCCAGGTGTAAGTGGTTAAGAAGGTGATACGGGAACCTCCTTCTCCATTTTTCTTTGATAGATAGTTCAGGTAGTTGTCTCATTGGCAATCATACAACATTGATAGAATAACCTATTAAAACACTCACTTAAAGTTTGACACAACTGGTTACTTCAGTATTAAAATATATTCAGAAACAGACTGTATATAGATATATACTTATAAATATAATTATTTTCTGTGACCGTATATTACATTAATTTGTAGGATCCTTTACTATAGATAATTTAGCTGATCTGTAACAATAACATCTTCATGCCTTGTATATCATGTACTGTAGTACGCCGCTAGATTAAAAACTGACGAGGAAAGGTAACACACGGCCAGCGAAAGCTCTTTTTTTTGAGAGCCCAGGTGGTCGTGTGGTCTAGCGATACGGCTGCAGTGCAGGCGATTTGGTGTCACGATATCACAGTAGCATGGGTTCGAATCCCGGCGAGGGAAGAACCAAAAATTTGCGAAAGCAAATTTACAGATCTAACATTGTTGGGTTGATGTTTAGACGAGTGGTATATATATATATATATAAACACCCGGCCACCGAAAGCTTCATTTTAATGAAACCCAGGTGTTCGTGTGGTCTAGCGGGACGGCTACAGTGCAGGCGATTTTATTTTGATTTCAGTAGCATAGGTTCGAATCCCGGCGAGGGAAGAACAAAAATTTTGCGAAAGCACATTTACAGATCTAACATTGTTGGGTTGATGTTTAGACGAGTTGTATATACATACTGTAATGTACACAGCCATGTATTACCATCACTGCTGGTGATTCGATGGATAAATCTGTTGTAGAGTTGTCACTGACTCAGACGTACTTACAAATATAATTATTTTCTGTGACTGTATCTTACATTAATTTGTAGGATCCTTTAATATAGATAATTTAGCTGATCTGTAAGAATAACCTCTTCATGCCTTATATATCATGTACTGTAGTTCGACGCTAGATTAAAACTGACGTGAAAAGGTAACACCCGGCCACCGAAAGCTTTATTTGAATGAAGCCCAGGTGGTCGTGTGGTCTAGTGGGACGGCTATACTGCAGGCGATTTGGTGTCACGATATATCAATAGCATGGGTTCGAATCCCGGCGAGGGAAGAACATAACATTGCGAAAGCAAATTTACAGATCTAAAATTGTTGGGTTGATGTTTAGACGAGTTATATATATATATAGATATATATACAACATGTTGCTGTAACAACAAAACATAACATAAGGAATTATTCAGCTATTTGATGTTCAACACTAGTGTGGTGTATACTGTTTTGTTTTATCGGTACCTTCTGGCATTAAACTGTACCGTTTTGTAGTAACTGTGTTTTGTGAATGTACTGTTGGCGTGTTTAGAAACAGCGTGTTTTAATAATGTTGTCTGTAATGTAAAGTTTTGTATACATTGTGTATTTTGTAATGTATTGTTTTGCATTTAGTGCATTTTTTTTATAATAAAAATTGTAAAATGTGGTATGATTTCCAAAAGAAAATGGTGCTGCATTGTTTCGTATTTATATGTTCTGTTCTGTATTTGTGATATATTTTATAATGTGGATTTTAACTCATTATGCTTGGTATTCTGTCATTCTGCGTGCTTGGGTCACTCTGTGCTATAGAGAAATATCTATTTTTAATGTTTCTTTAATAGATTTTTTCTTTCTATCATCAAATCAATCAGATTCTAATTTGCTTATATGGGTGTTAACATATCTAAAACTCAGGTAGAACAGTGCATTGCGGTCTTCATGCATGTCAACATTCTGGTAGTCCTACTTAATGTCTTACCTTTCAAACCTTAATTGTATAAAGTCATGAAGTGGGACAACTTTTCCAACATTTTTTTAATACGTGGGACAACCAGAACTTCACCTCAGTGTAAACTGTTATGTCATAATTTATTGCAAATATTAATTCTGAAATCTTATGTCGAATATTTAATTATAATTTTATTTTAAATGACACCCACAACCATGACATTGTGTCGACATTGTTGTCTTTCTATACCATATAATTCACCTATTTTATGTATATCATACTAGTTATTCCATTGTAAACCATTAAAAATATGTACCTGTTAATATCAATGTATAACAGTAATGTTTTTTTCAATACTTATATGCATATGACTCTGGTCTGGTTGTGGTTTAAGATATTAGAATTGAGATGTTTATTTTATATGCTGATCAAAATTATTCAGTCAATTATCATTGTGATTATTTACTTATCTCTTCATTAACCCTTTTATTGAAAAATTACATATCTTATATTATCAAAAGGTTACAAAACCAGATTCAACCCACCATTTTTTCTTAAAATGTCCTGTACTTAGTCTGGAAAATGGCAGTTGTTATCTGATACTTCGTTTCTATGTATATTGCATTGTCCTTTGTTTTTTGTTTGCACTTCAGTGTTTCTGTTGTTTCATTGTTTTCCTCTTATATAGTTGATGTATTTCCCTCAGTTTTAGTTTGTATCCCAGATTTGTTTTTCTCTCAAACAATTTATGACTTTTGTACAGCGGTATACTACTGTTGCCTTTATTTATCTTACCTAGTATCATTCCATAAATCATAAGACTTACACACATGTATTCTTCCTTTGAGAGTAAGACTTCTGTAGTTTGCAATAATGTCCCCTTAGGAAAATATGTACCAATGCGTTTGTGACTTGATGGTTTCCTCGTCACATGTACAGTTGTTAGAGACAAAGACAACCTGGCCAATTCGGCTATATAGAAAATTTATAAAATTTATATACTTAGTAGTTGTGATGTTTATTTTTTTCTGTCGGCCTATTATAGGGTTGTAACGCAAAATATGAGGTATGATGGCATATAGATGGACGACTTTGCAGATCTGTTATGTTTGTCAGTAGTACAGAATGATAATACTTACTAATGCGTTTTTTTTAAATGTCTAAATACCACCAAAAGAAAGAAAAATAAAAACAAAATGTCAATGATAACGCTAAACAACATAAACATGTAGATGTCAACATACAGTGTCTATAAATGAATTGGGTGATTATATCCTGTTTACATAAACACATCCTATTTTAAACGCAATAAAAGATTGTTTATCCTTACTTATTTACAGGAAATATATGTTCTTGACAAATAAATGAGATGGTCTGAAAACATGTTTATTCGATAAAACTGAACAAGGTAAAGCACAGTATAAAGAATAAAAAAAATATGAAAACCAATCCAGAATACTCGTGCTGAAATGTTTTGCTTGCATTGCTGATTATAACTCAGCTATTAAGTTGAAAGTTCTCTAGATCAAGATCGTGTCTACTATATAATGACATTTCAAAGTTGATGAGCGAACCATTAAAAGCGAGGTTCATTGTTCATGATTCATGGTCAACCCTCCTGGTGGGCATGCATTTGAATTCTTTAAACTACAGTAAATGCAATTCACCTTATGATTAGAAGATGTATATATAAGTTAGAAATCATCAACCAAAATAGGCTTTATATAAAACAACACGTTAATAATCTGTTCCATTCGGACACTAACAGGTTTTGCCGGATCACTATTTACAATCATAGTGATTAACAGGCTTATTAGAAAAGCTGTAGCTATATTTGACAGATTTTATTGGTACTGTTTTTCATTTAATGCATGCATTCTGTATGATACTTAAGGTGGTACCTAACACTACAGGAGATAACTCTGTAAAATCAGCTTAACGTTTTAATTACGTTGTGTTGTAAAGGGAATATTAAGTCTCAATGATCAAAATTGTGTTTGTCAACTACTATATAACCAGTGTAATTTTTCTGACAAATGTTGGTTCAAATTTTTGAAATTTTTATATTTTTGTTAAAGGGTCAAAGTAAATACTTTGTCAAAATTTTATGAAAATTAAACGAGCCAAATTTATTTTAGTGAAAGTGTTGGGTACCACCTTAAGGAAATGTTTAAAGCTAGTATATCCCACAGACTCGTTGAATTCCTGTTTCGGTTTGTTTTACACTAGTCAATTTTGGGCAATTTATAGCTTGATGTTCTGTTTGAGCCAAGGCTCCGTGTTGAATACTGGACTTTGATCTATAATTGTTTACTTTTAACACATGGTGACTTGGATTAAGAGTTGCCTGATTGGCACTCATATCACATCTTATTTCTGTCTTTTTAGGATTGGACATTGTCCCTTGATAGCTGATGAGATTAGGCCGACCATTGGACAGAATATACTACCAATTTTCCCATAGTAAACTTTCATCATTCCTGTAGCGTATTTCTGATTTAAGATACTGTGTAATACTCTTATCTTCAAAATCAGTAAACGTTAAGCAAGCAAGAATCTATCAAACAACCAAAGAAAACAGTTGTCTAGAATGCGTTGTCATCCATCAATCACATATATATATATATATGAATATAGTTTGAATTATTTATTATGTTTCCAATGATCATGCACTAATGTTTATAATTTTATATATGAAATCTCTGATGTAATTTAAAAACTTACATTCATTTAAAACATATATCCCGCATATAGCTAGAAATACAATAACAACTTGGAAGCAGACGACGGAGAATCACGTTGCTCAGATGTGATTATTTTTTTATGCAAAAAGTAATCGGTTTAAATGTGAGAAGTCTCGTAGAATATCGTAGGACATGCTATTTTAGACTGCGACAAAAAACTTATATAAGTTGTAGGTGGAAACATTAGTATCACGTCTTAGGCATTATAACACGACGATAACATTTCACATTTAATTATGTACCACGTCAGAAAGGAAATACATAAATTTAAGTCAAAATAACAAATAATGACTTTTAATAGTATTATTATTTAAGAATTGAATGCTTCTTTTTGTAAATTTATTGGTGTGTAAAAGCGTTGACCGAAGTACATTTTGTATGAAGCGCGAAGCGCTTCATTCTAAAAATGTGCGCACGGTCAACGCTTTTACAACCCTATTAAGTTACAAAAAGAAGCGTTCAATACTTATAATTAAATTTTTTAGCTATGATCATGAAACACGAATTTTAATATTTTTTTATTTAATTCACCTGTGCACTTTATAGTCGGACCACGTGTTATCATGAATGAAAAGTTGTATTGAGCAATGGAACTGCTTACGGAATAACACGTGATGTACAGTTAAGCCAATCAGAATAAAGTATTTTAAATGAAACATACATTTAATGTAATTATTTACAATTGTAAATTCGTCTACAGTCCATGGTACAACAGGAAACGAATGACGATTATTTCACAAAAATATCGACGGTCAATAAAAATAAAAAATATGAGTGTACAGACTTTCATCCAAACTGATTCCTGGAATCAAGAATAAAAAAAAACAAATAATTATAATTTCAAGCAAGCTACTTTTTGTCGGATCACTGATTGCACGAATTGTATATTGTGATCAACGCCTATTCTTGATTAAATCCTACAACATCGTGTTGCCAGGTGATGATTCTTGCAACAAACCTTTGGTTGGTTCCAATAAATCGACTAATGTAAAAACGCCCAGAGATTTGAGTAAACGTCTTTTACCTTAAATGAATTTCTAAGGTCAGAGACATGCTTAATTCTTAGATTTATTCAGATTTATTGCAAACTGACAATGCGATTGTTTCTATCGTATACATGTACGTATTTAATAGCCAATAATTCTTACATTTACTTTATTTGAACTCTGATGTGTCTCATTGGCAATCAAACCCCAACTTTTTTATATTAAGCATTTGAAAAAGACATTGCTGATGTTTTAGTCGCACAAAAACATTTTCTGTAACATGTGTAAGTTGTTTCAAATGATTACAACCATCATTTGATATGACTAATTAGACATTTAACATCTTTTAATCATTTTGATGACGTTTTTATTGGTTTGTGTTTATTCTATTTTACATTAAAAGTTGACAGCATTGTAATGATTATGCAAAAAACCATAAACATCGATGTTTTAAACTTAAAATAGTTAACATTTAAGGCAACATATAGGTTGTAGATTATTAGTACTCATTATTTAGAGAGAAAAAAAACAATTGTTAAATTGCATAATCAACAGTGAATTGTAATGAAAAAGAGTTGCTTGCATTTTACAGTTGATAAACGCTTTCATTCTAACTTACTCCTGGAATCAAGAATTAATATTCAAAAGAATAATAATTTGAAGTAAGTTACTTTTCGTTGGACTGATTGCACGAATTGTATATTGTAATGCAACGCCTTTTCTGGGTTATATGTGGACGTTAAACCCAAACCATTGTGTTGCAAGGTGAAGATTCTTGCAACAAACCTTTGGTGGGTTCCAATAAAACGACTTATGTATAACTTAACGTCAAGAGATTTAAGAAAACGTCTTTTACCTATCCTGACTTTTGATTTGCAGCGAATTCGATCAGAGTAAACAGTAAATAGTCTATAAATTAGTAAGTTCTTCAACGTGTGTATACTATAGACCGGCATGGATGTTGAAAAGATGAAGGACCGATTTCCTTGGAATGGTTTCACTCTAAGTGTTAAAATCACAAGTTTGTTAACTCTACTGCCCTTCCAAAAAATGAAAAAAACATCCCTTATAGGAAAGTAAAAGCGACAGTTGTTTTGTGATGTTCCAGACATGATAAAAGTAAAACATTTTGATCGATGAAACCAACAGCCTGTTTTATGAGAACGCATATAATCAATGATATTGAACATTTTAGAAATGATTTAGCCTGGCAGGAGGCAGTTTACAGACTTCTTAGAAATTTACTGCTAGAGATATTTAACTCACGTTACATCTACAAAAAGACAAAACGCAAGAAAGACAACAGGTTCCAAAACATTAACAAAAATTGAAAACACGTTACCACAAAAACATTAGGGATTGGGTTAACCCAGGTAATTCGGAAGTAGTATTTGAATGCTTGAACTCGTATTGTTGCCATCAAACAATAACAGTATCAGACATGTAATATACACTGCTTTATAGATGTCTACAAATAATCTCCAAATATGGAATGTATACATGTGACAAATAATCTCCAAACTATGGAATGTATATATGTGACAAATAATATTCAAGCTAAGGAATGTATATGTGACAATAATCTTAAGTAAGGAATGTATAATGACAAATAATCTTTAAGCTAAGGAATGTATATATGCAGAAAGATAATCGTTCATGCTAATGTATATATGACGATATAGACACACTGTTAATTAGTTTCAAATTACTTTAAATTAATGATTTCGCATACCATTTAAATTCGATATTTCGGGACTACTTACTACAATGTAAGTCGTTTGTATACCAATTTTTTATATGAAAATACGAGGATGTGGTATGTTGCCAATGAAACAAATCTCCACAAGGGACCAAATGATATAGAAATTAACAGCTATAATGCACCGTACGGCCTTCAACAATGAGTAAATCCATACCACATAATCATCTATATAGGTTGATTGTATCAGTTATTTAGCTATAAATTATATAGACACATTATCTGTAGGTTTGTCTTTATCTATAGAATTGTCATTTCCATTTGAAATAATGTTGGCAGATTTTCATCAATATGAAAAAATTGATGCGATATGATTGCCAATGAGACAACTCTCCACAAGAGACCAAAATGACACAGAAATTAACAACTATAGTTCACCGTACGGCCTTCAACAATTAGCAAAGCCCATACCGCATAGTGAGCTATAAAAGGCCTCGAAATGACAATGTTAAACAATTTCAAACGAGAAAACAAATGGCTACATGCAAACTAGCTAGCAAGATAATGTCGCAACAACATATATCCTTCCTTCATTAACAAAATTAAGTAACACAATTGTGCGCATCTTCTTGCAAATCTCGTTTAAAGGACAGAAACCAATTTCAGAATTTTTTTTCTCCATGGAAGTGATATATCATATGCAATAACATGCCGATTCTAAATCAAAGAGATGTTCCATAGTAATATTCTTACGTCAGTGGTTGCTACAGAAGAATTTCAGAGAAATACCTATTTAGATTGAAAATATCTAATGACGGTCCTCAGCTTTCAAGTTTAGATTTTAAAATTACCTTCACCTTCAAAGGAGCCAATTGATATGTCATTAAGAAAATTGACAACGGAAATACACTGACGTATTATAACATAAGTATGAAACGGATAAGGAAAAGGTAGATCCTGCTTGTTGTTTATGATATGCTGATACAGAATGGTTCATAACAAAAAAAATCGCTTTCTTTTCGCTTCTTACAGAAACAATTGCACAAATGCTCATTATTGTCAACTTAAGTATTGGTACATTTGATCCTTACAACAGTCAATTTTGATGTATTTAACACTTAAAAACTTAATAGTATAACATCTGAAGGACTACACGATTCGGAAGTTAATTGTGTTTTGTTTATACAATAGATTTTCTGTTTTCTTTCCGAATGTCCTGTTAGTTATGCAGTAACAATACAACTTTGCTCATGTACTCTCGATTAAACAACTCAGCGATAATGTTTCTGTCATCTCAAAACTGAATCGTGAATAAAACTTGTAACTTCATGTTTGTTCGTTTATTTGTAAAAAAAAAACAAAAAAAAAACTTCTTCTCTCTCTATTGACTTTTGTATTTTTGTGGAATCCTTTGTTGTAATCTTTTTGTTTTTGTTTGTAACGTTTGTTTCGTTAGTAATGGTACTTGAAGGCCGAACATATATTTATATTTTATCTTAAATAAAAATGGCAAAATATTTTCAAATATTATTTATTCATAAACACAATCTAATTCATAATTGATAAAAACAGTGAAATTTTGTACAAAATATATTTATAAACATTCATATACTTCACAATATAAGTCATGTCTGTTTGAAGTTGTAGATGTACATACACTAAATGATAATACACACAGCAAACGATGCCTAATGTTAACAATTACTGTAAGAGCACAATGGATATATGCTCTTATTAAGTTCGGGATCATTATATTGATATATGCAATAAAATGTATATATCACGAATATGAACTTAAGTCTAATCATGTGTTCCTCGAAGATCTGATATATTCACGTCTCCTGTCACGCAATGACTGATGTAATATGTTGCTAGTAGTACACAACAGTTGAGTATCAATGATATGCATGGTTAGCGGCTATGGTAGAAACATTCTTGGTGCAGCACTGGATCATTGTAGCTTTACGTACTACATGTTGCAAACGGTATGCCACAGTTGTTTTGAGGTGCTAGTCCAATGTTCTGTCTATGGTTCTCCAGAGTTGTCATCTGACTTCCTCTTGAAGCAGACTATTTCTGTCTATGTATGTTGATTTTATTGACCAGGTTTTGGCTTCCTAAACAAATAATAAAGAAGATTGTCAAACCAGAGTACATATATTTACAAATATATTTTACATCTTCAATAGCTTAATACATGCACAGTAATTAAATTATGTGTTGTCGTTTATCTGCAATATCTGGATAGTTTCTTCAAAAACATAATTTTTTCCCTTTTTTTCTTATCGTTGATACAGAAATCACAAAGAGTATGAATGCTATCAAACAACTTTGCTTTAATTACCTGGAAAATTAAATGAAAACCCTGGATGTTCTTCATTCAGGTAGGTCAATAACAGGACATTGGTTGGCTAACATGGAATAGTAGTTATTTATGAAGTCATCAGCACTGCTGTCTGTCTTGGCGTTCTGTATCAGCACACAGTCAATTACATTCCCTTCAACCTCCTCGCCGATTAACACCTTTTCCATCTTTTTTAAGCTGTCAACCTGAAAAACAACAACAAATTGTTACGTAATGATATCAAAAATACAAGTTATAAACATGTTTATCTATCTTAATGTGCGTAGGTTCCAATATTGATTTTCTCAGAACATTCAACATGTTGATATTTAACATCCTTGTTTCTCAAAACTAATCACGATCTATTTTCAGGGAATCCCCTTGTTTATTACTAGGAAATAAAACAACAACTTTCCAAAAAAATGATTTACTACATATACTTAATGGAATATCCTGTTTCACTAAAATGACAACAAAAGCTCTTATGTAATCTTACCTTAACGACTTCGATATCATTTTCCAAGCAGAAAGCTTCAACAAGTTTATGATGAATTTGAACTGTTACGTCTGTTTCGGCCATCTCTGGTAGCAAACACAGTCGAACTGTTTCTGGAGAACTGCAAAAACAAAACAAAAATAAGTATAAAACAATGCATACAGAACCGGATATCAAATTTCTGTCAAAGCAATAAATTGAAATGCTATATATTTTTTTTAATGAATCTGTTTTACTGCTAGAATATTTGCCAACTTTTCATCTATCTTTCGTTATATTTATCGAATCCCATTTAACTGCAAGCATCTTTAATAGCCAACTCTTCATCTGTCTTTACTATCCTATACAGTTACTAATGATATATATGGACTTACTTTTGTAAGATCTGTGCGCATTCATAGACGCCAACAACAATTCTGCCATCTTCCTGTGCCTTCACTAGCAACTTTTTTAGGGCAAACCAAATGTTGTTCACATTTCTAGAAAAGAAACAGAACATTATAAGTTTTATTTTCTGTTATTGTGTACGAAATAATTTTCAAATGTTATCAGAAAAACAGATAAAAGTTCATGAACTGTGCATGTTTATAAAACAGTTTGTGGATTATGCAATGTTTATTAGTTCATCTTTTATATAAATTCAGTAAACAGGATATTTCTTAATAACCTTGCATTATTCATGAAAGGCTAAATATTTTATATAGGACGTCCTACATTTTACGTATATCATGTGACGCCCACTGTAGCATTGACTGTAGGGGTTAATATACATAATGTTTTTCAGTTTTCTGCGTTTGTAGTATTTGTACTTTACTGATTACGAAACACTATGTCAGGAATATGTAATTAAGAAATGTCACATGTGACTAGATAGATAACGTTCTACATTATTCAAAATTTTCTATTGCAAATCAATGATAACAATGATAAGATTCGAAAAAAAACATATATTAAACTCTAACCTTAAACTAACTAAGAAAAATGCATTAGCATACTTTGTTTAAAACGAGCAAGGTATCAACCCCTAGCATAATGTAGCTAACAATATGCGTTTGAACATTTCCATTGTCTACATGCTTGTGATTTTTGACATATGTATATTACATTTTCAACAAAAATTAAATTGATGCTTTCTTAAAATATGAGACTTAATATGAGTTGCATTTTTAAATGTAAGGTGCTTTTGTTAAAATGTAGTCCCTCAAAATTTACAAAAGAGATTGTCAAAACACAGAACAAAGACATACAGCTTCTGAACTTAATGATACTAGTTGATTATTATATTTACCTTTGTGATTCCATGAAAACTGCAATATCCTCAGAGAATGTCATTATAAATTGTATGTAATCCTGATAAATTATTATCCAACAAACTAGTACGATACTTTCAATAAATTATTAAGAAATATAAATCCACGTGTTATGTACAATAGTTGTCGTATGTTTAAATGATAACGTAGTAAAGTCGTTGCTTTTATACCTATACTAAGAATAGGGCGGAACATACTATATTTACTGGCATTTGATTGGTTGGTCTTCAACAATGAATAGACTCAAAGACCTTGGAAATTCAAATTTTCTCGAATATTTCACTATTATGAAAACATAGAATCTTTTTTTTTTGGCAGAAATTTATAGACAAGTAATAAACATGAATGTTGCATTCATGAAATTGTTAAAAACTGTCTCCAAATAATCGATAAAACGCTTCATTTAAATTACTACAGTACAAATTCTCCTAACTATCAGGTACGTTAACCTTACGTTGTTACGAAGTGATTAAACTAGATTGTACACTGAACCAATTTAAAGTGCACTGTTCAATGGGTATTTCTCTGTCTCATCCATCCTACAAAAATCTTTGATATCGATCAGAAAAGAGCGAAATGACAAAAATTAACAAAAATATCATTATGTAACAAATCATTTTAACCGTTTTGAATTTGGTGCAGTTGCATTATATTCAGAAGGTAACTAGGTGTGATTTCGATCCAGTGTGGGGATTGGCAAACTGAACTGATACAACACATTTGCACCAACGGAGTTTTTTTAAGCATTTGAAAACAAGTGTTAGACCGATAAATTTAAAACTCTGAATTAAAAAAATATAATCTGAACAGTTGCACCACACTGGTTGCACTCAAATGTGTATCGCACTGCGAGATACCATGAGTTCCATGCATTCATGTTGTTATATTATTTATATATATTTATAAATATAACAAATTAAAATTGTAATGCATAAAAGATCTAAAATTACTTGTTGGTCATTGGCCTTTGTTGGGTAGAAGTCGTTGACCAGTACATGAAAAGCTTTAAATAGGTGGACGACCACTATTTAATGTCAAATCCATTACTGTTTTATTGATAAAATGATGTTGCTCACTTTAGGGACAAAGAGTTTCATTCCCAATTTCTTTACTTTATACCTTAAAGGTTAAAATACTCGAGTCATCAAACAATCCGTCCAAATGGTTTACAATAGGCTAGCACAATAATGGCCGCTAATATGGAAATATCAAACTGAATATGTCTTTATATATTTACTTTATTTAAAAAAATAATAATTTTGTTTTCCAAGCTATAACGGATATCCTACAATCATAAAGTGTTTGTGGACTTCCGTTGTGTGCATTTCGTGTGACTGTCATATCTAAATCAAACAAGATCATACAAACACATGATAATTAATATTTACATATATTACAGATATCATGTGTTACCGGCAAATCCCGGGTCACCGTGCTTTCCCCGACCTTGTACAGTTAAGATGATATGTTATCTCCTTTTTGACAGATGATATTGTAATATGCACGTTAATTAGTTCGTTAGTAAATCTGGGTTAAATATGTTAGTTTATCTTCCTTATAGGTAGGTAAACATGTCTTGCTATAAAGTTGAGACAAGCACCTGTCGGCAATGTTCCTGCAGTTTCCTGGACAAATAACCATGAATGTGACCTACATAATTAGACTATTTCCATTCCTTTATAACAACATAAACAACACGACGGGTGCCACATTTGGAGCAGGATCTGTTTTCCCTCCCGGAGCACTTAATTGAAATTTTTGGTGGGGTCTGTGTTGTTTTTATACCCCTATTTGTGACTTTTTGTTCACGCATCAATATAATGGAAATTGATGCGACTGTCGTACAAGTGAGAGGTTTTTAGCGCTATAAAACCAGGTTCAATCTACCATTTTCTACACTTGAAAATGCCTGTTCCAAGTCAGGAATATGACAGTTGTTGTCCATTCGTTTGATGTATTTTATAATTTGATATTGCCTTAGGTTAGAGACTTTCCGTTTTGAATTTTCCTCGGAGTTCAGTATTTTTGTGACTTTACTTTTTATATTTAATATATACATCGACTTAATGGTAAAATATGTTTTCTCCGTATGGTGTTTTGTCAAGTTTCTTTGTTCGAAACGCATCTTGGTAGAGGAAATTTTTGAAATTCCCGAATGAAATTTGCAGCATTAGAGAACTGTGCGTACGGTATTTGAACATATTTGTGGTTTTACAACTATGAGAAAGTTACTACATAAAAATCGGATTTGATAGTGACTAAACTTAAGATGTTAATCTCGGGGAAAATAATGAATGAATTAAACACATCCTGATATAACAAAGTGTGTAGTAAGGGTTTTTTAACACTCATACTTTAGAATATCTAGCTGTTTTTAAATCAATAGATAACTGCACAATTTCTTAAAGAGTTCCGGAAACTTTAAGATAATTACTTTGAATGGGTTTGATTTTTCTAGTGTCAGTAGAAAACAACATAACACGTGCATGGGTAGTACATATTCCGTTAAATGAAAACAACAACTGAATTGACCTGATTTTAGTAGTGCGTTCTCTCGGGAGGGGTATTATACTTTTCCTTTCTTTGTAAGGGGTATTTACAAACAAGATAAACTTGTTTTAAAGTGTTGACTGGGACCCCCTGTATGTTATATATAAGCTATTGTAATAATGCCAAAGATGAAAGTACATCTTCATCATGTAAATAGTTCACAACATATTACACCTACCCAAATGAGCATGTAGTACATTTTATATTATAAGGATTCGACTACAGCTATGGTTAAGACTTTTACTGTTAAGCAATATATATCCTAAAAAACTTTCCTGTACATTTTTGTCGAAAATTACAATTTGAAAATATTTTAAATATTTCATACCTTTCAGATTGACAAATTCTAAAGCAATGAAAAAGTATGTTTGGCTTAAAGATGGTTACATGCTTGCTGAATATCCTGTGTGATCGGAGGGGTCTACGAACAAGTGAAACGCTACACAAAAAATAGACAAAACATATTAATGAGATACAGTCTTTATGTAGATATAGGAAGATGTGGTATGAGTGCCACTGAGACTGTCTAATCTATATAAAGAAACGAGAATATATGACCTAGATTTATAAGCGAATTAACAGGCCTGAGTTAGTAATCAACAAGAATTACTAAAGCTGGTCTATTATAATCTGGTACCTTTGATAACTATTCGTTACGAAAAAGAAATAGTACATAAAAAATACAAAAACGCATATACGCCTTGCTAGAGTCATGTTTGGTCTATTTGTTGATCAAGCCTTGTAGGTATTTTTTTTTTTGTTATTTACCATTTATCTCTTTATCTACAATAATGTGTGCAAAAACACAAACACGAGTAACAAATCTTCCTTCATATAAGCCAACAAGACCTCCCATATGATAAAATGTAAATAAACTAACAGATCATTGGAAATATTAGTATCCACATCGGATTACACCGCCCCAAGACATAGAATGTAAATTCACTAACAGATCATTGGAAATATTAGTATCCACATCGGATTACACCGCCCCAAAACATAGAATGTAAATACACTAACAGATCACTGGAAATATTAGTATCCACATCGGATTACACCGCCCAAAGACATAGAATGTAAATACACTAACAGATCATTCAAAATATTAGTATCCACATCGCATTACACCGTCCCAAGACATAGAATGTAAATACACTAACAGATCATTGGAAATAATAGTATCCACATCGGATTACACCGTCCCAAGACATAGAATGTAAATTCACTAACAGATCACCGGAAATATTAGTATCCACATCGGATAACTACGACACAAGACATAGAATATAAATACACTAACAGATCATTGGAAATATTAGTATCCACATCGGATTACACTGCCCCAAGACATAGAATGTAAATACACTAACAGATCATTGGAAATATTAGTATCCACATCGGATTACACCGCCCCAAGACAAAGAATGTAAATACACTAACAGATCATTGGAAATATTAGTATCCACATCGGATTACACCGCTCCAAGACAACGTAGTTTCACAGTACTCCTTAAGGATTTGATTGCTGATAAAGTTGATGTTCATTTTCGTGAAGCTATTTGTACACCCAGCAATTATTAAATTGAGAATGGGAATTGAATGCGTCAAAAAGCAAAACCAAAAAAATACTGAACTCCGAGGAAATTTCTAATGACAAAATCAAAAGCTTAGACACATCAAACGAATGGATATCCTATATTATTATGACCATGAATAAGTTGCATTATATAGGTGATGTTGACAATGAGTAGATATTAAACGAAGGAGCACCGTTGTGTACGCTTTCAGCTATTATGGCTACCTTTTTATCACTATCTATTTGCTTTTATTCTTATTGTGAACTTTAACTTTTGTTATATTTTCTTAGAGTAAACCTTTGTATAATGATTTCTTAACAAGGTGGGCGATAGTGTTTCTTTTGGAAAATGATATTAAATTTGAGTAAATAAACATGATAATTGTTCGTGAGCGAATGAAAGTACATATCATGTGAATAGTTGAGAACATGTTACACCTTCACGACTGAGCATGGTGTCTAGTTATAAGGATAGGACTTCAGTCGTGACATATACTGTTTATGAAAAACAAAGAATATAATTAAACACCTAAATTTTCCTGTTAATTTCTTGGTGAATTTAAAAACAGTTTGATGATATTTTAATTTGTCATAGATTGACTATTTCCGACTGGATAAAAAATGCTTTTCATGCTTAAAAATATCTACTAGCATATCGTTTTATATGCTCTAAAATCTAAGGGACGCACAAAGCCAAATCTAAGGTATCTCTGAACATGTGAAACATCAAACAAAACATAAAACGAAACATAAACAATGATCATGCGATTAAAATCTACGTAAGGGAATTTAGCTAAGATTAATGGTTGATAGTTCTGGTATTAAAATTTTGTAATTTTATTTTTTAACACAAAGCTTTAATTTAATTTTTCTAAAAACATTAGTGAATTCGCGGACCTAATTTGATTTATATTCAACAATGATACAACCGATGGTACGGTTAGTTGTGAGAAAAGATACAACACCTATAGAAAATAATATCGCCTTACAAAGGGCTCTAGTGATTCTTTGTCATTTTCCTTGCATCAATTTTATATCAGACAATTATTAACACTGTATAGAAAAAAATCAGTTATGTGTTAAAACAATCATTAAGAGGAGAAAGAAAAAAAACCAAATAATACCGAACTCCGAGAAAAATTCAAAACGAAAATTCTGTAATCAAATGACAAAATTAAAAGCTCAAACACACGAACGGATAACTGACAGTGTTTGACTTACTCGTCTTTCATAAATGCCGCCGAATTATTACTAATGATGAAATCTCGAACAATCATACTGCTCTGTTCTAATAGTTAAAAAATATTTATTTATAGTGGATTGGGAAACAAGTTTTTGCAACTTATATTAATCCCTTTCCACTTTGCGGGTGCGAGTGCTGACTTGTAGTTGCATTAGCCTTCTCTTTTTCGAAATCCACAAGGGGGTCTTAAACGTGCAAGAGATATGTGTCTCTCTTAAGGATGTTCGCTCCTCTGTTAAAAAATAACAAGCTTTTTTTAAAGACTATCATACATTGATAGTATATAAATAAAGTAACTAAAAAAGTAGAAAAAAGGGTCCGTGTGCTCGTTTTCGAGATATAAGCCATTGAAAATTTGGCGGGAAATAATTGTCTCTAGAGTTTTCATAGGTTAACATTGGCACCTTATTCGTTTCAAAAAACTATGAAAAAATTACAAGAATTTTATAAAATTTTGAAATAAGGTTTCTTAAACTTTATGTAATGAAAATATGAAAAGAAAAGTAGGGGTTAGTGGGCACAATTTTTTAATGACAATACATGGATAAAACCAGAGGATTCCGAAAAATTGGAAAAAAATCAAAAAATGGAGGAGCAAACATCCTTAACACGGGTCAGCCATTTATCGTCCTCTTCAGACGGACTACCATCGTTTCCTAGAGACTATACTCGCAAATGGTGTCAAGGGAGAGCCGAAAATTGAGTTCCTGAAATGTTCATCCCGAACGGGAATCGAACCAGGAATTTTTGTGTTAGTAGTCCGATGCACTAACCACTACACCACGGCTCTCGCTCTGTTCTATGCTCCTTTCGAATTTCAAAGTAACGATAAAATAAACTTCATCATCCTTGGATATCAAAGTTACATTGGTGTCTTCAGAACCATGCGTTATATTGCTTGGTCTGACAGGTGGTTAACGTATATTTGCATCAAAGTTATCCGCAATCGAATCTGGGATTAAAAATAACTATGAAACTACATACATTTAGGGAGGAGCGAATCCGATGAAGATGTTTAAAATTTCTGATCTGATAGTGTAAATGTAGTCCTAACCTTTTCCTCTAACTGTAATTTAAACACGTTTGAGGTCGCTACCCTTCGCACTACTATACCTAATTCTAAAATTTGAAGACATAGTAGTGTGTCCATCTTTGTTTCATAAAACGAATATATTGTCAGAGAAAGGGATAAATCACACTTTGTAAAACAAACAAGCCAAAAAAATCAGGTCAATTATTTTTATAGTATAGAGTAAAAAGATAAATCCCAAAAATACTGAACTCTGGAGTAAATTCAAAACAGAAAGTCCCTAATCAATTTTGTTGTTGTTATGAAGCCAGTAAAACTCTTTCAAGTAGTTAAACTATGTGTTAGTAGGAACATATTGCTAAGACTTTGTGGGCGATATTGTTTCATTTAAAATTATATTTAATTTGTTTTCATAAAAATAAGAACTGGATCTTTAAAGTCATAAGAAACGAGTGACCGGTGAAAAATAATGTTATTCCAATTCTTGAACCAATGCATACAAACACTTAGTCTTCTGTGCACGATTTTATTATTTTCTTTGCTTAAATTTCGTATAATCGTCATTTTTTTTTCAATCGGTTAGTGTTGTTGTGAAAATATGGCAGGTAATTAAAGTTCGTGTTTTGATGCCGAAGTTTAACGATTGTCAACTGCTTGTCAACAATCACCAAAAAAAGTATGGATATTGAGCACGTGTTAAACATGTACAATCAGATAATTGTTTATTTTAAGGACATCCATGCGTATTGCGATCACCGGATTTTTACGAGATGGGTGACACTGTGGTCACTGCATACAGAAATATTTTGGGGATTTGCTTCCTGGAAGAAAGCAATTAAAATAAAGTAAATAAAGGCAACAGCAGTATACCGCTGTTCAAACTCATAAATCCATGGACAAAAAACAAAATCGGGGTAACAAACTAAAACTGAGGGAAACGCATAAATATAAGAGGAGAACAACGACACAACACTACAATGTAACACACACATTCTGAAATCAACCTTCATTTCAAAATGAAATGTAACATTCTTGATAACACGAGCATCTTCTAAATATAAACAAATACAAGAATTTTCTTCAGAAAAACGTATCTGTACATAAGTTTTATAATGAAAACTATATGCATTATTTTTTTTAATTTGAGGTTTGTTATGACTTTAACCCTTTCCCTTTCATGCATTTTAGACCTTTACTTATCGAAAATACATTATCGAAGTTTAAATGAATACAGAATTCGCATCAATGGTCATACACATGCCATGTTGGGATCAAATGAAAGATAATTGGTAAAATATTTCACAAAATTAAGTTTGACGATAATTCGTCATTTTTTGGTCACGTGGTATATTTCTAAAAGTCACGTGACTGTTGGAGAAAAAGTGAAAAAATACGAAATCCTTGGGCAAAAAATCGTGCAGAGACATATTGGTGGGCTAATAGGGTCAGGTTTTCATGGAAACACAATGCCTCGAGTCTGTTGAAGCCATATAAGTTACCATAGTGGTATAAATAGACGCATAACGTGCTATAGGCCTTGAAATATCGATGTCCGTAACATTCAAAATAATTGATTTTAGACGCTCTTTTTGTCCGATTTCAAACTTGGACCCTAGTTATTTGTCTAATTCGTTTTCAATCAATCAGCAACCTTAACTTTGTTTTTACAAGGGAAAATTCATTGAATTACCAATGCTAGCTCGATCTGGGACACCCTTGACCGAGCCCGTTGGAGCAAAGGGGGTAAAAAAAAGGGGGGGCAATTTTGCACACACATTCTTTTAAAAAAGATATTCGTAGGTTTCCTTTTTGAAACTTAAGTTAAGTTAAGTTACATTTAATATAGGAAATTGTTTTTCCAACTCCGGCAGTGAGATTCGAACACTCAATCTTAGCGCCTTGAGATAGATCAGCGTACCCCTGCGCCACTGACATTGTAGTGAATTTATCGAAATTTAAGTACTTAAGTCTACTACTACAAAAGAAATGAAAAAAAAAATAATATAAAGATTCTCACCCAGTTTGTTTTCTTTTTGGAATTATGTGTTCAGATGATAATTTTTTGTTGCCAAATGCATGATTTTTACGCAAATCTAGGAGGAATCCACTCTTTAAACTGTCATTTTTTTCATTGAAATATACATGTTTCTTCATTCAAACAAAAGTGTTTTCAATTTTAGTATACCGCAACACTTACGAAACCATGTTTTGTTACATCTATTTCAACTTTGTCAAAAAAATTCAGAATATTTTAGCGGTTTTTGTCTCTTTTCTCATAATATCTTTAAGAAATGACTTCAGATTTTTAGCGTAATTCAAGTTTGTGATTGCGCTGCTACACTAAAAATTACATTTGCAACTAGTGTACAAGTTAGAACTATTAGTTAAATACTATTCTTCAAAAACTCACTGCACAGTTATTGAAAAAAGACATAAATTCTCTTAAAAGAGCAGTTTTCTTTGCACTTCTATTTGAGAATATCTCTCAAAATTCGAAGAAAAATAAATGGTTTTTACAGAAAAATTACACATCAGTAAGGGGCGACTTGTTTATTAACTAATAACGATAGAGGTTTGATGCACATTATATCGCATTGCTGGTTATCTGAGGATTAATTTGAGCCCTTAACCACATCTGTACGTCAGCAAATGGCGATTAAACATGTCTAAATGTCCCAAAAAAATCTTGAAATTGGTTTCACCGGTAAGCTGTACCGGTGTGAAAGGGAGAGGGTTAATGAGTGAAAGTGAATATCGTATAAATAGTTGAGAACATGTTACTCCTACACGAATGAGCATGGTGTCTAGTTATAAGGACTACAGACGTCATATATAGTGTTGATAACAGCAAATAATATAATTAAACACCTTTTCCTTTAATTTCTTTGTAAAACAAATCCATTAAATTTTTTGTTTATCTTGTCACAGTACATGTATATATCAGTATGATACGTTATTATGATTTGCCAACAGCAATCTCGTGTTTTTTTTAACTATAAGTATTGAATGCTTCTTAAGTAATTGTATAGGGTTATAAGCGTTGACCGTGTGTACATTTTTAGAAAGAAACGCTTTCGATAATAAACATATTTCATGCTTAAAATAGTTTTATATTTAACATTTTGTATGTTATAAGGGATATCCAATATACAATTACAACTCCAATCTATAATGTGAAACGCCAAACAAAACAGTAACAAACAATGTTTTAAAATAAAATTTAGTTTTGAAGAGCTGAAAGATGAAAGCTCACACCAATGCGGAATAGTACTGATATGAAATATTGATATTTATATTCTAAATTAATTCTTAGCCATGGCGTTGTCAGTATGTTTTAGATTTATGAGTTTGACTGTTCCTTTGGTATCTTTCGTCCCTCTTTTAAGAATAAATTGATTTTTCTTGAAAAAAAATAACGCAATTATCAGACTCAATTAAATTTCAATGATCATACATATAAAAAGTTAGTTCGGTATGAAAAACGATACAGTATATAACAAAATGAAAGAAAAATAAACCTCCTTACAAGGGGCTCATAAGAGTCTGCATCACTTTCTTGGCATTTTGCATAAAATATATATAGGGCCATTTACACTACTAAAGATTCTACAAAACAAAAAAAAACAAAAAAGGCAATCAGTAAGAGTAATTAAGTTTATGACATGGCCATATTTGACTTATTGGTAGATGTCGTCTTTCTGAACTTTTTTGGTTATTTAAAATTTTCTTCTCTATCTACAATAATTTCTGAAGAAAATTTCACCAGTTCAGTATTCAGCACTTCTGTGTTAAAATGAATTATTATTGATATGGTCATTATTATAAATTAACTGTTTGAGTTCATGTATTTGGTTTTGATGTTATATTTGTTATTCTCATAGGATTTTGTCTAATGCTTAGTCCCTTTCTCTCTCTCTGTGTGTGTGTGTTACACTTTAATGTTGTGTCGTTGTTCTCTTTTTATATTTAATGCGTTTCCATCAGTTTAAGTTTGTTACCCCGATTTTGTTTTTTGTCCATGGATTTATGAGTTTTGAACAGCGGTATACTACTGTTGCCTTTATTTGAAAACCTTTGAATTTTTGAAATACTAAGGCTTTTCTACCTCAGGAATAGATTACCTTAGCTGTATTTTGAAAAAAACTTTTATGATTTTTGGTCCTGAAAGCTCTTCAACTTCGTACTTTATTTAGACTTTAACTTTTATTTTTTCGAGCACACTAATGAGTCTTTTGTAGACGAAATGCGCGACTAGCAGAAATATAAAATGTTAATCCTGGTATCTGTGATGAGTTTATTTATATATACGCCCCCGACGCTTATCGAACAGGAAGTCTCCTAACAAGTCTGTTACATATTCCTTTAAAACTTCAAACAAAAAGTAAAGAACTTGATTTTCCTTCACCGTACTGGATAACAAAATCACATAATTCTTATTAGAAACAACTGTATGTTGTTAGCACTGCAAAGTGCTCTTCGAAAATCATCATCAAGTGTCACAACAACCAAAGCAGTGCTTTATAGTTACTGTAAAACTACCTCCTCTAGGGGATGTATATATCAGATGTGGTTACTTGTTAGTTCGTAAGATCTCACATATTACATAATAACTTTCTTTCCTTTGTCTTTTTTCGTACGTTTTGTAGCGTCATTGATACGCGATTCATTCTTTACGTGAAAATAATGTGTGGCTTATTTTGCCGGTACTAAGAACGCATTGATTATATTGCAACATGCTGATAACTAGATCATACGGATGCTCTGAGACTAAAAATCACTGCTTTATTGGAGAGAATGAAAAAAATCACGGATGCTGAAAATCGTACGTAATATGATGTATTGTTAAAGGACACGTTTTTAATCAGTCAGCCCTACATGCCTAAATAATTTATTCAAGTGTCACTGTTAGCCTCGTCCATTCATGTCTACTTGCCTATATTTGGATCGCTCTATAAGAATGATTTATACAACGAACAGTTGTCAGCATATCCAATGCGACACATGGACAAACACAATGGGTCTCACATTAATGACTTAAAACAACCAGATAGGATTATTGCATGCGTTCTTAAGGTAGCACAAGACAAAGATTTTTCTCACTCCCAATCAGACAACTTTAAACTGATGTAATTCATTTCATCCTTCTTTTTATTTTATAAATGAGGTACCAAAAGAAAGAAGAAAGATTAACAGGAGAGTGTCTGTATGAAGGACAATGCTGGGAAAACTATCGAGGAATACAAACAACCGTTGAAAGGAATGTCCGTACCGGATGTCTGAAAGTTCTTGTCTGCGATGAAGAAGTGGTCAAAGTACGGAATGTTTGTAGACATTGATATATTCCTGATGTAGCCTACAATGATGAAAGACAATAACAATACTAGAGAAAATACGACACAGACTTTAGCAGTGCGCTCTTGTTGTTTCAACCACACAACTATTTATTTAAAGTAATAATATATATGTAATGAACGAAGTATACCTGTGATAATAAACAAATGTGCTACGAAAAAAAAAAAAAAAAAAAAAAAAAAAAAAGATTAATCTTTCAAATGGTGATAATGTCATTATGACATAATTATTACATAATTAATTATTATGAATTAGTTGCTTTATTGTGATGTCCACACTTGAATGAATTTAGCATCTTTGTTCTTCATAGCATCCCAAAATATTTTATAGATTCTTGTACAACACAGCTTGACCTCTAAAACCGTATCACAGATCTAAAAACATCAATAGAACAAGTTTTATATCCAATTGAATCTAGTAGTCTCTTTAATATGGATTGATGTTGCAAACTTCATTGAAGATTTATGAGAGAATGAAATACAATAGGAAAAATCTGAGACAAAGTTTTGGAGGTCAAACTGTGTTGTGCAAGAATCTATAAAATATTTTGGGATGCTATGAATAAATAAAGGCAACAGTAGTATACCGCTGTTCAAACTCATAAATCCATGGACAAAAAACAAAATCGGGGTAACAAACTAAAACTGACGGAAACGCATAAATATAAGAGGGAACAACGACACAACACTACAATGTAACTAACACACACAGAAACGGACCAAGCATCAGACAAAATCCCACGAAAATAACAAATATAACATCAAAACCAAATACATGAATTTTGGATAGACAAGTACCGTGACACGTCTTATCGCAATGTCAATTTACACTCAAAAATAAGAGAAAACAAACGACGCAACGTTAAACTGTAACACACACAGAAACGAACTATAATATAACAATGGCCATATTCCTGACTTGGTACAGAACAAAGATGCTAAATTCATTCCAGTGTGGACATCACAATATGGTAACTAATTACATAACAAATAATTATGTAATGATTATGTCATAATGGAATTATCACAATTTAAAAGATTAATCCTTCTTCTTTCTTTTGGTATCTCATTTATAAAATTTAAAGAAAGATGAGTGGAATTACATCAGTTTAAAGATGTTTGATTGGGGATGAAAAATCTTTGTATTGTGCTACCTTAAAGTAACACATTCCGTGTATATCATTACAACTTATGTTATGGGCATAAAGGTGGGAAATTAAACAATTGTCATTGGTGTTTTCCTGAAAAAGTTATTGTCTGACCTATGGCGCGATATTTCGTTAAAAACTGTGTCACATTAGCCTATTTCGCTCTAAATATGTCGCAATGCCCGTTGTGCCTAATAACTGATGACTTTAATATTAATTTATCAGTGACACTAATACAAGATGAAGATATTTATCCGTCTCTTTCCCTAATTTTGATGGCTGTCTTAAACTTTCAAAACTTGTTTGTCAGACTCTGATTTCATTACTTTTAAAAGATTTTATAATAAAAAAAATCATGCCATTTTTGTGTATCTAGAAATGATACCGATTTTTTATTCAGTCATTATCCAATTGTTAGACCGAATCTTTTATAATTGTCCTTCTAGAATAAATTCACTCATGTAGAGCATTTTATTTATGATGATACATCATTGTATTCGTTTCTAATCAAATTTTGCTTTATCTTTGATGCATTTTGATCAAGATATTATAGATATTTAGTTATTTTTGGTATCAACACTGCGTTTTGTGTAATAATAGATACAAAATATTTAATAGATTTGAGGAGTTTGTTATTTTATATTGTTGACATAATTATTTTGGTATCACACTGGTTTTGTGTAATAATATAGATACAAAGTGTTTAATAGATTTAGGAAGGTTTGTTAATTTTTTATAATTGTTGACATTAATTAATAATATTATTTAAATAAACACGTGTTTATATCAATAATATTCATACCCTCCAAATCATATCTTCCATTCCACGTGAGATCTTCACAGTTGCGACAACATCTTAATAAAAGTTTTGACATGAATATTTTGACACATTTTAGGAACCAATTTCTTTTGAATTAGGAATTGCGCCTTATACGATATGTTATTAACACCTAGGAAATACAAGTTATTCAGTGCTTTGAGTCCGAATCACGTTGTTATAGCTGTGGTTTAAGTTTAATAAATTTTATCAGAACTTAATGTAGTAAATTTTGCATATTTGTTTGTAAATGTAGATCCAGAACAACCCAACTTTTAACAAACGGTCACTTCTCTCAACTAGAAATAAGTGCAAACGATTTGGTAACCCTTGTTGAATTTTGTAAATGATCGTATAACCCTCCTGTAAATTTGTCTCAGTGATCTGATTTAGTGAATTTGATTTGATTTTCGCCATGTATTTAGTATGATCTTACTTTGAAAAAGAAGTAGATAGTATTGAAGTATCCTGTGAAATATTCAAAGTTAGTTTGTGTTTCCTCCTGTGTAGCTTCTTCAACATTATAACCATAAACCCCATATAATCTGTTGTTCTCTTCAATTTATGATGATATAGAACACTAGTGATTGAGATTGGTTCATTCAGTAAACTTGTAACAATAACTACCACACAGAAAAGATGCCAGCCACAGTACAACATTGAGGGAAACTGTTCCAATGAAGACCAAATGTGTCGGCACAGGGAGGAGTTGTAATGGTTTTTTTTTTAAATCTGATAATAAAAAAAAATATGGAAACAAAATGATTCATAATTTTTTTGTATTCCCCTTTTTAGGATAGATTAAAGTACACCATATAAAGCCAATCAGGATTATTGCATGCGTCTTCTAAAGTGAAACATTCGATATGTATATATCAATACAATTTTATTTTTGGCATGAAGATCGGAAACAATTGTTATTTCTTTTTTTCCTGAAAAAAGTTTACGTCTGGACTTTGGTGCAATATTTCGTTTAAACCTTACTTTGCCATACATAGGTCACCATTATTACTGTTAGTGGAATGACGACTTATTAATTTTATCAGTGGAACTAAACATCCGTCTAATTCCTTGGTTATGATGGCTATGTTGAACTTACAAAACTGGTCTGTTAGATTTGAAACATTTCATTATGTTATGAAGACATAAATACCGATGGTTATTTATTTGTATATATCTAATTTGATGTCAGTGCTCAACCTCCAATATGTTAGACACGAACCTCTTTCTTATAAATTGTCCACCCTGAAAAAATTCACCACAACATAGACGCATTTCATTTTATTTTACGAAACATCGTTTTTTATTGTCTTTTCTAATCTAAATATTTTGCTTTATCGTTGATGCATTTTGCTCATGGATAGTTCGTTAGTTTTTGGTAATTTTTTACATTAATTAATAGTATTATTTAAAGCAAACACGTGTTTATATCAATAATATTCAAACCCTCAAATAATAAAACTTACATCCAACGTGAGATCTTTACAGCTGTGACAACAACATCTTATTAAAAGTTTTGACATGAAGATTTTGACACATTTTAGGCAAACTAATTTATTTTGGAATTAGGAAATTGCTCCTAAGACGAGAGGTGTTATTCACCACCATAAAAATACAAGTTATTTAGTGCTTTGAGGCCTTAATAGCTGTGGTTTAAAATTTAAATAATTTTTATCAGGAATTGCAAAAGCGTAGTAAATTTTGCATCTTTTGTAAATGAAGCACTTTTGACATACGGTCTCATTCTTAGTAGCAAGAAATCAGTGATTGAGACTAAGAATTATTTCCCTATAGATTAAGTATAAATTGACTTTAAAAAAAATGATAGTATTGACGTATTTCTGTACACAATGTTGTGTTCCCTTTTGTAGCTGAACAATATTCTAACATCACCCCATATAATCTGCTGTTCTCTATTTATCATGATTAGGACAATATTAATTTTGATTAGATTGGCTCATAAAGTAGACTAGTGAAATATCGTCATCACAGAGAGATGATAGACACGTAAAAGTCTAACATAAAGGGAAACTTTTTTTGTCACAGAATCTCAATGAGGACCAAATATGTCGGCGCAGGGACGAGTTGTAGTGTGTGTTTTTTTCTAAATGAATGTTATTATCAAAACAATATGGAAACAAAATAATTCTTAATTTTTGGTATGCACCTTTATAAGGATGAATTAAAGTACACCATATCCTCGTGGTAAAAGAAGTTAAAATTGTGAAATTTAAATAAAGTGTCAAAATTTTATACACTCAAAGATGATTTGATTATATATAATAATACACTTTGTTATTCATTATACGGGTATACAATTTCAGTACAACTAGTACAATGTAAGTACTTTATATACAGTTGCAGTAAATTTATACATCATTAGTACTTTATATCTTGTTTCGGTGCAATAGAACATTGTTAATACTACATACTTTGTTGCAGAAGATTAGTACTTTGTTATTATTATATATTAGTTTCAGTACATCACTACATTGTAACATCACTATAGTTAGATTAACGAATGGTTACGAATTAGGAGAACTTTATAAGGTTTGGAAATATTTATTCTGCAGGGTGTCACCCTTAAAACAGTCAGTTTGTTTTATTAGTGTTCGGGTAATTTGATAAAGCCAGGTTTTGCTTCAAGAGAATGTTGCTTGTTTATTTCTAGGTCAACTCTGTCCTTTTTTTAATAGTCGAATATGATAAAGAGAGGAAGCTAAACTGAATCTCAATTGACAACTGAAGCAAAATTTAAATGTGCTAACCTTGCAATCAGTGGCGGATCCAGAACTTTTCCTAAGGGGGGCCCGCAGACTGACCTAAGGGGGGCCCCGCTCCAGTCATGCTTCAATGATTCCCTATATAATCAACCAAATTTTTCCAACGAAAGGGGGCCCGGCCTGTGGCATTGTTTCAATAGAAACATAAAAACGGCTGTGCGGTATAAAAACAACAAAAAATGTCGTTTATTTGATGCTAATACAATTTACAACATATTTTTTGTGCTTTATTCCCTTTTTTTTTTTTTTATTAACATAAATTATGTATAATATAATGTATAATGTATCTCCCTCATCCAAAGCTCTGATTCCTTTCACGGATTTGGCTATACTTTTTGGACCTTTTGGATTATAGCTCTTCATCTTTTATATAAGCTTTGGATTTCAAATATTTTGGCCACGAGCATCACTGAAGAGACATGTATTGTCGAAATGCGCATCTGGTGCAAGAAAATTGGTACCGTTAATTTTATTACTACCACTGGGTCGATGCCTCTGCTGGTGGACTATTAGTCCCCGAGGGTATCACCAGCCCAGTAGCCAGTACTTCGGTACTGGCATGAAAATACGGATTTTTTTGTGTTATTAAAATTTGCTGTTACAAAATATTAGAAATTATTTTAAATTAAGGAATGTATCTCCCTCATGCAAAGCTCTGATTCCTTTCACGGATTTGGCTATACTTTTTGGACCTTTTGGATTATAGCTCTTCATCTTTTATATAAGCTTTGGATTTCAAATATTTTGGCCACGAGCATCACTGAAGAGACATGTATTGTCGAAATGCGCATCTGGTGCAAGAAAGTTGGTACCGTTAATTTTATTCCATGTAAGTAAGCGTCAAAACTCGAGTTAAATGTGCTGCTTCCAAAAAAAGGTCTGTAACTCAGTGTTTTGCGTTGGTTCATGTATGTCATATTTGTTTTTTATAAATTTTATTTTTATAAATAAGGACGTTGGCTTTCTCTTTTGAATTATGCGACAGCTTTCATTTTGGAGGGTTTTTATTATAGCTGAGTATAAGGTATTGTTTTTCCTCATTAGCATGTAATACTTGCCAAGTAGCATTAATTTCGAATCTCTCTTTATATGGCGAAAGGTAATTGCACTTGTGAAAAACTAACCTTATTGAAACAGCAACACGACTTCAAATGACGTCATGCGTTTAGGCGTTTTTGTATGAACTTTAAAATTAACACAAAGCAGTTTTGCAGCTGAAAGTACTTGTTTGTTCACAACTATTAAATTAACAAACAAAGTATATCAAGTGTAGTACTGGATTACTTACTAGTACTTTACAGTGCATTTGGTTAGAAACAATTTTGTAACAATAAGCTATATGTAAGTACTTTTTATGTCATCTATACTATGAATGAAAAAAGAAACATTATGATTAAGTTAAATAGGTCTTTTATAAAATTAATCTTACTCATCATTAGCGATGTTATTAAATTTCATCAAATGTATCCAAGAGGGTTATGTCAGCCGAGTCTCAAACAATGCCCTGGTAATCTAACTACTTATTACTGATATTGTAACAAAGAATACAATATGAATTTATTACATGTATAATGAATACAGGGCATTCAGTACTGAAATAAATTATCTAGACGGTGTTCTGTAAAGTACTATTTAGCACAAACAATGAATAAAAAACGCGTATCCCAAACCCTGCCAATTATATCATATAACGTCCTAACGGATGAACAATACAATCTGTAAGGAAAACGGAAGAAATAGTGAACAATAACACATGCGTGTAATTGCTTAGATAAATAAAAATTATAGTATTGATAACATGAAGTAACAAGTTTTAAGTCTACAGACCAGACAGTCTAACATTGATTTTCTACAGCAGGTTGGTGAGCGTTGTTTCGATCTTGAACAACATTTTTCCACCTTGTTTAGTTTTGTGTCCAGCTTGTTCCTATTTTGTCTGTATCTATTTTTTCAGTGCCAGTGGTTAAGAAGGTGACCGTTCCTACTCCGCTTTTTTCTTCTTTGATAGATAATTGTCTCATTGGCAATCATTCAACATGGAATAAGCTAACTTAGAGTTTGACACCTATGGTTATTATCTGTTACTTCAGTATTAACATCTATTCCGAGATAGAATAATATATAAAAAACATGTTGCTGTAACAACAAAACATAACATAAGGAACTAGTTACCTATTTGATGCGCAACACTTATATGTTGTATACAGCTTTTGAATGTCTTATGGGTACCGTCTGGCATTGCACTATACTGTTTTGAATTAACTGTGTTTGTCTATGTGGTGTTTTGACTTCAATACAACGTTTTGTTAGATGTACTGTTTTTTTATTATTAATTGTGTTATGTAATGTACTGTTTGCATTTAGTGTGTTTTGTTTTATAACAAAATAAGGAAATGTGATTTCCAAGAGAAAACGGGTGCTGCATTTGTTTGTATTAATATGTTCTGTTCTGTATTTGTGATGTGTTTTATAATGAGTTAATTTTTAAACGCAGTAAGCTTTTGGTAGATTTAAAGCTGATAAAAGTATCCTGTCATTCTTTGTGCGTGGGATAAATATCTATTTTAAGTGGGTTTTTTTTAAATAAAGTTAATTGTTTTTCCTACCACCAAACAAATAAAATTATAATTTGCTATATGTGTTAAAACAACTGATACTTAATCAAAACAGTTTTAGTGCATATGTAAACTTGTTGGTTGCTCCACTTCATTTTTTACCTTTCCAACATTAACTGTATAAAGTGTGACAACCAGAAGGACACCTGACAATATATGTTAAAACGACAGTTAGAATTGTCATGTAGACACTAGTTATGTATTGAGATGTATATAATCAATTGTTATGTTGCAAATATTAATTCTGAAATCTTATGTCGAATATTTAATCATAATTTTATTCAAAATGACACCCACAATCATGACGTTGTGTCGACAGTTTTGTCTTTCTCTACTATGTAATGTCACATTTTTCTTGTATATCTTCTAGTATCCCATTGTAAACCATTGAAACATGTGCCTTTTAATATCATTTATAACAGTTATGCTTTTTTTTTTACTTATATGCTTATGACTCTGGTCTGGCTTTGGTTTAAGATATTATAATTGAGATGAGTCTATTATATGCTCAAAATTATTTCGTCAGTTATCAGAAACAATGTTACTCTCCATGAGCCCTTTTATTGGAATTACACATACATCTTATCTTATCTAGTATCGTATCATAAATCATAAGACGTATATATACAACCACGTATGCCTCCTTTGAAAGTAAGGCTTCTATACTATGAATGGGAAAAAAAACATTATTATATGATTAAGTTAAATAGTTCTTTTATAAAATAAATCTTACTAATCATTACCGATGTTATTAAATTGCAGCAATGGTACTACAAAAGGGTCATGTCATGCGAGTCTCGAACAATGCCCTTGTAATCTTACTACTTATACTGATAGTGTAACAAGGTAAACAATATGAATTTGTAACAAAGAATACAATATGAATTCATAATATGTATAATGAATACAGGGCATTCAGTACTGTAATAAACTATCTAGACGGTGTTTCTGTAAAGTACTATTACCACAGAACAATAAATAAAAAAGCGTATCCCAAACCCTACCGATTATATCATATAACGTCCTAACGGATGAACAATACAATCTTTAATGAAAACGGAAGAAAATAATGAAAATATGCACTTGCATGTCATTGTTTCGATAAATACCCAAAAAAAGTATCATTGATTACATGTGATTACCTGTTTAGTCTACAGATCAGACAGTCTACAGTATGATTGATTTTCTACACCATTTTGGTGAGCTTTGTTTCAATCAGGAACAATATTTATCATCTTTGTTTGGTTTTGTTTTAATTCCAACATCAATATTTGTGGCCGATTTATTCCTAAATTGTTTAATACCTCTGTTTCTCATGTAAGAGGCTAAGAAGGTCATAAGGTGACCTACTACTCGTTTTTCTTTGATAGATAATTGTCTCATTGGCAATCATTTAACATGGAATCAGCTATTAACACTAACTTAGAGTTTGACACCCCTGGTTACTTCAGTATTAACCTTTAATTTGAAACAGAATGATATATATACAACATGTGCTGTAACAACAAAACATAACATAAGGAACTATTCAGCTATTTTATGCGCAACCCTTGTATGGGGTATACTGCTTTGGAATGTCTTATGGGTACCGTCTGGCATTGAAACTGTACCGTTTTGTATTAACTGTGTTTAGTGTATGTACTGTTGCGTATTTCAAAACAGCGTCTTGTGTAATGTATGTTTGTTTTATTAATTGTGTTTTGTGTAATGTACTGTTTTGTATAAATTGTGTATTTTGTAATGTACTGTTTTGCATTTAGTGTTTTTTTATAAACAAAACAAAACAAAATAAGAAATGTGGTATGATTTCCAAAAGAAAAATGGTACTGCATTTGTTTCGTATTTATAAGGTCTGTTCTGTATTTTACATATTTTTTATAATGTGTGGGTATTTAACTCATTATGCTTTTAGGTTAAACTGATCATTGAAAAGTACCCTGTGCTATAGAGAAATATTTATTTTTAATGTTTCTTTAGTAAAAGAAATTTCTTTCAATAATCAAATCAATCAAATTCTAATTTGCTAATGGGTGTTAACATATCTAAAACTCAATCAAACCAGTTCCCGTACATTGCGATTATCCTGCATGTCAACATTCTGGTAGTCCCACTTAATTTCTTACCTTTCAGACCTTGGTTGTATAAAGTCATGAAAGTGGGACAACTTTTCCAACCATTTTTGTATAAAGTGGGACAACCAGAAGTACACCTAATAACCTTGTATATGTAACTGTTATGTCATAATTTATTGCAAATATTAATTCTAAAATCGTATGTCGAATATTTAATCATAATTGTAATGAATATGACACCTACAACCATGACGTTGTGTTGAAATTGTTGTCTTCTGTACAATATGAGTTCACCCTTTTCATGTATATCTTTTAGTTACTAGTATGCAATTATTAATCATTAAAAATATGTGTCTGTTAATATTATTTATAACGGTTATGCTTTTATTTTAATTCTATACGCTAATTACTCTGGTCTGGTTGTGAATTAAGATATTATAATTGAGATGATTATTTTATATAATTATTAAATCATTTATCAGAATCAGTGTGCTAAATTACTTCGCATCTGTACTTTATTTTGCCTTTTTTTATTCGAGCGTCACTGACGAGTCTTTGTACACAAAACGCGCGTCTGGCGCAAATATAAAATTTCAATCCTGGTATCTATGATGAGTTAATTTACTCTGCTCTTCGTGGGCCCTTTTATTGGAATAAAAAATATCTTATCCTATCTTATCTTATCTAGTATCGTCTCATAAATCATAATATAAACAAGAAGATGCGGTATGATTGCCAATGAGACAACTATCCACAAACGACCAAAATGACACAGACATAACAACTATTGGTCACCGTACGGCCTTCCACAATGTGCAAAGCCCATACCACATAGTCGTAGAAAGGCCCGATAAGACAATGTAAAACAATTCAAACGAGAAAACTAACGGCCTTATTTATGTAAAAAACATTGAAGACTTGTATACACATACAGGTATTCTTCCTTTAAAAGTAAGGCTTCTGCTAATTTGCAATGTTGCCCCCTTAGTAAAATAAAAACCAATACGTTTGTGACTTGATGGTTTCCTCACCACTTTTACTGTTGTGAGGACCAAAAACAACTCGGCCACCTCGGCTTTATAGAAAATATATATTTATATAGTTGAGTGATGTTTATTTTTCCTGTAGGCTTAATTTAGAGTTGTATAGCAAAACATGATGCATGAGGGCATGTAGATGGACGAATTTGCATACAAGTGAGAGGTTTATCTAGCTACGAAACCAGATTCAATCCATAAGAAAATACCTGTACCAAGTTATGAATATGACAGGTGTTATTATATTCGTTTTATGTGTTTGAGCTTTTGATTTTGCCATTTGATTAGGGACTTTCCGTTTTGAATTTTCCTCGGAGTTCAGTATTTTTGTGATTTTACTTTTTGCAGATCTGCTGTGTTTGTCTGTAGAATGATAATACTTACCATGCTTTCAAATCAATGCGTTTTTATTTTATATATCTTCATCCCAGCGAAAGACAAAATAATAATAAAAGATATCAATGACAAAGCTTAACAACAATAAACATATAGATGTCAACATACAGTCTCCATGAATGAATCGGGTGCTTATATCCGGTTTACATAAACACATCCTATTTTAAACGCAATAAAAGATTGTTTATGCTTACTTATTTACAGGAAATGAATGTTCTTGGCAAATAAAGAGATGGTCTGAAAACATGTTTATTCGATGAAACTGAACAAGGTTAAGCACAATATAAAGATTAAAAATAGTATATTATTCCGATTAGGGATGTACCTGCTAAAATGATTTGCTTCTTGTTGACTATAACTGACCAGTCACCTATTAAGTTTAAAGTCTTTTCGATCAAGATCGCGTTTTCTATATCGTGACAATTTAAAACTAACAATCGAACAATGAAAAAGCAAGTTAATTGAACTCTCCTTGATGGACATGCATTTGAATTCTTTAAATCAAATGCAAATCACATTTTGTGAGTAGATGAATATATAAGTTATCATGGCTTGTCCACCTAAATTGACTTATGAAATTACAAGTTCAGTCTATTCCGTTCGGACACTTTCAGATGTTACCGGATCACTTATTACAATATAATGTATCGCTGGCTGAATAGGAAAGCTGTCGATATATATGACAGATTTTAGTGAAACCGTTTTTCATCTATTGCATTCTGTATGATATCTAACAAAATGTGTCAAACTAGGATATCATACAAAGACAAAGACAAAATATTGTATTTCCTCAGACACAAACGTGTACAAGAGGTCAAAACATAATATTTCCGCAGACACAAACGTGTACAAGAGGTCAAAACATAATAAAGTATATACATATAAATCGACAGCAGAGTAGTTTACGATAATAGCACGTGATTTTCATGACATTGAGATATACTGTTGGTTTTCCTATTTGCATTGGTTTACAATATTAATTTTGTGGCCTTTTATAGCTTGTTATTCAGTGTTAGCCAAGTATCCCTGTTGAAGGCTGTACTTTGATCTATAATTGTTTACTTTTAAGTTTTAACACATGTTGACTTGGATTGAGAGTTGCTTATTGGCTATCATAACATATCTTATTTCTGTTTATTTAGGATTGAACATGGTCACTTGAAAGCTGATGAGTTTATGCTGACTCTTGGACAGAACATACTATCAATTTTCCCATAGTAAACTTTCATCTTTCCTGTAGCGTATTTCTGATTTAAGATACTGTGTAATACTCTTATTTTCAAAAACAGTGAACGTTAAGCCATCAAGAATCTACCAACCAAACAATGAAAAAAATTGTCTAGAATGTGTTGCCATCAATCACATATATTTAAGGAATCACTGTAATATTTTTTCTGTCTATGAAGAAATAACATAAAAAATTTGGTGCACACTGAATAACGCGCGTAGCGGGTTATTTAACAGTGTGCACCACATTTTTTATGTTATTTCGAATAAACAGAAAAAGTATTACAATCATTTCTTATAATTTTATTCTAAAATCCATTTTAAACCGTAGAAAACCATGAAAAAACGTTGATGACGTCACGGTCACATGACTACAAGTTATGTCTATGGGCTGATAACAAAATAACGTCAGCCAATCAGAAGACGCGTTACATCCAAAATTAAATTATATGAATATAGTTTGAATCATTTATTATATTTTCAATGATCATGCATTTGTAATTATAATTGTTTATTCAAAAGCTCTGATGTAACGTAAAAAACTGACATGCTATTTAAAACAATTCCCATACATGTCCCGTATATAGCTAGAAATCCAATAACAAATTGGAAGCAGACGACGGAGAATCACGTTGCTGGAGATGTGATTAATTTTTTTCTGCAAGAGTAATCGGTTTAAATGTGAGAATTCTCGTAGTATATCGTAGAAAATGCTATTTTAGAACAAAAAACTCCAAGTTGTAGGTGGAAACATTAATATCACGACTCGGGCATTATAACACGACTATAACATTTCATATTTTATTATTTACCACGTCAGAAAGGAAATACATAAATTTAAGTCAAAATAACAAATTGACTTTTTATATTATTATAGAAAATCATATCCATTTATTTACTTAATGTAAATTCATCTACCATCCGGGGTACAAAAGGAAACGAATGACGATTGTTTCATGAAAAAAAATCGACGCTAAATCAAATAATAAACAAATATGAGTAAACAGACTTTCATTCAAACTAATTCCAGGAATCAAGAATAGAAAAAAATTTGTTATAATTTGAAGCAAGTTACTTTTCGTCGGATTAATTGCACGAATTGTATATTGTAGTACAACGCCTTTTCTTGCTTATATGTGGACGTTAAACCCACAACATCGTGTTGCAAGGTGAAGATTCTTGAAATAAACCTTCAAATGGTGGTTTCCAATAAAACGACTTGTATAAAACGTCTAGAGATTTGAGAAAACGTCTTCTACCTATCCTGACTTTCTACGGGATAGAGAAATTTTTAATTCTTAGGTATATTCTGATTTATTGCAAATGGGTAATGTGATTGTTACCATCGTATATCTAATAGACAATAATTGCTTACATTTACTTTATTTGAACTCTGATGTGTCTCATTTGCATTCAAACCACATCTTTTTTATACTGAGCATTTGAAAAAGAATGTTTTAGTCGCACAAAAACATTTTCTGCAAGTTTTTTCAAATGATTACAACCATCGTTTAATATGACTAATTTGACATTTAACATCTTTTAATCATTTTGATGATGATTTTATTGGTTGTGTTTATTCAGTTGTACATTAAACGTTGACAGCATTGTAATAATTATGACCAAACAAATATAAACATCAATGTTTTAAACTTAAAATAGTTAACATTACAGGCAATATATAGGTTTTAAATCATTAGCAATCATTATTTAGAAAGAAAAACAATTCTGAACTTGTATAATCAAGAGTGAATTGTAATGAAACGTCGCACGCTACTGGTGTTACTTTGGTAAAATCACGGACAAGACACATTCATCTTATTAATTTTTAAACAAAAAGTGTTGTACATCATTTTAAAGCTTTTAAACTCTTCTTTCAGATTATTGCAATTTTGTATATGTAACAGACCATTTTCATAAATTAAAACTCAATAAAACCGTTATTTTGCAATATGATTTCCTTGTCCCGCGTTACACTTTTAGTTTTGTGAAATTCTAAATACCGAAAAAAAACATATAGATTTTATTACCAAACGATATAAAAGTTTGTCTAGAACAAGCAATTCATAATTGGGCGATGACGTAATGTCGATTTTTTTCTCTCGAAAAGACGGAAATATAGAAAAAAGGGATCAAGATGATACAAATTATGTGTCCCATGCACGAAAGGTTGCCGCAATTTTTGTTAAATTGTCCCGAAAAAGGGAATTCCAGAGCAATCCCCATGTCGAAAGTAAATAATTCTTATACTAGTATTTTGTACAAAGATCACACTTTCGCCTCATGCAATAATCAGGAATTTTTAAAATAAATTCTTATTATTCGAGTTGAATAGCAATGTCCGACATTTTGTCCCCTTCAAACCAAATAAAACGTAGGGTTACGTTTTCTGTTTTTTCATGATGTTTATTTAATACAGTGCCATTCGCTACATAAAAAAAATTATAATGGATAAAAGTACAGAAAAATATCTCTATTTTGATATTTAATTCCCATGAATTAAATCTAATATACGAGATATCAGACAAAACGAAAATGTCCGATACAATGTCCCCTTATACGATTTTGACGTTATTTAATAAAATATACTTCTAACGTTCCGTCTAATTGTCATTATTGCGGTTTTCACAGACAATTTGGAATATGGCTATTTTATTTTGTTGCTTAATAAGAAAACTTTAAAATTAATGTTTTATGTTGAAGCTCTACCGACTCATAGAGAAGGGGTTGGGAGAGATTTTCTCGAGGAACTGAAGTGTTTTCCGGACTATAATAGTCGGATCCGCTATAATACAAATTAATAGAAAAAAACAGCAATAATAATTGTTCCCGCTAATTCCCTTGCATATATTTGTGCAGAACTGACATGCTAGATATGCCATAGTCCTTTCGGCTTGACATTCTGGAGTGCAAAAATGAGTGCATTTGCAGTGCATAGTTTATCCGTTAAAAAAAGTAATCGATTGCCTTTATAATTAAAATGTATATAAAACAAATGGTTTCAATTCAAGTTATTTTTTTATTTTTGATTTGTTAATAAAACTAAAGCTTAACATCTTTTATCTAAGAAAAAACAATTAATCCTTTCTTATAGGAAAAGAAAATCAATCCTTTAAAATTTATTGAAAAAAGTCATCTGAACAACATGCATTCCAACGTTTATATTTTGGCTTACGTCTTTGAGTGTGTAACGTTAGGTGACACCAGTATCGTGCGACGTTTCAATGAAAAAGAGTTGCATGCATTTTACAGTTGATAAAGGCTTCCATCCAAACTTATTCCTGAAATCAAGAATTAAAAAACATAAGAATTATAATTTGAAGTAAGTTACTTTTCGTTGGATTGATTGCACGAATTGTATATTGTAATGCAACGTCTTTTCTGGGTTATATGTGGACGTTAATGGCATACGATACAGTTACAGGGGAGGTAATGACGTTGCTAACGTAAATTGTTATTTTTGTGACGTCAAGCTATGATTTATTGGGAAAAGATTAAGTTTTCGACTGATTTTTATCATTCAAACTTATTTAACTTGAAAACGAGTTCATGGACCCCCCTTTTTGGTCATTTGGTTTGATTACGTGGGAAGATTATGCATGCCAATTTTCATGAAAACGTAAAGAGTGCATTTTTTTTTAAATTTGATAAAATATGTATAAAAAATGATGTTTTTTTCTACACTCATGAACATTTGATAAATATGAGTTATTTCTAAATAAAAAAGGTATAAATTTTGGAATTTTATAAAAAACAGAAATTACAAATCATTTAACAAAAAACAATTTGTGTTTATCTTTTAAAACAAAAAAGTTATGTCTTTTTTTGGAAAGGAAAAATACGGCAACAAATCCGAATTTTGAGCAAATTTACAAAATTTCGACCTCATTTTACTCAAAAGTAGCACATGAAGGTATATTTTTAATTACATATTTGATTTAATCAGGTAAAAAATAGTCGATATGGAAATTTTTACCAAAATGTAAATACGGGGTCAAAACTGTATCGTATAGCCTTAAACCCAAAACATCGTGTTGCAGGGTGAAGATTCTTGCAATTAACCTTTGGTTGGTTCCAATAAAACGACTAATGTATAATTTAACGTCAAGAGATTTAAGAAAACGTCTTTTTCCTATCCTGACTTTTGATTTGCAGCGAATTCGATTAGAGTAAACAGTAAATAGTCTCTACATTAGTAGGTTTTTAAGTGTGTAGATCGGCATGGACGTTGATGAGATGTAGGACCGATTTCCTTTGAATAGTCATTTATTTCCCCGAGGGTATCACAAGCCCAGTAGTCAGCACTTTTTTGTGCTGACATGAATTATGTCACCCTGACGGAGGTCGGGTGACATATTGTTATTGTTCGATTCTTTTTTTAATGTCACCCTGACGGAGGTCGGGTGACATATTGTTATTGTTCGATTCTTTTTCTTTTCCTTATTATTATTATTCCACACTTTTTTGTCCAGACTATTTCTCGGAATTGAATGGACCAATGATGATGGAACTTTACCATAATGTTAACCTATGTGCAGATGTGCAATCGGGGGTTGGCATTTCCAAGATGGCTGCCATTGCCATGGAAACAGCAAAAATATGAAATCTTTCATGGAACATTCCAGAACATTAGTGTTAATTTAATTCTACTACGGCCATTACATATTATATGATGGTATAATATTATTGGGAGCACAATATGAAGCAGCAGTATTACTTTGGAATTTTCAAATGTTGCCATGGAAACTGTTCAAAAATAGCAAAATTTTGAAAATTCTTCAAAAATGTATGAAACGTTACAGAAATATTAACTTGTAAATCTACATGCGGCATTCAACTTTGGAATTTCCAAAATGGCTGTCGTTACCATGGCTGCTGTTTAGTGGAAATTGGTGGACCAGGGTGACATCTGCTATTGCTTGCAATGGCAATTCTAGTTATCATTGATATTGTTATATTTATAAATTAGCTGTTTACAAAATTTTGATTTTTTTAAAATACTATGGCTTTTCTACCTAAGGCATAGATTACCTTAGCTGTATTTGGCAACACTTTTATGAATTTTGGATCTCAATGCTCTTCAACTTTGTACTTTATTTGGCTTTTTTAAACCTTTTTGGATTCAAGCGTCACTGATGAGTCTTTTGTAGACGAAACGCGCGTCTGGCGTATATATAAAAATCCTGGTATCTATGATGAGTTTATTCACTCTCAGCGTTAAAAACACAAACTTGTAAACTTGGTTTGTTTGGTGATGTTCCAGACAAGAAAATAAGTGAAACAATTTGAACGATAAAACCAACGGCCTGTTTTATGAGTACGCATATAATCAATGATACTGAACATTATAGAAATGATTTAGCCTGGCAGCAGGCAGTTTACAGACTTCTCAAAAAGTCACTGCTAGTGGTGTTTAACTAAAGGAGACTATTTCATTTACATTTACAAAAAGACAAAACGCAAGACAGAAAACAGGTTACAAAACATTAAAAAATTGAAAACACGTTATCACAAAAAAATAGGGATTGAGTTAACCCAGGTAATTCGGAAGTAGTATTTGCATGCTTAAACTCGTGTTAACAATAACAGTATCAGACATGTAATATACACTACTTTATAGATGTCTACAAATAATCTCCAAACTATGGAATGTATACATGTGACAAATAATCTTCAAGCTAAGGAATGTATGTATGACGATAATGATACATTTAATTAGTTCTCAAATCTATCTTTAAATCTAATGATTTCGCATACTGTGGATTCATTTATTTTCGTGAATACCAATTTTCGTGGATTGAGGAAAACTTGCATTTTCGTGGATATCTAATTTCGTGGTTTCGGCACAGTGTGCATACATTAATTTAGAAAAAAAATGTAATTCGTTGATCATTTAAATTCGTAGTTCTCCTGTGGCCATTGATTGACACATTAAATTCATCCATTGACTGGGACAATTTAGGTGAACGTTTGTATGTTGTAACGACCACTGCTCACTATGTACTTTTTAAAGACACTTAAACTATGGGGTCACCAAAGGTTCTCAACACCTTAATAAAGTAATTCGAAAAATTAATCAGAAATAACGCGATGTTTTGATTTATATCAATTATATAAATCAAAACATAAAGGTTATTCCTGATTAATTTTTCGAATTATTTTATAATTAAAGGCGTTAAGAAACCTTTGGTGACCCCACAGTTTAAATGTCTATCGTAGGTACGTCGTGAACAGTGGTCGTTACAGACAAACGTTCACGTAAATTGTCCCAATCAATGGATGAATTTAATGTGTCAATCAATGGCCACAGCCACACTGTTTTGAATTTCATTCTATTACGACGTAAGTCATTTGTATTGCTGTTTGTACACCCATCTTTATATGAAAATACGATGATGTGGTATGGTTGCAAATGAAACAAATCTCCACAAGAGACCAAATGATTTAGAAATTAACAGCTATAGGTCACCGTACGTCCTTCAACAATGAGTAAAACCATACCGCATAATCAGCTATATAGCCGGTTGATTGTATCAGTTATGTAGGTTTAGAGTATATAAAGACACATCTGTATGTTCGTCTTTATTCAGATAATAAAAATTTTCATTTGAAATAATGTTAGCAGATTTTCCTCAATGGTTACATGCAAACTACCT
The DNA here is from genome assembly GCA_019925275.1 of Mytilus edulis. Taxonomy (NCBI): domain Eukaryota; kingdom Metazoa; phylum Mollusca; class Bivalvia; order Mytilida; family Mytilidae; genus Mytilus; species Mytilus edulis. The sequence continues at coordinate 8,248,801 of CM034349.1, forward strand.
AGGTCAGAAAAACGTCGCAACAACATATTAATCTTCATTCAGTAACAAAATAAGTAACATAATTCGCCGTTTCAGAATCTAATGCGTTCTGGGCATATTTCAAAAGTTTACACAAAAACGTTGTGATTCAATTTGGTATAAAACGTTCTTAGGCCACACCAATTTAATTTCTTGTTCTACGGATTTTTGGACTTCAAAATTTGGGGCGAGCGAGCGATTTGAAAATTTAAATAAAAAAATATTTAATTTTCAAATTTTTGAGGCGAAGCTTGAAAAGTAGAGGCGAGCGATTATAATTTTTTTTTGTAAAAACATAAAATAGTAGGTTTTGACAATATTAAAGCTTGATTTATCACTTGTACTTTGACATTTCTTTAATTTCTGAAGTATTTTTTCCCTGTTCACCAAGAAATAATTAAATCTGGTCTATGTATGACATGTATGTGTGACTGACAATGAGACAATTCTCCATCCAAGTCATAATCAGTTTGGGGACAACCCTTAATGTTATAAATATCCCTTTTACATGTTATATGAGGGGTCAATATAAGTTATAATATATTTGTTTGTACATAAGGCTCATATTTTCTCAAAGAACTATATATCTATCTGGTATTAAATGGTCAAAACATGTCCAAGAATTTTGTAATATTACTGGACTTTAACCATGTTTAACACATTTACTTTAACAGTTTAATATTATTCAAATAAGTGGACCCTCTTTTAGAAAAAGTTGTTTAAAATATGATGTAACTCTCCACTTTTTGAGTACAAAATTCTAAGTTTTCAAAGGTTTTGTATAGAAGAACTATACAAATCCTTGGTATTTTATTTTCTTTTCTACATCAGTAAAATGATCCCTTGTCCATGTTGTCTGAGGGAGGGTTGTTCTCAACCTGATATAAATAACAAACACAGGTCAAAGTACGGCCTTTTACACAGGGCTTTGATTACAGACCAAACAGCAGGCTATAAAGACCCAAAATTATTAGCGTACACAATTCGAACAGGAAAACCAGCGGTCCTAATTTATATATCATGTATATCCAAAGGGAAAATACCAATGAACAACATTACCAAACGATTAACTGCTGAACGACAGGCCCCTCAATCAATCAGGACAGGTGCATAAACATGCAGAGCTATGATAGTTTTGTTTCGCCAGCATACAATATAATTGCAGTTGAAGGCAAATCCTTCAGAAGTTCTTTGTACTTTATTCTAACAACGAACATGTTTTGATAGGAATATAAGTAAGGGGGAAAGTAACCAATTATTTGTTCTTTACTCCGGTATTTCGCTGATATAGATTTATATCGGAGATACAAATCCTTGATCGGAGCACTCCCGCTTTGGATAAGTAGGTTTCATGGTGAAAACAAATATTCTCACAGATATTTACAAAGTGTGCTGGGGTGCTTTATGTTCGAAATCGTTATATACAGTTAGACTGTGATTTTAAAAACAAATGTTGATATATTTTTATAATGTTTACAAAAAAAAAACGGTGCGGGAAATGGGCGGTCCGTCGAACAAGGAATCAAATGGTCTGGCCTAATCAATGAAATTTAGCCAATGACGTAACGTTATTTTCTTTTTGGTGTACGAACAATGAGATTACCCATAGTCCTTTAAGTTCTGAAAAGGCGAATTGTGCGCATTTTTTTGCAAGATCTCGTTTAAAGGACAGAAATCAAATTTCAGAAATCTTTTTCCGACGTAGTCGATATAGTTTCGGGTTGTGCCCTTTGAACTTAAGGACGCTTAACTGTGGCAACAGAATACGCATGTTCGAAAATCCTTTCTGTGATTGGACAAAATGCTGTCATGGTTGGTGAATTGGTTGTATTTGAAAAAACGTCTCGTTAATATATCCTGATGGAAAGCAAGTGAAAAACTATAAATATTTGAACTAGATCTTACAAAGATTTATATTTTTATTACAATAATTGTTTCTCCAATAGCTCTTTGCATCCGTGACAGCTGTTTATTCGGGACAATTATATAATTTTCAATGTAAACTTTTTTGTACGAATGTACATGACTTTTAGAACGCACTACGCATGTGAGATTTCCGCGGGTTTTGGTGAATGTAAACAAAGATACGAGGACCGAGAATACTGAACACAAACAGAGAAAACGTTATTTAAATGGTATCTGTGTGCTTCTTAAGGTTATCGAAATGATAGTTTTAAACATATACTTAAATTTAATACGTCGGATATCTTTTATAAAATAGTGTAACGTGTTTGGCTTATATACTATATGTTCGTATCCGTTTTCACAGAATCTGAGATACTCCAATATCAATCTTTTAATTAACTCAAAAACCTAACTACAAACTTGGAGGCTTTAATTAAAACTACAAGACCAACTTTGAAACTTAATAAAGAAATAAAACTATTTACAAAAAATAATTGTTATATTCTAAAATGTAGTCCTGATTAAATGACACATTATTATCCTTGATCATTTACTGAACTTCGATGTTGTACCCACCGATTTGAAAGAACTAAAATTACAAAGTTTAAACTTAATAAAGTATTCGAAAATCTATCGTAAACACGCATGTTCTGATTGAACACAGTTATAAAACAAAACTAAAGGTATCCTGATAATAGTTTCGAGAATTTTATATTGAAAGCAGTTAAGATCCTTGGTGACCCACATTAATGTCTACGAGTATTGAACAGTTCTGTTCAGACGAACTTACGAAATGTCCCAGTAATGATGAATTTACAGTTCAATCAATGGCTACTTGCAACAATGTTTGTAATTTATTCATTACGACTACATTGATATGCCATGTTGTACACCAACTTTTTACAAACCTACCTGATTCGTATGGTGAATGAACATTCCCGGGATTGAAATTGACAGCTATGGATCACCGTAGTCCTTCAACAATCGTAAAGACCAACCGCTTGCTTCAAGCCAGTTTTATCAAGACTAGGTTTACAATATTTCCTTTTCAATACTTATTTGCTGTATTACACGATTTTCCTCGTGGTTAATAAACTACCAAAAAACTCCACAATACAAATCATGGTTCTGTAATATTTTCAAAAGCGACATCAAAACACGTTGTAATTAAAACGTTCTAACAAGGAAATAGAATGACTTAAGTAATTTTCTAACTATTGTTCAAATGGTACACATTTCCCTAGATTCAAAACAATGCGACTAATTTCAAATTGTTTATGACAGAAACTCAAATTTCAAAATCTTTTTATCCAGGAAGTGATATCACAATGCAATAACATGCCGATTCTAAATCAAAGAGATGTTTCGTAGTAATATTCTTACGTCGTGGTTGCTACAGAAGATTTCAGAGAGATGCCTACTAATGTTTACTATTTAGATTGCAAATATCTAATGACGGTCCTCAGCTTTAAAGTTGAGATTTTAAAATTACCTTCACCTTCAAAGGAGCCAATTGATATGTTATTAAGAAAATTGACAACGGAAATACACTGACGTACTATAACATAAGTATGAAACGGATAAGGAAACACAAGATCCTGATTGTTGTTTATGATATGCTGATACAATATGGTTAATAATAACAAACATCGTTTTCTTTTCACTTCTTACAGAAACAATGGCAGATATGCTCATTGTTTATCATTAAAGTATTGCACATTTGATCTTTATAATAGTCCATTTTGATGCATTTAACTCTAAGAACTTTGTATTAAATTGAGAACAAGAACATAATGAAATAACATATAAAAGGACTACACGATTCGGAAGTTAATTGTGTTTTGTTTATACAATAGATTTCCTGTTTTCTTTCTGATGTCCTGTTTATTGTGCAGTAACAATAAAAACTTGCTTATGTACAATCTATTAATCAACAACTCAGCGATTTTTTTTTCTGTCAACTCAAAACTGAATCGTAAATAAAACTTTTGTACTTCATGTTTGTTCGTTTATTTGTAAAAGAAACTTCTTCTTTCTTTCTCTCTTGTTTTTATGTTTTTGTGGAATCCTTTGCTCTCATCTTTGTTTGTTTAGCGTTTGTTTCGTTAGTAATGGTACTTGAAGGCGAACATATATTTATGTTTTAACTTCAATAAAAATGTAAAATTTTTTTCAAATATTGTTTATTCATAAACACATTCTAATTCTTGATTAATAAAAACAGTGAAATTGTGTACAACATATATTTATAAACATTCATATACTTCACAAAATGAGTGATGTATGATTGAAGTCGTAAATGTACGTACACTAAATTATAATACACACACAACAAACGATGTCTTATGTTAACAATAACTGTAAGAGCACAGTGGATATATGCTCTAAAGTTCGGGATCATTATAATTGTATATGCAATAAAATGTATCTATCACGAACATGAACTATTAAGTATAATCACGTATGCCTCGAAGATCTGATATATTCACGTCTTCTGTCACGCAATGGCTGATGTAATATGTTGCTAACAGTACACAACAGTTGAATATCAATTATGAGCATGGTTTAGCGGCTATGGTAGAAACATTTCTTGGAGCAGCACTGGATCATTGTAGTTTTACGTACTACATGTTGCAAACGGTATGCAACAGTTGTTTTGAGGTGCTAGTCCAATGTTCTGTCTATGGTTCTCCAGAGTTGTCATCTGACGTCCTCTTAAAGCAGACTATTTCTGTCTATGTAGTTGATTTTATTGACCAGGTTTTGGCTTCCTAAACAAATAATAAAGAAGATTGTCAAACCAGAGTACATATATTTACAAATACATTTTACATCTTCAAAAGCTTTATACATGCACAGTAATTAAATTATGTGTTGTCGTTTATCTCCAAACATCTGGATAGTAAGTTTCGTCTCTTCAAAAATCATTTATTCTTACTTTTATGGTTTATACAGAAGATCACAAATAGTATGATCGATATCAAACAAATTTGTTTTAATTACCTGGAAAATTCAATGAAAAGCCTGGATTTTCTTCATTCAGGCAGGTCAATAACAGGTGATTGATTGGCCAACATGGAATAGTAGTTATTTATGAAGTCATCAGCACTGCTGTCTGTCTTGGCGTTCTGTATAAGCACACAGTCAATACCATTTCCTTCTACCTCCTCGCCGATTAACACTTTTTCCATCTTTTTTAAACTGTCAACCTGAAAAAACAATAACAAATTGTTACGTAATGATATTAAAAATACAAGTTATAAACATGTTTATCTATCAATGTGCGTAGGTTGCAATATTGATTTTCTCAGAATTTTCATTCAAGCAGTGACTGGATATTTAACATCCTTGTTTCTCAAAACTAATCACGATCTAATTTCAGGGAATCCCCTTGTTTATTACTAGGAAATAAAACAACAACATTCCAAAAAAAGATTTACTACATATACTTAATTTGAATATCCTGTTTCACTAAAATGACAACAAAAGCTCTTATGTAATCTTACCTTAACGACTTCGATATCATTTTCCCAGCAGAAAGCTTCAACAAGTTTATGATGAATTTGCACTGTTACGTCTGTTTCGGCCATTTCTGGTAGCAAACACAGTCGAACTGTTTCTGGAGAACTGCAAACCAAAAGAAAATCATAAGTATAAAACAATGCATACAGAACCGGATATCAAAGTTCAGACAAAGCAATAAATTGAAATGCTATATTTGTTATTATTAATCCTATTTAACAGCTAGAATATTTGCCAACTCTTGATTTAGCTTTCGTTAATTTTTACTGAATCCCATTGTACTGCTAGCATCTTAGCCAACTCTTCATCTATCTTTACTATTCATATACAGTGACTAATAATATGTAGACTTACTTTTGTAAGATTTGTGCGCATTCATAAACTCCAACCACGATTCTGCCATCTTCCTGTGCCTTCACTAGCAACTTTTTCAGGGCAAACCCAATGTTGTTCACATTTCTAGAAAAGAAACAGAACATTATAAGTTTTATTTTCTGTTATTGTGTACGAAATAATTTTCAAATGTTATCAGAAAAACAGATAAAAGTGCATGAACTGTGCATGTTTATAAAAACTATTTGTGAATTATGCAATGTTTGTCAGTTCATCTTTTATATAAAAGCAGTACACAGCATATTTCGTAATAACCTTGCATAATCAACGAAAGGTTAAATATTTTATATAGGACGTCCTATATCTTGCGTATATCATGTGACGCCCACTGTTGCATAGACTGTAGGAGGTTAATATACATAATGTTTTTTTTCAGGTTTTCTGCGTTTGTAGTATCTGTCCTTTGCTGATTACGAAACATTATGTCAGGAATATGTAATTAAGAAATGTCACATGTGACTAGATAGATAACGTTCTACATTATTCAAACTTTGTCTATTTCAAATCAATGATAACAATGACAAGATGTGAAAATGCATATATTAAACTTTGACCTTAAACTTACTAAGAACTTATCAATCAACCCTTATAATGTACCTAACAGTAAGCGTTTGGACATTTCCATTGTCTACACTCAGTTGCTACATGCTTGTGATTTTTGACGTATTGCATTTTCAAAGAAAAAAATTAAATGATGTTTTCTTAAATGTTGGTTGCACTATTAATGTATGATACTAAATAAAAGTTACAGTTTTGAATGTTAGTGCTTTCATTACAAATGTAACAATTAACAAAAAGACATTGTTACAAATACAAATACAAATACAAATATTTTTATTTGTTACAACACAGAACAAAGAGCATCTTAACTTAATGATACTAATTGATTAAAGATGATTATTATATTTACCTTTGCGATTCCATGAAAACTGCAATATCCTCAGAGAATGTCATTATAAATTGTATATAATCCTGATGAATTATATTATCCAACAAACTAGTATGATACTTCCAATAAATTATTAAGAAATATAAATCCACGTGTTGTGTACAATAGTTGTCGTATGTTTAAATGATAACGTAGTAAAGTCGTTGGTTTTATACCTATACTAAGAATAGGGCGGAACATACTATATTTACTGGCATTTGATTGGTTGGTCTTCAACAATGAATAGACTCAAAGACCTTGGAAATTCAATTTTCCTCGAATATTTCACGATTATGAAAACATAAAATCTTTTTTATGTCAGAAATTTTGAGACAAATAGTAAATATGAATGTTGCATTCAAGAAACTGTTAAAAACTGTCTCCAAATTATCGATAAAACGCTTCATCTAAATTACTACAGTACAAATTCTCCCAACTATCAGGTACGTTAACCTTACGTTGGTACGAAGTGATTAAACTACAGATTGAACACTGAACCAATTTAAAGTGCACTGTTCAATGGGTATTTCTCTGTCTCATCCATCCTACAAAAATCTTTTATATCGATCAGAAAAGAGTGAAATGACAAAAATTAACAAACATATTATTATGTAACAAATCATTTTAACCGTTTTGAATTTGGTACAGTTGCATTATATTGAGAAGGTAACTAGGTGTGATTTCGATCCAGTGTGGGGATTGGCAAAATGAACTGATACAACACATTTGCACCAACGGAGTTTTTTTAAGCATTTGAAAACAAGTGTTAGACCGACAAATTGAAAAAAACGAATATAAAAAAAATATAATCTGAACAGTTGAACAACAATAAATGCACTCCAATGTGCAACGCGCTGCGGGATGCCATGAGTTCCATGCGTTCACACGTTGTTATACTAATTATAGATATTTATATATAAAAAAAATGAAATTGAAATGCAGAAATGATCTAAAATTGCTTGTTGGTCATTGGCCTTTGTTCGGTAGAAGTCGTTGACCAATACACGAAAAGCTTTAAATAGGTGGACGACCACCATTTAATGTCAAATCCATTACTGTTTTATTGATAAAATGATGTTGCTCACTTTAGGGACAAAGACTTTCATTTCCAATTTCTTTACTTTATACCTTAAAGGGTAAAATACGCGAGCCATCAAACAATCCGTCCAAATGGTTTTCAATAGGCTAGCGCAATAATGGCCGCAAATATGGAAATATCAAACTGAATACGTCTTTATAAAAAAGAAGATGTGGTATGATTGCCAATGAGACAACTGTCCACAAGAAACCAAAATGACACAGACATTAACAACTATATGTAACCATACGGCCTTCAACAATGAGCAAAGCCCATACCGCATAGTCAGCTATAAAAGGCCCCGATTTGACAATGTAAAACAATTCAAACGAGAAAACAAACGGCCTTATTTTTATAAGAAAATGAACGAAAAACAAATATGTAACACATAAATAAACGACAACCACTGAGTTACAGGCTCCTGACTTGGGACAGGCACATACATAAATAATGTGGCGGGGTTAAACATGTTAGCGGTATCCAAACCCTCCCCTTAACCTGGGACAGTGGTATAACAGTACAACATAAGTTATATATATATTAACTTAATTCTAAAAAATAATAAATTTGTTTTCAAAGCTATAAAGGATATCCTACAATCATAAAGTGTTTGTGGACTTCCGTTGTGTGTATTTCGTGTGACTGTCATATCTAAATCAAACAAGATCATACAAACATATGATTGATAATTAATATTTACATATATTACAAGTATCATGTGTTTCCGGCAAATCCCGGCTGACCGTGCTTTCCCCGACCTTGTACAGTTAAGATGATATGTTATCTCCTTTATGACAGATGAAATTGTAACTTGCACGTTAATTAGTTCGTTAGTAAATCTGGGTTAAATATGTTAGTTTATCTTCCTTATTTGAAGGTAAACATGTCTTGCTATAAAGTTGAGACAAGCACCTGTCGGCAATGTTCCTGCAGTTTCGTGGAACAAGGAACCATTTGTGTGACCTACCGAATTAGAATATTTACCAGCTTTGTTACAACATGAGCCACACGACGGTGCCCCATGTGGAGCAGGATCTGCTTCCCCTCCCGGAGCACTTGAAATTTTTGGTTGGTTCTGTGTTGTTTTTATACTCCTATTTGTGACTTTTTGTTCACGCATCATTGTCAATATAATGGAAATTGATGCGAATAATTTTCATATCTAATATACCTCGTCTTACTGGTAAAATATGTTTTACTCCATATGGTGTTTTGTCAAGTTTCTTTGTTCGAAACTCATCTTGTTAGAGGAATTTTTTTAAATTCCCGAATGAAATTAGCTGCATTAGAGAAATGTGCGTTCTGTATTTGAACATATTTGTGGTTTTACAACTATGAGAAAGTTACTACACTAATCGGATTTGATAGTGACTAAACTTAAGATGTTAATCTCGGGAAAATAATGAATGAATTAAACACATCCTGATATAACAAAGTGTGTAGTAAGGGTTTTTTAACACTCATACTTTAGAATATCTAGCTGTTTTTAAATCAATAGATAACTGCACAATTTCTTAAAGAGTTCCGGAAACTTTAAGATAATTACTTTGAATGGGTTTGATTTTTCTAGTGTCAGTAGAAAACAACATAACACGTGCATGGGTAGTACATATTCCGTAAAATGAAAACAACAACTGAATTGACCTGATTTTAGTAGTGCGTTCTCTCGGGTGGGGTATTATACTTTTCCTTTCTTTGTAAGGGGTATTTACTAACAAGATAAACTTGTTTTAAAGTGTTGACCGGGACCCCCTGTATGTTATATATAAGCCATTGTAATAATGCCAACTTTAAAGTTCACTCCGTGAAGGTAGGTATTTAAAGGACATATGCGCCAGCCAGGTGAGACACGGTAATACTTGTTTATAACCGTAATACTCAATGAAGTACCCGTAATAAAACAATGCATTCGATTAGCATTCTTTAAATTCCGCATTCCACATTTAACATTCCAGTATGTTACGAGAGGCATAAGTTACGTTTCGGATACGTCTAATGCAAACAACCCATTCCTTTACATACGTCAGTTCTACACCAGTCTAGGTTACCCCGAAGGCTTTAGATAGATAACATTTTGGAAACACTCTTGAATTAAATACCTTAGAACCATATTTGACTGGGACCCTTTGACATCATCGTATATTTCAACACTGTGCACACCCAATCTTGAAGTGTTATGTTTTGTTGTATTTCCGAACTACGTCTACATTTGTTTGCATTATATAAAGAAGGTATACAGCCTCTTTAATGAAAGCAAAACAAATAAAGACAAACGCTAAATTACATAAATGAATCAAATTGGTATTTATTTCTATAATTATGTGAAGACATATTTTATTCAGTATGCATGTATCTGCATGTTAATAGGAAGATTCATTCCACTTAACATCTTTACGGAATGTTAGTTTGTACTGTGAGTTGTTTGTCGTACCAACTAACCTCGTCCTAAGCATTGCAAAGTTGCAAAATATTTGTCTAGGTTCACAACAATAATATCGATTGGTTGATCATTAAACGACTTTTACATTTCATACTGATGAAGATGTTTTTGCTGAGTAACTTATCGATCTGTGACTATGTATGTCATATGAGTCAGTGTATTTTCTCACAGTAGTGATTCATTAATATAGCTGATTAGTATTAAATCGTAAGATGTACACATGCGTCCAGTGCTCTTTCGTATGACACATACATTCTCTTATATACTGCCAAGGATAATTGCAGTCAATGAGAATGAAAGCTTTCCACAGTCGATAAGTGTAAAAACATTTATCCCCCCTTTATAAGTGATATATTTTTTTTTCTTCAACGATGACCGACACAAATAACTCTTTTTATTCAGTATCTCAACGGGAGGTTTGAGAAAGATGATAAACAAAATTTGTTTCTCACTCCCCCGCGTCACGGTATGCTGGAGGTATGTAGTACAAAGTCGTCTGCTTGCATCAGTATTGTCGACAATTATCATGTGATACTCTGACCACTTCCGACAGGTATCCTTTCTCATGTTAGTCAGATAACAAAAGATCAAAGAAAACTAACATGTATATAGGTCAGGTAACTATTTGAAGTGACTAACAAAGAATCGGGACGTCTCACTGTTTGTAAATTAAAAACAAAATTTTTCGAAACAAATATTTATAAAGTGAAATTTATAGTAATCCTATTTTAAAACTTGTCTACCTAAGTTTATTGTTCACATTGAGCACATGCAAATTAAACCTGAATGATAAAAATATGGAGCTTTAATCAATCTAATACATTCACGATTTTGAAAACAATAATATTTCAGTATAGAACCGGCATCTGGTGCTAAGGTACATATATTTATATTATGGGGAAAACCGTTGGTGTACTCTATGTTAGTGCACCAAGTGATCCCAGAGATAACAGGAAATGATTACCTGTAGGTATATATAGGTGTTTTGCAGCCTGTCAAAAGTACGAAGTTTTACCAAACAAACCAAAGTCCGTTATTCTGTTGCCAAAATAATTTGGTTTTATTTCTTTACCTGTACAGGATATTATATAAACACGCAGATGAGATTACAGAAAAAAGAGGACTTTAAACAAATATCAACATTTGTAGTTAAGGGTGCAATATATATAGTTGTTTAAAAAGTACATTCAAATGTTTATGATTGCCGACACCAATTTGCATATACAGTAAGGACATACATAATGACTTCCTTGTTTGATTATCATTATGTTTCTTGTTCTAATACCTATATGACAATATGTCTGCTTATTTCGACAATCAATTAAAACACAAGGATGTCTGGGAAAAAGATGATTGATTAATTGTTGGCTGCTTAACGTCCAGAGACAAATATGTCATGCATGTTCAGGACGAAATCAAGTTAACCTTGAATACAATTGGTAGGTCTTGTAAAAGAAGCCAATTTTTTTTTTATTTAAAAAGAAGTAGACTGCCATTTGAAAATAAGATATATTGGATAGGAACAGAAATTTTGCCTTTCAAACATACCCTCGTTTTTTTCAGTAGCAGTCTGAATTTTCTGTTTCGCGTTCTAGACGACCCCTATTTCAGAACTTGCATGACATGTTTGCCACTGGACGTAAAGCAACAACCAATCAAACAATTGATACTGAAAATTTTGAATATGACATAATCCTCAATATATTGGTGTACTGCTGGATCAGCCGTCAATGTATTGCAACTAAATTACAAACGAAAATAAGCCATAAAAAGAAGATGATCATGGAAAACGAGAGAAGTTAGGAATAATGTACTTATACTTATACACTAAGTGTCACCCGATGACCCATTGCTTCATTTACTAGTACAAATGTAGATGCAAAGATTTTAAAAAATTGCTTATTCAGCACGAACAAAAATCAATGATAATACAAAATAAATAGGTTTTGCAAAATAGATCGGTTGGTAATATTAACCGATCTTTCGAAGTGGAAAGGGGCAAGTTGAATAAATTGTGTCTGAAAACAGACTACATATGAACCCTTTAAAGAGTTGATTCCTTGGTTGTGTAGAGGCATTATATTTGACGTCCCTATTCCGACCGGACGTGGCTACGTATTCATACATCTGCACAGACAAACGAACGACCACCTTTCACTTGCATAAATGTATTTTATGGATGGGGACTGACCATGCATTTTTGTATATCACTGTTAGCTTTTTGGTTAGTAACACTCGTTACCAGAAAAGGTATGGCTAGAGTAACGACATAAGATTATCTGGAGTTCATCCTAATTGGTGGAAGACTCATTCTGAAGTAACGTCTGGTCGGAATTTGAACGTTCAATCAATGCTCAAGTTTGAAGATTAGTGTGTTCTCTGTTCGTAATAGAACCTTTGAAACTTTTCTATAGAGAGGATCGGAGGTGTCCTATTAAAATTCAAGTTCTGTCCATATTCAACATGTTTTCTTCTGCAGTCGTTACTTCCCACCTACAAACACGTTAGGAACACGACAAACAATTTATAGATACATTTATTTGCGTTAGGGGGCCGGGGGGGGGGGGGGGGGGGAGTTCTTGCTTTTGTGTTTAAAACAGTGTAGGTATACAGATACTTTCCAGTTGAAAGTTCGACTTTCTGAAAGACCTTCATTTGTCATGCAAAAGGAATCTTGATTGTATTTATGTTTAATATTTATTATATTATACGACTTTAAACGATAGAATGACGTTCATAATATTAAATTATATATCTACATATATGTACATATTGCAAAAAATAGCAAAAAATCAATACCACAAGCATGTTACTATACAATCGATGCAATATGTTGAATCAACTTGCAAGTATGTGCTTTGTAACCCTATTTTTTATTACCTTATTTCTATATTAAGCATTTAGATCTTTATAACTCATGACTAAACGTACAACAGATTTTAAGTCGAGTACTAAATTTAGAACTAAATAGGGATAAAATAGAATGAGATTTGTCAAATATCTTAATACTATAAAAGGAACCATAAATCGAGTATGAAATAATCATTATTTTAAACTTTTTTCGCTTGATAAATCTGTACATTAATATAATGAATATTTCCTCCCTTAAAATATTTCTTGTCGGGTAAGTTCCAAAAACAGTAAAATATAAGTTTCCTAATAAGGTAAAAGACATAAGGGACGACAAAGATTACCTTCTCCAAATAAAAATAATGCATAAGTTTGCATAGGGTGTACATATATGGCTAGAGTTAAATGGCGTGACTATATACGGTTGTTGATATATCTACCCCATTGCACATAACACTCTATGATATACCTTTAAAGTTGTATCCGTCCATATACAGGTCAATGTTATAACCGATATTTTCATATTTTCCTTGTTTACATTTCAGTTTGTTTTTTCTACATTGCAATTGTTGCTATATCTATGCGTTAAATATGCATGTAGTTCGATTGTATATTTTTTGGAGGGAAGAGGGGAAGGGGGTTTAGAATTACTTTAACTGTTGAATCTTTCATACAACATAATTTGATTTGTTCAAATAACTTTAATCTTTCGAAAACTCTTTGCGATTATTTCATGCAAAATTTATATTCAAGATAGACAGCAGCATACATGACATAATTACGCGATACTTGAGAATTGCGTATAAATGTATGTATGTCCTTGATCTAAGCCATGAGGATATATATGTTGTCACAAAGGTCGATGTAAATATTTGTTCGACATCAAGGTCATTCAAGGTATGAAAATAAACGAAGTCGTGTCAAGTTTATTAGGCTCCAATTTTCACAGTCAGGATAAATGTTAAAAGGCTAATAACTTATATAACAAACAATAACCAGAGAGAACTAGTTACAAAAAGATACATCTTAATATCCAAATCATGTAAATTAATGAAATGATTTCGTAGTTTGAGATTTATCTGGAAGCTTTTTTGTGGAATGCGTTTGACAAGTTTGAAGTGACCATATGTGTGCATCTTTGTAAATTGCATACTGATATTAACTTCCTAGCCTCTAGTATAGTAATAACAATGCAGAAGACATGCACACAATAAAAGACTGTAGGTTACAGCAGTATTAATTGATAACTGCTTGATTAATTCTTATTCTGAAAATGACAATTTTATATTTTCCTGCTGAATATTGAGATATTTTTTGGTTTTTAAGATTGCTTTGTTGTTCTTATAATGAATACACCAACGTTGCGTGAAGACAACGCACTTTCATGAAATTGCTTGAACAAAAATCTTAAGTTTCAAGAAACAACTCAAAGATAGTACATCGACTCGTCATCGTTACACATGTGCAGATGAAGGAAAAAAATAAATCCTAACCATTAAAAGGTTGTAATATCGACCGTGGCCAAAACAAATTAATTGAAAACAAGAGACAACAGAAAAAAAGTATATTGATGAACTAAACTAAACCTAGGTGATCAGAAAGGATATGAAAAGTTATTTACCATGCATATATTATACAACCACGATGGTATGTGTATATTTTAGGAAGAAACAACAAACCTTTAAACCTGTTTCTGTTTAAAGAATTTCCATAAATGTACATATTTTAAACGTTAACCAGATTCCTACCAATGATTGTATATACGCTTTACGTCAGCAAAGAAAATTTATGGATTTTTATATAATATCGTATAATGAGTTTTTTTTAGTTTTAACTAGCTGATACTAGTTTCTGTCATAGTGTCAATGGTGAAGTTCATGATCCACATTAGCATTGTTATTCGACATAACCAGGCAAAATCGTCTACCATTTTAAAAGATAACACTGTTGTTCGGTATATATATATATATATATATATATATACAACTCGTCTAAACATCAACCCAACAATGTTAGATCTGTAAATTTGTTTTCGCAAAATTCTTTTCTCCCTCGCCGGGATTCGAACCCATGCTACTGAGATATCGTGACACCGAATCGCCTACACTATAACCGGTGCGCTAGACCACACGACCACCTGGGCTTCATAAAAAGGAAGCTTTCGGTGGCCGGGTGTTACCTTTCCACGTCAGTTTTAATCTAGCGTCGTACTACAGTTCATGATATATAAGGCATGAAGATGTTATTTTTACAGATCAGCTAAATTATCTAAAGTAAAGGATCCTACAAATTAATGTAAGATACAGTCACAGGAATAATATATACAACTCGTCTAAACATCAACCCAACAATGTTAGATCTGTAAATTTGCTTTCGCAATATATATATATAGGTACAGTTACAAGACATAAAAACTCATTAATTGATTGTGTTAGCTTACCGTCCAGTAGAAAATATTTCAGTAGTGTTCAGAACTAATGAAGCATAAATGAATGACTTCTAAAAGAAATGCTCTGGCGTGAAATAAATATGAAAATAAAGGATAGAATCTACGTCTTAAATGTCTTTAAATTTCCACTGAAACAGGAAATGTTGGATAGGGAGATCCGTTGTCCTAAACACATCACCCTCCCACAAGTTGTTGTGACAGCGTAACAATCTCAAATGAAGGTGCTGTAAAAGAAAATGCCCTGGCATGAAATAAATGGAAAATTGTCCTGCATTACCCGAAGGTCAACATAAAACATAGGTTCTGGGTAACTAAAAGGTAAAAATAAATCATACAGGTTCTGCGCTATTCGGTGGCAAAATAAATCACAGATCCTGCATTACCATGAGGTAAAAATAAAGCATAGGTCCTGCGCTTTCCATGGGTCAAAATAAAATAAAACACAGGTTCTGCGCTATACTCGGAGGTCAAAATAAAACACAGATGCTGTCCAGGGATCAAATTAAGTACCATTACATGTATTTTGTACAGTTATGCATTGTTACAGTCCAATCATTATTTAAAACTATTGTGCCTCAATTCACTCTGCTATTTTTTATTGAAATATTTAAGTCATTTTAAATTTACAATTGCTTTTTCTTATTTTCTTTCTAATTTACTTGTAAGTTCATTGTCCTCGTCTACTGGAATTAGCGCGTTGACAAACGTCATATGATAAAACGTATTGTTTTCTGTGCGTCTGACAAAAACAAATCAAATCGAATATGTTGCTTGTTACGATGTCAATTAACTAGCTATCTCCAATGTTAGATAATTACGTAATAGTTCAATGACATCAATGATATACACATAAAACTACTTGATAAACTGCAACCGATTTCACAATTAACCGAGTCATTAGGTGGAATGCATTTTCTACAGGCTGACTTATAAACCGCCTATCACAGACAATTAATGCCTTCTAACAAAGGCGGCTTTACGAGGAGGAAGTAGGGGACAGATACTCTAAGCCCCTTGTGGAGCTTCATGTAAGATACATGCATAGACTTTCTATAAGAATAGCTTTGAATGTTGGCTTGCTAGGGTCACCTTTTCAAACTCCTGCATTGATCTGCACATAACAAAACTTAGAACCAATACAAGCCCTTTTTGTATAAACATTTTTAAGGGATAACCGAAAAGAGTAAAGATTACAATATGCTTAGATGCTATTATATTTTACTACTGTGTTATCAGCGTATATATAGCTTTTGTATTACCATATACTTATATAAATGGAATGTAAATACGATTTTCTTCCTTACATACAGTTTAGCTGTATAAGCAGCTCAGTTGCACCTATGTTGTCTAATCTTATCTTCAAATCAACAGGTTTTTGTTGTGTAAAAATGGAATATAACGGAGATTTTCTATACCAAGAACTGTTTTATAAAACGTACATAAATTTTAAAAGGAAATATACGAAATGTACACATGTTGCTTGAATCGCACGAATCGTTACTATTCTACCCTCTCCCCTTTCCCAGAAAAAAAAAAAAAAAACTGTTTGTTGGAGATTCCATACAATTTGTTTTAATTCGGCGATGAACAATAGATGCCGGCCTGGTGCTTTCTTTTTTCCTACTTATGTAATTTGATTGTCCCCTCGGTTTCTTATCACAATAGCCTTTCTTACAGCCTTCTGGGTCTCGCACTCATTCTATTCTACGTTGGCATTCAATATTGCTTTCCTGTAGACACGTGGCCAATTTTTAGCATTGTGCTTTGATGCTAATCTATTTGATGTAATATTGTCTGAAAGAGGGAATGCACCGAAGAAACTTGCTTTTTCTGTCGGCTGCTACCTTGCACTTAAACACATTATTTACTATTTATAATGTTACTGAAATAATTCGTTTGAAGCTGTTTTTGTCATCAAACTGTAATTCCTTTGAATTTCCTGATGAAGCATAACCTATTTAACACTCCTCCTCACTATTGTAAGGTCCCATAGAGTTCAGCTTGTTTGTTCATGAATTGTTATTCATATGTATCTTATATAGATTGTGTATATCAGTAGGTTACTCGACTTCATGCAGAGTCAATTTAATGGTTTATTTCAGAAACCCAAGGTATAATCAATCACTGACTTAAATAGTCTGTTATTAAAGGATAATACACTCCTCCCAGACACAGATAAGCCGCATAAAGTCTTTTTATCTCTATATTTCTATACAAGTACTAAATGCGTTATAAGGCAAAACATCCGGTACAAGTTACTTTTATCTCTTTTGCAACAAACCGTTTAGAACCAGATTTGAACCAAGGACCTTTTACCTTAGGATATACTTACACAAAATTATGAACTACAAAAGTCGGTCTTAGCAATTGTATATATAGTTCAACAACAATGAAGATGAATAATTGCCCACTTTTCCGCTAAATAGAAAATACTTTCATTTATGAAACTTGGGCTTCCTTGGAACTCTTGTTGAGCGTGGTCAGTTAAATGTGCAGGATATAAACAAAGGAAGCATCTCTAGTCTCATTAGGGACATCACATGTCCTGTGTTACAGCAGCTCTTGAAGGGGATCCGCAGGCGACCCTTGTGAAGTCCATTTTTCATATCCGCTTACTAGTGGAAGTTCAAACTCGTTTTCCATCACCTTACGTGCATCCTAGTCGGTCAACTTTCGTGAAGCTTCCTATAATTGATTAACTGTTTAAGTACTAATCATTCGTCATTTATTGGCAATTTCGACGTTTAACTACCAGTAGGATTATAATACATGTACAGACCGAAAAAAGAGAAAAAAAAACTTTCAGTATATCAAAGACACCGGTGATACCATCATTTAACTACCAGAAGGATTATAAAACAGACCGAAAAAAGAGAAAACTTTCAGTATATCAAAGAGAGAAAAATTGTATACATTACGGATAACAACAATATCAGAGGAAAAGCTTTCCATGGCAACACATTTTACCATTTAATAAAAAAGGTCTTGGACAATTATTGATTGCATATCTAAAGTGCAAATGGATTACTAAATACATTGCGTGGGGCATCACTGATGTCTTTTTGTAATTTTTATTAATTAGCGTCGGTGTGTTATATAGATAATATCTTAACCTTTAATTGGTTTTCTCCAATTGGCATTTATTTGCAGTCTAGTTTATATTCCCTAAAGCATATGTCGGGGTAGATGATATTCAATTGATGTTCTTGCCATTTTTAACATTTCAAAACCCGAAGATTAAAGTTCAAGTTCTCTTGCTATTTATTTCAATCTGTAGATTACATTTTTCTCAATATAAAGTGATTTGATTATTTTATTCGATTTATGAAAATCCTGGCTTATATATTTTAAACTTTTACGCATAAAACTATGTCAACCTACTATATATATACGTATCCTTTATCGATACTCTTTGTCAGCGATTTACAAACATTTTTTTCAATCATGTTATGCAGGATCAATATAAAAACAACACGAATTGTGATAACATTCTAATCAATCTTTTTATCATAAAAGTATGTTGACTGTACATTTTTAGATGACAAGTCTGAATATAGTAACAGTTTTCTATATATAGCCTAAACATGAATAAATGTTTCCTAATAGAAATCTTATCAAAGCAACTTTTAAGTGATAAGTTTATTTTAAGAAGTCGTAGATTAGAAATTTATAATTATTCTTTGACAATTCAATATAAAAAAGAAGATGTGGTATGATTGCCAATGAGACAACTATCCACAAAAGACCAAAATGACACAGACATTAACAACTATAGGTCACCGTACGGCCTTCAACAATGAGCAAAGCCCATACCGCATAGTCAGCTATAATAGGCCCCGATAACACAATGTAAAACAATTCAAACGAGAAAACTAACGGCCTTATTTATGTAAAAAAAAAAATGAACGAAAAACAAATATGTAACACATAAACAAAAACAAATTATGTATTAATTCAATCTGTAAATGTATGCTTTAGTACTATTTAAAATTGAGGTGGAAATTAAAAATCACAACATGCATTCATATATGTACAACAATATAAATATTTTGCAATGACGCAAACATTTTGATGGAACCCAGGTATAATCCGAGAAAACATGTACACCATAGTTTTTAATCTTTTTTCATCAAGAAATATAACCATATGATGATCAATCGATCATGTAAACATAGAATGAAAGCCTCTTATTCTAGTACAGCAGTTATTATATTGTTTGGATCAATAGGTAAATGGTACCATTAAGTTACGAGGTAGTTTAATGTAAAAATAAAAATAAAAAAAAATCACAAAACTACTGAACTCCAAGGAATATTCAGAACGGAAATTCCATAATCAATGTCAAAATCAACAGGTCAAACACATCTAATGAATAAATAACAACTGTCATATTCTTGACTTGGTACAAGCATTTTCTTATGTAGAAAACGGTGGAATAAACCTGGTTTTGTAACTAGCTTAACCACTCAATTGTATGAGAGTCGCATACAATTCCATTAGATTGACAACGATGTGTGAACAAAACAAACAGACAAAGTAGGTAAAAATTTCAAAAATAGGGGTACAGCAGTAAACATTGTGTTATAATCTGAATCACTATAAAAACAAACACATATGTAATAAAAATCACAAAATGGCAGATTAGCAAAAATGAAAGACAAGAATAAAGAATTTCGCCATTGCATATTACATGACGAATTTCAAATATCGTTCTTTCAACATCGTTCTTTTACATGTCTGTTTATAGTGTAGCAGTGCTATGACGTTACACTCAAGAGTTATCAAAGGTACCAAGCTTACAATTCGATACGCCAAAAGCGGGTCTCTTCCACACAAAACCAACCAGTGACGCTCTTATCAAAAAAGCAAAACAAGTATAAAGTTGAAGACCATTGAAGACCCAAAATTCCAAAAAGTTGTGCCAAATACGCCTAAGGTAATATATGCCTGTGAAAAGACACATCATCATATCATCAAACTTATAAAAGAAAGTTAGATTATACGAGACAATTCAGAGTAAAATACAAAAACGAAAACTTGGAGAACAAAATGTATCCACACAATTTTTGAAAAATTTCAGTGCATTCATAAACCCCGACTACCAATCTGTCTCCCATGTAACAAATCAACAAAACTGAAGTAGTGTATATAACCAAACTATTTACTGACATAACAACGCACCATATCACCTCGTACGATCTGTTACCAATTATATTTAAAGTCACGAAGCTCTGACGTCACAAGATAGAATACGTAAACAGTAAATGTTGGCAAATAACCATTTGACAGTTCTTAGCGATTTTATAATAATGGGAATTATTTTCATTTTACAGCATTCCCCCGCGAGAGCATGAGCATGTGTTCTAAAGTCTACGGCATTGCGATGGCTTCTAATTATCATTATAAACAATAACATATGCAATGCAATCTAGTTAATTGATATTTAGAAATAAAACACACCAAAATAACAACAACTTATTATATTTCAATGAATATGATGTTGACTCAAGAGCACAAAGTAAGTGTATTTTGATTATTAAAATAAACAGAAGACTCAAGTAGTGTATACCTTATAGAGATATATCTATAAAAGATATCTATTAACGTGAATTCAAGATTCATTTGAAACATATCTACACAACAAAAGGCATTTATTAGAGCCAATGTGCTCTTCAAAAGCGACCGACATATGCAAGTGCATCGGTACTATGTTAGACCTTGTATCAACAATGTTTTTAAACCATGTAGTTATTGATATCACGGATAGAGCAATCGATATGTTTGATAGCGTAATTAAAAGATGGCCTTGATGAATCTCAATGCATTTTTTAATTACGTAATGATAACTGTAAACAGCGTTTGCGACAACATCTAAAGGTGTAATTTTACTACTGTACCAAAACAAAATAACAATTTATGAAATTACATATCTGTTTACAAGAACACAAATCGTATGGTACTACCATCGGAGACCCTAATAGAAGTATTCCTCATATAGTTGATTTGTTTCTCTCGATTTTGGTTTGTAACCCGGATTTGATTCAGAAAAATCGATGACTATTTAACAGCGGTAATATACTACTGTTGCCTTTTACTATATATAATTGTAAAATTTAATACATTTTGGTAAACAAATACATTGCATCTTTCTGTACAGGTTGCTAGTAAACATAAATGATTTGTGTAGATCTTTGGACGCATTTAAATTAAAGTTTATACCAATAAGAAGTTATATTTTATAAATAGACCAGATACCTTCTTTGTGATTAACAATCCCTTACTACTGTTGCCTTTATTAACAGTGATCTGTATTCCAATATACACTGACTATGGTTTGATCAATGTATACTGTCAAAGGATCTCACACAAAGGATAATTTTGTGTTTCGTTAAGTTGATGTATATAATATTTTTGACCAGTTTATATCGTTTACACTAAAGTGTGAATGACCAAGAGGTTATCAAGGAAGAATCAATACTAGAGCCGATAACCACTGGCTATCAAACTCGGTTAACAGCAAGCCACTGACTTTATATTTCCTACTGATCTTTATTTCGATATTTTCATCTATCAATCTTGCTTTTATTCAGTTGCAGAATTAAATTTCAGTAGGAAAGAATAAACATCATCGCTAAATGTTTTAATATCGAAAATGTGTTGATCGTTACGTTTATTCAATCTATCCATTTCATACTATCCCTATCATGATTATTCTCATTGATATTGCGACTTTTGTATTCATAAGCAGGAATACATACACATGTTTGTGTTACCTCCTTTACGATATAACTTTCCACGTCCATGTTTGACCAGTTTTCTTTATTTAGCATGCACTTTCTCTTTGTGATTGGATATATCATATTATGCTATATAGTACCAGGATTGTAATTTAGTACGCCAGACACTCGTTTCGTCTACATAAGACTCATCAGTGACGCTCATATCAAAATATTTATAAAGCCAAACAAGTAAAAAGTTGAAGAGCATTGAGGATAAAAAATTCCAAAAAGTTGTGCCAAATACGGCTAAGGTAATCTATGCCTGGGATAAAGTGCAATCATTTTTATGCCTGATGTTCATATGATGAAATCATAATCTTTCAGTCAGTTTAATTGAAGTCTGGAGCTGGCATGTCAGTTAACTGCTAGTAGTCTGTTGTTATTTATGTATTATTGTCATTTTGTTTATTTTCTTTGGTTACATCTTCTGACATAATGTGCGTATTTTATGCGTTTTACTTTACTCCCATTGGTTAGAGGTATAGGGGGAGGGTTGAGATCTCACAAACATGTTTAACCCCGCCGCATTTTTGCGCCTGTCCCAAGTCAGGAGCCTCTGGCCTTTGTTAGTCTTGTATTATTTTAATTTTAGTTTCTTGTGTACAATTTGGAAATTAGTATGGCGTTCATTATCACTGGACTAGTATATATTTGTTTAGGGGCCAGCTGAAGGACGCCTCCGGGTGCGGGAATTTCTCGCTACATTGAAGACCTGTTGGTGACCCTCTGCTGTTGTTTTTTATTTGGTCGGGTTGTTGTCTCTTTGACACATTCCCCATTTCCATTCTCAATTTTATTATAGTAGATTTAGATGATTTTACTGAATCAATGGATGAGGTCTAAAATAATAACCCCCTTCGATTTGAAAATACTACTAACTTTTTGCTCCCACGATGATTTATATTCGTATATATCATTATACGTCCAGTGGGGGAAATGATCGACGAAGCGGGTTTTAAAGACCCCCTAATGTGTATAGTATTGTTTGTTGTCATATCAAATCAACCATTTAATGCAGGTTATTGGGTGAAACAATTTACAAAATAGCGTGTATGACAAAATTTAAAACAAATGATTCCTTTGTATTTGCAATGACGTTTTAAAACTTTCATTCTCTAGGCTAATTCATTGGGGGTGTTTTCTAGCTACATATTTACTGACTATTCAAAGTAACGGGTTGACTATTTTCAGAAGATATGCGCAATATTTCTTACATACAATCTAGATATTTCTTAAATGACATAAGAAAAGGTACTTCTGGAACGATGGAAACCAATTAAACAGCAATCAATCTATCAATAGTTAGATTAGAAACATAACGTATTGGGATATTTACTTTGTTCTAGATCTACTATTTGCATTTTTCTTCCTTGTAGTTATACTTGTGTTTTCAATGTTCTGACACCTTCTTCTTATATAGATCATCTGCTTGTTGATGCATGCATAGCAGAAGCTGATATGCATGTTAATATACATTATGGTTTTTATTTGCTCTGTTGTTTTCGTTGGATTATCGTCTAGACATTTACCTTTTTGAACCTTGCAGCTATACTATAATATGATCGCGAACAATTATATTGTTTTTTTAATAATATTGTTACAACTTAATGGAATTAAGTATATCTGATTTGTTTCATTGACGTCTATATTATCATTTGATATACGTACATTAAAAAGTTCGTGATGCTCTTCTTTTGAATTTAAACCTAGATAGCTTGTACAATTTTGAAATTCGTGACATCATCATTTCATATATAGGTTATCTGTGTATTGGGTTACATTATCCGAAAACTCATTTTTCATAAACATACACTCAAAAATATTTTGAATAAAGTATGTAAAACTATATGAAAAAAACAACCCACTTAGTTCTTAAGTTTTAACGTGCCTAACTAAATCGATACTATTGTTCTGCTCTGTGGTAATATTTCCAACATAACATGATTTCAAATAAAAATAATACTGTATACATTCCATGCTTCTGCTTATCTGGATTCATCTGGATTTACATTCACCAGGAATGCTCAAACCCAAACCCAAATATTTTAAAGCCAGAGATGTGTATAAATAAGAATAGTAACATTCGTAGCTTTATGACTAAAATGGCCCTAAAATAATAACCAAATTCATGAAAGGTCAACCTCGCCTCTTATTAACATGGAATTTTAGATTTAGATGAATGTATTATGATTTATGTCAGTACCAAAGCACTGAACAGTGAGCTGATGATACTTGCAGGGGACTAACAGTCCAACCAAGTGCTAATAAATGAAAATAAATAAATTATAACACCTTATACATTTCGTGCATTCGAACCACTTTTCTGCATTCACCTTCACACGAAAAGCTTAAAGCTAAATATTTGACAGACAGTAATATGACATACATATTTGTTTTTGTTAAAAGTTTGCCTTAAAGAAGAAATCAGTAGCTTTAAATACTATAAGATGGGTGATTTGTGTCTTTGGTCATTTTTTTAATGGTTTATAAAAAGTTAAATCATTAAAATACTGAACTCCGAGGAGAATTCATAAAAACTTATCAAATGGCAAAATCAAAAGCTCAAACACGTCAAACGAAAGGATAACAACTGTCATATTTCTTACTTGGTACAGCATTTTCTTATGCGCTTCTTTCCGAACAAACGGTTTGTTTGTTTGTTGTGTTTTTGTAACATTGCTACCCAGGTTAGGTAAAATAAATAAATAAATCATATAATGTATGTGCCCCAGAACTTTCCTGGAACTACCTTTATCGGGAATGGAAAAACAATCTTTGCAAGCCAGGAATGTATAAATAACCGAGGACTATATAACCAAAAGGGCATACAAGAATAGCCAACGTTGAACTGAGGATAAGGTAGTTGGTACATTACTTTCTTAATAATCATGGTCATAACTCATTTCAAAGAAAAGTCTTTGTAGATTTTAGTTTTTTGAGAACCCGGATTTTGTTCAGAAAGTGAAGACGTGAAGACAAAATATCATTTAACAAAGTTGTTATGTGAATTTTGGAGTCGCTTGTTCAGTTGATGACGGTATCATCAACTTTGTTATCGGTTTGGCCTTTATTACTGTTTTGATTCCAGCATCAGTTGTGAGTTTACGACAAAAGGGACGGTTTTTGTTTTCTATCGCTATTTTCATGTATGGACGTTAATGTTCTTTTGCGTCTTATTTTGTTTATATATCCAAACTTGTTCGTTTTGCCAGAGTTCATGTAAGTTTGAAAAAGTATCCTCATTTTTTTAACTTAAAGTTGTTATTAGTCCTTTGAATATTGTTTTCATCAGGTTTGAAAATTAATTTTCTTAAAACATAACTAATTATTTATTCAAACCAGTTGTTCATGCCTTCGATTCTACATCCTGTCGATACTTATATTTTGGCATTGCACACGGTCATATTTTCCTAATAATGTTTATAACTTCTTTACACTCTGACCATTATATGTGTACTTATTGGGGTTTGTATTGGACACAAGCTGTTTTTTTGTTTTTTGTTGTTGTTATTGGTTTGAAATAACGTTGTGTACTATGAGTGTTCTCAGATTGGTTATTTGCATGATATTTATTGTTTTTGTTAGGTGTTGGTTTTTCTTTGCATCGATGAGATGAGTCAAACTCGTTTCATTTGGTTTTTTTCAAGTTTTTTTTAATGTTGTCTTGTAACACTACTGTCCCTAGTAGAGAGAGAGAGTTTGGCAACTGTAAACTTGATTTACCCCGTCAAATTCTGTATGTACCTTCAAAGTGGGGACCATGTACTTCAGTAGTTGCCATTTTGTAAATGTTTATCGTATAAAAATGAGAATGGAATGGGGAATGTGTCAAAGAGACAACACCCAAAAAAGGGCAGGTAACAGCAGAAGGCCACAAATTTCAATGCACGACAAATCCCGCACCCGGAAGCGTGCTTCAGATGGCCCCTAACCAAAAATGTATACTACTTTCATTGGTAATAAACGTCATACTAAATCCGAAATATATAAAAGTAACTAAAATTAAAAAGCATACAAAGGCCACTAATAGAGACCAGTTTTTGTATTTTGTATGATGTTTTGTACATAAATCAAGCCGTTGATTTACTCTTTTGAATTGGTGTACATTTTGTAATTACCACAGCAACCTTTGTGTTCGCTAGTTGTACAAGGCCCGATATGATCTAAAGTTACTAGGATCTACTTCATTTTGTTCTCAAGTTGATAGTTTTCTCATTGACAATCATACCCCATATCCTTATTTCATATGCTTTAATAAACTGAAGAAAAAATTTCATTTATTCACAACTAGGCCTTAAAAAGTTATGAAAATATAGAGAAGACGTAAGTTCATAGGAATAATAGGGATTGTGGTATACCCGCCTTTGAGAAAGCGAACCAACGATACTAAATAAATATACTGGCGTTAATGATTTAAATTTAACAAAAAATGAAAACAAACCGTTATAAGTTTCATGCCTCCGAAAGTTTTTTTTTCTGGATTTACCTTCACCAAGGTAACCAAGGATGCATAAGAAACGAAACATATCAATATCTAATTGACCAAATGAGGACTTATATTACTATCCTATTCAACTCAAGTTCAACTTTGAGGGAGTTTAAACATATCTTTTGATATACTAAATTCATAAACTCATAAACTTTTAATTAGCAATTGTATCACCAAAACTTACATTTCGGTTTGTTATGTCTAAATACGTATAGGGATACATTTATTTTCTCAGGATTTGATTTATCATCAACAATTTTTCCCCCTTTTTTAAATTTTTGATCAAATAACAGGCTGGCTAGAGTTCCAGGAAAAAAATCACTATTAATGGATTTGATTGGTTTTCAAAAACTTTTGATGTTCAATTAAACGACCACGAAAATATTGTAACTTCTCTCTTGTATAATCAAAAACCCAAATATGACTGCTTGCCTACATCTTGTAATATTTCATTTTCCGAATTTTCTTTTGTCCATTCCTTATCCATTTCTTATCCATTGATATACAGATCCTGTTTATAAGACGATGATTCACCCTCATTGAATGGTGGGATACAAGTATTAACAACAAACAATAGCTGAATTCATATTCTCATGACAAAAGATATAAGATTTGTTATCTAATGTAGTAGAACAAATATTCAAAATAATATAATAAATGATACATATATATTACAAGTTAATCGTATGTCGTAAATTATTTTAATTTTTCATTTAATTACTAATTTTCATTAAACATTATTATTATCATTGCTGCTTTACGGTTTTGTGTTTCATCGTCATGCTGTATACTTTTCAGTATAAGACATTCTTTATTTATTTATGTAACTTGAAGGCTTTGTTATCATTATCCTGAATACGAAAAGAAATATAACTTATTTAGGTCATTGCCATTGTTCTACTGAGCAAATTGGCTTGAGTGGTTTTATATTTACATGAACACAAACGTAGATTACAAAAAAGTAAACGGTTTGGAGGGAAATTAAATAAACATTTTTGTAAAACTGTAGTTTTTGTTCGTTTGAACACACAAAGCATTTAACCTTTATATTATCATTTTTTTTGGAATCAATAAGGTGAGAGGGGTCAAAGACCAAAATGGAAACGTTAACTGCGAATCCTGATGTAGAATTGGCAACTATATATAGAAATATTAGTACATTTGCTTAATTGTCAAATGCTCTAAGAAAGCTGCATTTAGTTTTGCCGTTTGTATGTACTGGTTTTTGTACATTTATAAGTAAGGGATCATAATTTGGATAATAATGGTACAGTACACGTCAATAGCTATATATTGTACATATGGTTAAATTAATTATAAATAATTGCAAGACAACAACAAAAATATTATTTTCTAATAATTAGATACTAATGCATGCATTTGCTCACTCTCAATTTTAGATAAATATTTTGGTATTTGGATAATTCGACCACAAAAAGTTCTTCTTCCTAGAATCAAATTAAACCAAAACATGCCTGTTCGCCTACATCTAATATTATTTCTTATTCCGAATTTCGTTTTGTCCATTCTTTATTCATTAATGTACAGCTCCTGTTTCTGGGACGATGATTCACCCTTCATTGAATGATCATATAAAAAATGGGATTAAAGTGCGACAAGCAATAAAAAAAATCACAAAAATACCGAACTCCGAAGAAAATTCAAAAAGAAAAAGTCGAATTCAAGTTCTCATAAAAGAATATGATAAGAAAAGTTTTGTCAATATGCAGTACAAAAAAATAATAAAAAATGAAAAATAGCAAGAAACAAATATTCTTATTTTTTTTTATTTTTTCCTTGTTTTATTAATCTTAATTAATAATGTTTACCAATACATCTTTAAGTTCGTGTCTTCCCTCTTTTGAAGGGGGAATTCACCCTTATGCCGCATTTTTTTCAGTAGGAATAGACATTCTTAATGTACATCTTTTTACTTGAAGCTTTGTTACTTGTTTCAATCCAAGGTTTTAGTACCTACAAAGTAACAAATTTCATTATCCTACATACACAAAGGAGTAATGCGTGAAGGGTCATTGCCATTATATTGAATGGCAAATGGCCTCGAGTGGTCTTTTATTTGTATGGACACAATCGATTACGGAGGGGAAATAATTTAAATAGAACATAAATAAACTTTAACATTTATTTAAACACCTTTTTTGGTTTTTGTTCGTTTGGACTGGATGCATTTGACATTATCATGCTATTTTATTATCATTTTCTTTGGAATCAATAGAGTGATAGTGTCAAAGACCGAAATGGACATAACAACTGCGATTCCGGTTATAGAACTGTCAGTTATATATAGAAATATCAGTATTTGATAAATGCATCTTTTAGTCCTGTCGTTTGTAAATACTTGGTTTGTACTTTTATGATTATGATATTGATGCTGCAGTACACGTCACAACTATTACTTCGGGACAGGTGAGCTTATGCCATCACTTGGCGTCCGTCGTCGTCCGTCGTCTGTCGTCGTCTGTCGTCGTCGTCTGTCGTCGTAAACTATTTCAAGAATCTTCTCCTCTGAAACTACTGGGCCAAATACTTTCAAACTTTAACTGAATGTTCCTTAGGGTATCTAATTTATAAATTGTATCCGGAGTTTTGATCTATCAACAAACATGGTCGCCATTGCTAAAAATAGAACATAGGGGTCAAATGCAGTTTTTGGCTTATAACTCAAAAACCAAAGCATTTAGAGCAAATCTGACGTTGGGTAATATTGTTTATCAGGTCAAGATCTATCTGCCCTGAAATTTTCAGATGAATCAGACAACCCGTTGTTGGGTTGCTGCCCCTGAATTGGTAATTTTAAAGAAATTTTGCTGTTTTTGGTTATTATCTTGAATATTATTATAGATAGAGATAAACTGTAAATGGAATAATGTTCAGCAAAGTAAGATTTACAAATAAGTGTACATGACGGAAATGGTCAGTTGACCCCTTTAGGAGTTATTGCCCTTTATAGTCAATTTTTAACCATTTTTCGTAAATCTTAGTAATCTTTTACAAAAATCTTCTCCTCTGAAACTACTTGGCCAAATACTTCCAAACTTTAATTGAATGTTTCTTAGGGTATCTAGTTTGTAAATTGTATCCGAAGTTATGATCTATCAACAAACATGGTCGCCATTGCTAAAAATAGAACATAGGGGTCAAATGCAGTTTTTGGCTTATAACTCAAAAACCAAAGCATTTAGAGCAAATCTGACTTGGGTAATATTGTTTATCAGGTCAAGATCTATCTGCCCTGAAATTTTCAGATGAATCAGACAACCTGTTGTTGGGTTGCTGCCCCTGAATTGGTAATTTTAAGGAAATTTTGCTGTTTTTGGTTATTATCTTGAATATTATTATAGATAGAGATAAACTCTGAACAGGAATAATGTACAGCAAAGTAAGATTTACAAATAAGTCAACATGACGGAAATGGTCAGTTGACCCCTTTAGGAGTTATTGCCCTTTATAGTCAATTTTTAACCATTTTTCGTAAATCTTAGTAATCTTTTACAAAAATCTTCTCCTCTGAAACTACTGGGCCAAATACTTCCAAACTTTAATTGAATGTTTCTTAGGGTATCTAGTTTGTAAATTGTATCCGAAGTTATGATCTATCAACAAACATGGTCGCCATTGCTAAAAATAGAACATAGGGGTCAAATACAGTTTTTGGCTTATAACTCAAAAACCAAAGCATTTAGAGCAAATCTGACATGGGATAATATTGTTTATCAGGTCAAGATCTATCTGCCCTGAAATTTTCAGATGAATCAGACAACCCGTTGTTGGGTTGCTGCCCCTGAATTGGTAATTTTAAAGAAATTTTGCTGTTTTTGGTTATTATCTTGAATATTATTATAGATAGAGATAAACTGTAAATGGAATAATGTTCAGCAAAGTAAGATTTACAAATAAGTCAAATGACGGAAATGGTCAGTTGACCCCTTTAGGAGTTATTGCCCTTTATAGTCAATTTTTAACCATTTTTCGTAAATCTTAGTAATCTTTTACAAAAATCTTCTCCTCTGAAACTACTGGGCCAAATACTTCCAAACTTTAACTGAATGTTCCTTAGGGTATCTAGTTTGTAAATTGTATCCGAAGTTATGATCTATCAACAAACATGGTCGCCATTGCTAAAAATAGAACATAGGGGTCAAATGCAGTTTTTGGCTTATAACTCAAAAAACAAAGCATTTAGAGCAAATCTGACGTTGGGTAATATTGTTTATCAGGTCAAGATCTATCTGCCCTGAAATTTTCAGATGAATCAGACAACCTGTTGTTGGGTTGCTGCCCCTGAATTGATAATTTTAAGGAAATTTTGCTGTTTTTGTTTATTATCTTGAATATAATTATAGATATAAATAAACTGTAAACAGCAATAATGTTCAGCAAAGTAAGATCTTCAATTAAGTCAATTTGACCAAAATTGTCAATTGACTCCTTAAGGAGTTATTGCCCTTTAAAGACTTTTTTCACAATTTGTTCATCATGTTGACTTACTTTAAAAAATCTTCTCCTTTGAAACTACTGTATCAATTTCAGCCAAACTTAGGCTAAATGAGTTTCAGAGTATCTAGTGTAAATTTTATATTTTATTTCCTTGTATGTCAAGAAACATAGCTCCTATGGCTAAAATAGAACATAGGTGAAAATGATTATTTTTTTTGGCTTTTGAAGAAAATAGGACGATCCAAAAAACATTTAAATAAATTGAAAAGCCAAAATAATCATTGATGAGAGATTTAACCAAAAGAATTAAGGTGAGCGATTCAGGCTCTTGAGAGCCTCTTGTATAAATAGTGAAATAAATAACAACAGAATGCAAAAATTTAGATTCAATATATCACGTATCAATTATTTGTTGCGAATTAAAATCTGTACATATAGCACAAATGTTTACATTTAAACTTTTGTTCCTGTATAACCTTAAGGGTTAAACCGTTTTTCAGTTTTTTCGTGTATTGCATAATATCAACGGTACCGCATGCAGACTTAAGGAATGAATGTTTGTCTAGTTTTATATTGTGTGCATGGTGTGTATATAACATGAACATCCAGTATATGAATAAATCATAATTTCCTTTTTTTTCTGTTTTTAAAGAACATAAAAGCAAATGATATATCATTCGTTGAACTTGTGTAGATATGTTTAACATATCATTCAAAATGACATGTTAAAATAGTTCTAGTTTGTGTTTAACCCTTGTCGAAAGGTTAATGTAAACATGCATAAGAATATCTTTAATTCTGGTAACCTTCCACACATTAGGTCTATAAGAAAATTACATGTCTGTCTTTATATTTTAGCATTTTTTAATTATTTTTTTTTCATCTCTAAATTCGATTTTTGATGAGTCTATAAATAAAGAAATGATAGTTTTCAGTTTATTAGAAATATTGATATGATTTGAAAAATCAGAATTATAGTTGAATTTTTATGTAGTTAGCCAAATGATTATATTTTTTTTAAATCATGTATAATGTACCACCTCTGGCTTCTGTCTCTTCTCCTTGAAATAGGATTAACATATCCTTTGTAAGGCAAACGTAGTTAATGACTGTGAAATGGACTGTATAACAAGGTCATACAGTAGATCATTTCATTCACTAAAACCATACAATGGTCATATCATTATGAAATCACAGTTCAGTTCAGTGGTTGGTTTTTGTTGGAGTTTAAAGCTAATAGTATTTTACAACTGCAATGAAGTACTGATCGGTAAAGTACATGTTATCTATTGTGGTATTTCACAGCTGAACCCATTTGTATAACTTAGATAAGATACAATTATAAAGATTATAACTTTAAACTATTTTTTGCCTTTAAAGCAATTTATAAGCATTTAGTAAGCGTAGATTGCTGTATGTTAATACCAACTAGTTCGTGATTAGATTACCTGTAAATTGTAAATTGTTATTTTTGATAATATATGGCTTTTTAACATTTAGCTGCCAGAATTTCAAATTTCTTTGGACACTAAAATACATTTGTTTTTCAGTGCCTTAAGGCTTCGTGGGTGTTTAAAATTAATCTATTCGTGACAAAATAAAAATCACTCATAACGAGCACTGCAATGCGGATACTTCAGTCGTATTTTTCATTGCACATAAGATTAAAAACAATTCCTTTTGTTAATCGTAACTTCATATCTTTTTCTAGTATATACGCCTCCGAAAGCAAATACCAAACACTGAGAGTACCTGGTTTTGCCGTAGTAGCTTTCGTATCACACACTGATCAGTACTTACCTCAAGTATTTCATGATTTATCATTTACAATCAAAAGAAAATGTTGTGTATGGTTAATGTTGATTATGTTTTCTTTGGTCGATTTGTGCTTTTTTCGCGAAACTCCTTGTAGGTCTTTGGTCATAACAGAAACATTCATTGCAGAAGTCAAAAACCATATGCGTGTTTTGATGGTTTAGACACGCTGATCTAGACATTAACATGACTAAATATGTATTGCAATATAGTTATGATCCTAAATTATCTCAATGCTGATAGTTTGGCATGGTACAAGGTCATGTTTTTTCGTCCTGTTTATGACTTATCCGTTTACTGGTCGATATTTTACACTGGGAAAACAAGGTTGATTTTTATGAGTTGAAATTGACCTTGATCTATTCTTTGGTCGGTAGTTTGTGACTTTTGTATTTTTGTTAGACATTTGTGTGCTTATTTCGGATCTCTCAAGCCTCCTCATATTTTATTTATTATTTTTGTGTCGTTTTTTTTGTGTTGTTGTTGCTGTTCTGTTTTATTACTGTCGCTGGTTAAGTTACAAACAACTAAATACTTCATATAAATAATATAAATTTAGTGAAAAAATTTACAAAATTTCGATCCTGGTATCTAGGATGAGTTTAAAAATAACGCTCGAAGCATTATTCTGTATGCAGCTTAACTTTTTACGCAAAATACAAAATCTTTTGAAACCCAGCGATGAACTATTAAAGTTCATTAAAAGAAAGACCACAATCCCTCTAAACTAAGTCAGCTTTGGCTCAGTTTGTTGAAACCTAAGTTTGTAAAGAGTTTATCGGTTTATAAATGGGAAAAGGAAGACATGTTTGGTATGAATTATGTTAGTTGCGAAGCACTGACTACTGGGCTAATGATACATACCTTCGGGACTATTGTCCAACAACAACTAACTTAGTGCTTTAAAATTAAAAAAAAAACTTTAAAGATTTTGTGCGTTTGAAGGCATTTTCGGGGTCTACCTTCATCGAGAGCAGTAAAACCCAAACATTTTGAAATCAAGATATGTATAAAAGCCTGAGGAATAAGATCAATAAAAAGGAAATAAAAAAATAGCCTAAACCATTTAAGGTTGACTTTACCTTTACTTTAATGCATCAGATGAGCACCTGACTACTAATGTCTCTTTAGTGATAAAGATTGAAAAACATAAAGTTGATAAGAGTTGATTTAAACGAAAAGAAAAAAATGTAACCAAACCTGGACTGTCAGTGCTTTGTAGGATGGAGATTGGTACTTCAATTCGAATGTTAAAAAATAGCAAATTAAAAAAGTATATATCTATATTACCCTATCAGTACTGATGTACTGATCTATCTAATGATAGACAAGGTCAGTAATAATCTGTCATCATAGATAGAGATATTATAACTAGTAATAGTTGTTCTGTATTTCACAATTGATGTATTTTCAGTGATGCTCGAGGCGAAATCTTTTTTGAAACCTTAACGTAAAAATACAAAATTTGAATAGGTTCGTTTTAAATTTATTTTTAAAGAAACTAATATAAACTGTTTTATACTGCATTATGTGCTAAGTATAGTAAAACACTAAAATTAATTTACATACAATCGGTCTTCTCTCTCTTTCTTTCAAAAGATCTTACTGAGCAAATGTCATATTTTTTTCGAACACATTTGGATAGGTTAAATAGAATCATTTAGGCATAGATTACCTCAGCTGTATTTGGCATAACTTTTAGGAATTTTGGTCCTTAATGCTCTTCAACTTCGTACTTTATTTGGCCTTTTTAACTTTTTTTGATTCGAGCGTCACTGATGAATCTTTTTTAGACGAAACGCGCGTCTGGCGTATATACAAAATTTAGTCCTGGTATCTATGATGAGTTTATTTATATAATATAATATATATATTTAGTTGTTGTTACGATTACATCCCAGCTCCTTTGTTCTAACAGGGGTGATCTGAGCCGGATCACCTCTACCAGATCACCCCAGTTTGAGTTTCTTTGTTATGCATGCTTTCCTTTGTTCTGTAACATTTTGGCGGGAATGTCAAATCCACTATAAAACTTATATTAATAATACGGAATAGACTATCAAAATTCACGTAGAAAAAATCCAGTGTATATGCTAAGATTCGAACTCACGACCTTTAGCATATCAAGCCATGACACATAGCACTACACCAGGACGACTGGATACGAACAAACAGTAATTTAACATACTTAAAGGAAGCAAGATCTTTTTATAAGTGGGGCGAGTTTGCAGACCTTTATTCAGTGGGGTTTAAACCTTTTTTTTGTTAATAAGTGAGTTGTCAGACTGATTGTTCAATTTGATTTTACACATTTTCAAAACTGCGGTGAGTCGGTAAACAAGAGTGGGGCGATTTTTTTTTTTAAGTGGCGATTATTATGGGTCGATTGGCAAGTGGGGCGAGTTGACATTGTTTGATATCTACTCATCATTTCAGGGTTCATAAAGGGTATACATCATATAATAATATATAAAGTATATTATAATGGTTGTGTGGCTTTTTAAACTAGATTGTATAAATTGTAAATGGTTTTTCTTCTAATCTAAAACAGCTGGGATGTAAAATAGTTATCCCACTCGGACTTGGTGTGTCAGTGTTAGATCACCCTCTGGCCTCCTGTCATCGGGTGATCTTACACCGACACACCGCGTCCTTGTGGGATAACTATTAATTATTCTTTCAAAATAGAAACATTGTAATGAAAACAGTTTTGGTTACAAAGCTCAGTTGGACTTTTAATGAAGATCTTTAATAAAAAATGTAGAGCACTTTGTATTTATAAGAAAGTTTTATATAAACATAGCATGCACCTAATGAGTTTCTGCACAATTAGCATTGAGGCATCATAATGCTATAACACAATTTTAATAAAAGCAAACAAAAAGTTAACATTGATAAAATCGTGCATGTGATCTGTATGTTTTCCCTAAAATAGGAGACGCATACAAAGAGCAATGAAAACGCAAGTTCTGTCTTAAACAAGTGGATGAATTTTTATGCGAATGACATTTTCATTTAAACGAGGTAAAAGTTAGTCAAAGATACCAGGTATACCTTTTGTTACGCCAGACACGCATTTCGTATATATTAGATTCATCAGTAGAATTTGAATCTAAACAGTTGGTATGCAAAACAAAATACGTTAAAATATAATGTGAAACCATACCATGGTTATATTCAATCACAGTTCAGTTCATTGGTTCAGACTTTGTCGAGTTTACATTCAATCGAGTTTCAATATTTTTACAAACTGTGCGCAACAAACATTTGTGAGTGTCATACGTCATTTTCATTTTGAACCTTTATGTATTACTGAAATTAAATAAAAATCTATAGTTTGTAACTTTTTATTAATTTTCCTTTTTACTTGTATGTAAATATAGAATTAAAAGATTTGGAATGCATGGTTGCTGATGAGACACCTCTCAACAAGAGAAAATACTACACAGAAAACTAAACCTAATGGACACATATTTGTATAATTTACGAATGTACATTTTTAATAAAACAATCATCAAAGATTCCAGGCCTATCATTTTGAATACCAGAAGCTATTCTACAAAAGACTCTAAAGGGACGACATCAAAATCAATGAAGGATAAAAAAAAACTTAATTCATATAGTTTTTTCACTGACACCCTACCCCCCCCCCCCCCCCCTCTTTCTCAATTTACTTTTGGAAAAATTGATTGACCAATAATGATATGTATAAGTCGATGTCAAATGAACAAAATTGCAGCAATTTCGACCCGACCCACCACCAAAGTATTTAAATTAAGTTTTTTTTTATCCTTAATTGATTTTTTTATGTCGTCCCTTAGTGACGCCCGAATGAAGAGCGTTGAAGACTGAAAATTCCAAATGGCTTTTCCAAAACCCATCAAGGATATTTTAAATAAATACATGGTGATAATATTTTCTGCAAATTATTCACTTTTTATGAGATATGACTCAAAACAGTGGACTTCTTAAAGTGACTTTAGTTTCAAAATTCTTTTGAAATTCACCTGATTTTACTCTATTTCAGGGGTTTTACGCTTTACAGGCGTTAAAATGTATAATAAAGTCCAAATATCGAGCATATCAATCCGGATTCTTGAGTCAGTGTCTTCTTAGAAAAGAAAATCGACACCGGTTATGTATTTTATATGTTTCCTTCATTATTATTTGTACAGGTACGAGTGGTATAGTCTTATTTAAATATTACAAAAATGTCGCCTACAAGTTTAATTTTAAATGCTGATATATTTTATATAAAACTAGTGAATGAATGTATTGGTATAAAGGCGGGTGATTAAACCAGATATTTCAACACCAAATATCAAGTTCATGGGACTTATTTAATTACGCAAATTATCAAGGAAATATGTTAAAAGAGAAGATATGATAAGACTTCTTTTTGAGACCAAAAACTCGAATATAGAAAGGTGAAGTTATAGATCCGTCAGATGCGTTTTCACATGACAAAAGGCTTGCGGATATTAATATTCATATTTTCAAATTGTGCAGGACAAAATTGCTTCAGGGATTCTAATTTCGACAATTTAATGCAATACTACATTGCCAAAATAGGTTCTTAAAAACTGTTCACTAATTAATTAAATATGAGGCGCAGCCTGATAAAAAAAATTCTTTGCTACAAGAAAAGATAAGTCCTCTACTGAAATGTTGGTTACATAAAATTAGATAATTGACAGGAAATATTATCCCCATCTAGTTTTTAATATCGTTATTGAGTATTTTCGGAATTAGAGTCTTGAATGATTTTAAGCTTTGAACCTTACAACTATTTGTTTATTTAAACGTCACTGACCATGTTGAGTATTTGGAAGATGAAGCGTGCATCTTGCGTACAAAATTATAGGCCTTGCATTTTTAATGATTTTCTTTTATTGGTATCATACATATTTTAAAATACCCATATATTTCCCTGCTTACATAAAACTTCAAAGGATTAATATGATGTATAGTTATAATTCAATTTTGGATGTAACGCGTGTTCTGATTGGCTAACGTTGTTTTGTTTATCAGCTCATAGACATTATTTCGGTCAGGTGACCGTGACGTCATCAACGTTTTTTCATGGTTTACTCCGGTTTAAAATGGAATTTAGAATTAAATTATACGAAATAACTGTAATATTTTATCTGTCTATTCGAAATAACATAAAAAAAAATGTGGTGCACACTGAATAACCCGCAAAGCAATTATTCTTTGCCAATCCGTAAATTGCAGAATAAATACTACTGAAACTCGATCGGCGTGAAATCCACAAAGTATCAACCAATGAACTGAACTGCCTCTATGATATAATTAACTAAAAGTTCAACGTCGTATTTGATTTGGTCTACAACTAATAATTTGGGTACACGTCTTGTTAAGATAAAGCCTTGACTCATACCTGTTTCTGCTTTAAATTTACAATGCAAGCTACAAGCCCTAGCCATGTAATAAAGGTCAGTCCTTATTCCTTGTGCGGATTCGGGTGTAATTTGTCTATTTTTTGTTTGGTTTTTATCAGCTCGTAAAAATTTGTGTAAGATTTTGAATTTTCAAATATGTTGGCCATACGCATCACTGAAGAGACATTAGTTGATTAAATGCGCGCATATGGTGCTATAAAATTGTATGGCACCGTTAACATTATTTCAATATGTTGATGACTTTCTGTTTCCATCTTGGATATGGCATCTATGTTGATTTTAGTTATTCACATAAGTCTCTAGACGATGTCATTCTATGTTTATTTATCAATAGAGCTAACATTATTTTATTAGGATTGAACAGTTTTTCTATTTTTGGAATTAATTTACAATAACATTGCTCTCATACTTCCTACTTTGAATGAATTGAAAAATGAGACAGATTGTGACAAGATTAGTCCAGAAAATTGCTTCATTATAAAATGCTAGTATAGATGCCTTGCTATGTAGCGACATAAATATAGACGATCTTATATATTTATAGTTTGTAAGTAAATATAGAAATGTGGCAAGGGACATATACAATCCGATCGTTTTTAAAGTGAATGACAATAAACAGCATAATTCCTAGACACATAAATTTGTCGTATCAATAGCACGTGATATGTAAATCACTTTTCGATCACTGTCATCATATAAAACTACCTATAAGTGTTATAATACTTGTCTATCCCAAATTCACGTATTTGGTTTTCATGTTATATTTGTTATTCTCGTGGTGTTTTGTCTGATGCTTGGTCCGTTTCTGTGTGTGTTACGTTTCGGTGTTATGTCGTTGTTCTCCTCTTATATTTAATGCGTTTCCCTCGGTTTTAGTTTGTTACCCCGATTTTGTTTTTTGTCCCTGGATTTATGAGTTTTGAACAGCGGTATACTACTGTTGCCTTTATTTATAAATGACGAGACTTTAAGTGAACATTAAATCTGAATCTTAAATGACTAGTATCTCCAAATGAAATGTTATAAACATCCGTAAAGTACCGTCGCCTTAATTAAGCTTTCCCAACAAAATACTGAATCGCTTTTTGTTTGTTTCATTTACTGAATCTCTTTCTGGCTAGCAAGTTGTCTGCATATGTCTGATTTAAGGTGAAATTTCCCTAAACCCGATTTAAACTCACAAAACTAAAAATAAAGTTCAATTTTCAGTTTGAAAAAAAAAACTTCCTTTAATAAATTTACATTGTCTATTTTAAGTGACTTTACATGAATCTAATTATATCTTTAGGAAATATTTAAAGTTCGACTTTGATTTGTATAATTATAGACATGATATAACATTTTTTTAATTTTAGGCATAAATTTTGAAGGGCTTATTAAAGCTGATCTGTTTGCCTGAAGCGTAAACAGGAAGTTGACTATGTTTGTCAGACTAAAGGAAAACAAATATTATTTAAATTCGTTAAATTAACATCACTCAATGTCCTTAGGACACTTTTTTCGTAATGTTCTATTGTTTATTTGTGTGTTTCGCTGTCCTGTATGTTCTTCCATTCATTTGTATTGTAGTCCTGTCATGTAATGTTGTCATTTTAGTGTTATACTCATCATTGTCATTAAAGCTGGAGGTTTGGTTAGACACAAAACCAGGCCCAACCCACCATTTTTTTCTTGTCCTGTACCAAGTCAGGAAAATAGCTATTGTTATCGTATAGTTAGTTTCTGTGTGTGTTGCATTTTAGTGTATCTGTTGTTTCGTTGTTCTCTCCATTATATTTGATGTATTTCCCTCAGTTTTAGTTTGTAACCCGGATTTGTTTTTTCTCAATCGATTTATGAGTTTCGAACAGCGGTATACTCCTGTTTACTTTATTTACTTATACTTGATTTTCCATACATTTAGTGACATATGTCGAATACGACTTGTGTCTTACATTACAGGGACTTGAAATTTATGTTTCTGCACTAAAAGTGTACTTACGATTTTTGAATACAATTAAAATGTATCAAACTAATATTTCTGCACTTATTTGAATATATATTGAATGGAATATA
The DNA here is from genome assembly GCA_019925275.1 of Mytilus edulis. NCBI lineage: Eukaryota > Metazoa > Mollusca > Bivalvia > Mytilida > Mytilidae > Mytilus > Mytilus edulis. The sequence continues at coordinate 8,289,403 of CM034349.1, forward strand.
TCACATTGGATGTATACCAGGGTAAATTACTCTTATTTCGATTGTTTAATTTGTCGCTAATTAATCTACTGGAATGACATCCGTGTGCCGGATTCGAGATTTGATACAAATAAACCGAAATTATTGAATGAAGTCCTTCAAGTGAGTGAAAAGAGGGAAACTATCATGTGTCACCTAAATCGTTTACCTATGTCTGTTCACATAAATAACAAACATTAAGAAGTTACATTTTCACATCGTTGTCAATATAATGAAATTTAATGCTATTGTCATACACGTGAGCGGTTTAGCTAGCTATAAAACCAGGTTGAATAATCAACCATTTTGTACATTAGAAAATGTCTGTACTAAGTTAGGAATATGACAGTTGTTATCCATTCGTTTGGTGTGTTTGGGCTTTTGATTTTGTCATTGGAGTAGGGACTTTCCGATTTGAATTTTCCTCGTAGTTCGGTATTTTTGTGATTGAATATTTTCATTGGTATACATTTTTTTCTTTTTGAATTTGATTCAAGTCACCTTTAGTTCTTTCCTCCTTCCCTTCCATTTTGTTTAAAGTAAATGAAGAAGTATAACCAAAAAGTACTATAAAATTTTTAATTGCATATAAACAAATGCTATATATACAGATTTGTATTATGAATAATGATTGTCAGTATTGAAATGTTACAAATGTTACACAGTTTTCGAGAAACCGAATCAGCAATGCGAGATCGAATCAGCACTGCATACTCCTCCTCACGTTGGGTCTGAAGTACAGATATCAATGATAAACATTGGTCGAGTTTTAATACAGCAACATGCTATCACCAGGTCATATTAACAGGTGCATAGGTCACAAGAACTCTATACTGATCGTATAAATAACGGATCTTTTATGACTTCTAAATATCCAGGTTTGGCTTCCTGCAAAAAAAAATGAAGTTTTGTTTATTACTTGCACTCAATCATCATATTCATGTTGAATGCAACATTTTGCATACCAAGAAATGCTTAAGATGTTCAAAAAAACGTTGGTTTGTCAGATATTAGCATTTATGTTTGTTTAGTTCTATTTTACACAACTGCTTCAGTGCTTTCAACTTCTTTTATTGATGGAGAACTCCTTTAATACTGGTCTCATTTTGTGATCTTGATATCAATAAATACTACAAGATGTTTTATACAAAAAAGTACAATAAGCGTCTGTAAAATACTCAAAGGTCAAATATAACGAAGAACATCATGTTCATGACATCAAAGAGACATCTCAACATTTCTGCTTATTTTTTTTTATATTATAAAAACTATAAAAAAACACCTATTTATAAATGCAAGAATTTTTACTTTTTTTGCATTTTTGAAGTGAAAATAGTGATTATGATATATGCTGCTAACAGTTTTTTAATCTTAAAACCAATTATGCACAACTTTTCTTGTTATTACCTGGTGAAAGGTCATATGTAATGTAATCATCATCAATCAGGTAACCGGACAACTGTACACTGTGACATGGCGTAGTAATTGTTGATGAACTCTTCAATGCTGTCTGAATTATCATTATGTATCAAAACACAGTCTATTTCTTCACTGCCATCTGCTTTATTTGTTGGTGAAAGCACGCTTTCAACAGTTTTCAAACAATCGACCTAAAATGCAAAAAATAAGGTAAGTATTGCGTATGTCAGTTCAAACCTACGAATTAAACATTACAATCGTTAAGATTTTTATCCATTTTCTTTTGGCAACACAAAGTTTTCTATTATTTGTGATAATAGAAGATAGCAGTTTGCTTTTTGAATTCAGAACTTTTTTAGCTTTCTCTGTAATATATTTCTCTGTATTTGATAACCATTAAGTTTCAAAATTATAACATCAATTATAATTTTATAATTACCTTGATGACATCAATGTCGTTTTCCCAACAAAATGCTTCAACGAGTTTCTGATGAATTTGCATTGTAACATCTTCTGTTTTATTTTGCAGTAAGCAAAGCCCAACATTTTCTGGAGAGCTGAAAAAGAAAGTTATATATTAGTATTATCGACATTACATTGATAGACGTAAAAATACATTTTCTTAACCAATATACATGAACATATTAAATTTTTTTATTAAACTTTCCTATCATGAAAGATTCTGGAAAATAATAATTTCGGGGGTATTTTTCCCCGTCTGGTTATTTTGTTATTAGAGCAAGTTTATCTAAAGTCGTGTGAATTTTAATCAAATTGCGCATTAACATATAACAAATATTATTGTTTTAACCGTTTCGTATTCAGCGACCTTGATTTATTTACTATATATAAACTATTCACTCAAGGACTTTAATAAATTCGCTTTTTTGTAAAGTATACATTATGTTTTCCAAACATTTTCTTTTTATCCATTGTTTACCAAATTCGACTTACTTCTGTAATATTTGGGCACATTCATAAACGCCAGCAACAACTCTGTTCTCTTTTTGACCTTTTTTTAAGACTTCTTTCAACGCAAATCCCAAATTGTTGACAACATTTCTGTAAAATAAAATGTAAACAACATAAATGTAAATTCCCTATTTCTATTTATATCACACATTCAACATCAGCTGATATGATCTGGCAGTACGGTTTGACGTCATACAACAGCAGACGTGTCTTGGGTTGATATGTACTGGGTTAAAACGAACAAGTTTAATCACGAGTTTTCGTATATAGACACCAGGAATCACGAGGACTTGGTATTATACAAATTAATCTTCTGTTCCATAATGTCCTGTCATTTTATTCCTAGGTGCACTTTTGAAATTTATAATCTTGAAATCAATGAGTTTGTGAGTTCTGTAAAGACACTATGACCATGTCCATAGTCTGATTCATTACCATATTTTTCATTGCATATATCGTGAACTGCAATTCCAACTCAGAAGGTCGCATGAAGAAGAATATACCTAAAGGGGGAATCCTTCATAGGACACTATATTAGCCCTGAAACAGGAACAGTTTTGTTAAGAAAATCCTCAGAGAAAATCAAATTCATTATAAGTATCCCAAAATGTTATGAAGACTCCGTTGGTGTTTAATGGATTTTTTTCTAAAAAAAAAAACGGATTCTAACATAAACTCAGGGTTGCACCTGCTCGGATCGATTTGTACACTCTTTACACGTTTTTTTTAAAATAAATTACACATTTTGCAAAGCTTTTTTTAGCGCTTCTTCACATGCATGCCAAAAGAGTGTCTTCCTGTCCTAGTGTATATTTTTCCTTCGATGCGACCCTGTTTAGAATATATTGACTTCAGTTTGCTAATTATTTTTTCCAAAATATGTATCAATTTTATTTTAAAAAAAATAAAAGGTATAAATTAAATATCTTACCTGTTTGAATCCACGACAACATCAAAATCTTCAGGAAAAGTCATTTTGTATTCACAGACGAATAAAGAATAAAATTTCGTAACGCAGTAATCCACGTGCTTTATGAAAACTGATAGATATGTATTCTGAGTACCGTGTTAAATCACTTCTCATAAATACGTACAACAACAAAAAGAAGTCATACTGGATTTTGATTGGCCAATATTTATCAAAGTCGAAGGTATTTGTCCTTGACACATATACGTTTTTCATTTGAATTCTTTAATTGCATATCAAATAAACAATACAATTTTCAAATAAAGCGTAAAATATATATATCTTTAACCGTGCAGTCATAAAATATTATAAATACTATAATTATGTACTTCTCAGTGAAAATATGTCAAATTCTCCCAACATAATAGAGTGCATTAACCCAATGAGAGTGCTCGGTTATATCAGACGTTCAGTGCACTGTTCTACATTTGATCGGTAGTACAAAGCATGTCTGTCTGTAGTCATTTATCTTAGTTTTTAAAGTTCAATTACACGCTACAATCAAGGAGATTAAAATAAATGTAGAGTGAAGAGAAAGGTGTAGAAAAAATGGTACATGACTACATTTCGTATGATGTTTATTGTAATCGATTATAAATTGTCATTTTTTTGTTGTTTTTTTTTTTTTTTTATTGTAAACTGATTTCATTTGAATATACAACTGTCTACATAAACAAAAGAAATTAAGGGAAAGGGTCTTGAAATATATCGTTACCCTGTATATTATGCTTATTTCGATCAGGAATTCTCGCACCATTGTTTTTATATGCAGTCCAAAAACATATATACATATATGGAGAGCTTAAATACACCCCCATAAACAGTTCAAATAACACTCACAATCGACTCTGGCCAACCGAGAAAACCCTTTATTTCTGTAAAATGTTAAAAACTTAACGAGCGCTATTTGCATTACGACAGATAATTATTGAAATGTTTTTCGAAGAAATTTCAATAATTCCACGTGTTTTCCCTGAAATATGAACTCTTTGGAAGGCTACGCATTTCCATTTAACAGTGCAACATGTTGTCAGTACATCTTGTTTGGTGTGTTATCAAAAATTCAATATTGCATGAGAACTCGGCCAAAATCCAACATCCTCAGGCGTAGATGATGTTATTCCATATAGCAGTTTGGTTTTGGTCTCGGTCAGTTCTCTACATACGCTAAGAGTATAGCCGGGGCCTTCCAAAATTTTGCAATGAAAGTCATTTTTGCGTTTATTTAGTGCGATACTTTGAGTTCAAAACAGGGAATTGCAATACGCAATTGTGAACTCCAACTTAATATAGTCTATAAAAAAAATTAAAAAAGATAGACGCAAGTTAAATGATTTAACACTGTTAATGTGTCCAACAAAAAACCTTTCCTTTGCAAATTAATTGAAGGGATCTAGAAAATCTGAAAAAGTTGGAAAATGAGAAAAATAACTCATTATTGAAAACAGGGGACACATTTATTGTGTGTAATGTGATGACCAAAAATAATCGACCCTCAATTTAGAAGACAATTAGCTAACAATAAAACATAAAAGATGTTTTTAAAGCTCACTTTATTTGCGTATTCATTTTAACAAACTTAGTTATGAGTCAATGTTTTACCAAAATTACATCTCTGAATAAGACATCTTGTAGCAAATTACCTTTTGATCAGGCTGTAATCTATCTGACGAAATGTTTAAATGAGGCTATGTTTTAATGGGCAAAGTTAGAAGCTCTAACGCAAATACATATATATGCTAGACCCAATTTAAAAATATGACTTTTGATATCTGATAAATTTGTGTCCTGTGATAGTGCATCACAAAGAGGTTATTTAGTAGAATTATAATAACACATTTTGAAATTCGAATACAAGGGGCAAAAAGTAGTCATAACTTTTCTTTTACATATGTATCCATATTTCCTTCATAATTTAAGTGAACACATAAATAAGTTAAGATTTGGGGCTGAAATATCTTGTTTAATCACTCGCCATTAGAAATACCTGTTCCAATTAAGGAATAAAAAATATTGATTCATTATTGTATACAAATATATATTAGGACATAATGATATAAATCCTCTTTGGGCTAATGTACAATAATGTATGCAAACATTTAAATAAATTTGTAGGCGTCAATTTTTTTTATTATTTAAATTCGACTATATCACTCATACCTGTCTATACAAATAACAGTTGTCGATTTTCTTTTTCTATGAATTTAATGACCCAAGCATCCGCATTGTAGTACTCGATATTAGGACTTTATAATGCAGTAAGTTTTATATAATCTTAAGCATTTAAACGCCTCTATCCGTCAAGTCCCAGGGTAAAAAAATCCTTGGAAATTATTAGTCACTAAAGGATGTCCACTGCTAAAATGTTCCATGTTAGGGGGAGGGTTGGCGCCTCCAAACATGTTTAATTCAGTCAGAATTTATATGTGTTGTGCCAAGTCAGAAAAATGTAATTCAATGGTTGTCGTTTGTTGCTATAAATCATATTTGTTTTTTGTTCATTGTATTTTACTTAAACCAGACCGTTAGTTTTTTTGTTTGAATCTTTTTATATATGTCATTCCGGGGTCTTTTATAGTTGGAAATGAGATATTGTGTTTGCCCATTATCGAAGGCCGCATGGTGACCTTTTTATTTCAACAGGTATGTCAATTGTTTTCTGATGGACAGTTATATTATTTTCAATCATACCACATCTTCTAATTTTTATATTAAACGTCTCGGTAAATAGCTTACATATTAGGTTCACATCTTCTTATTTGTATCATATATATCATAACAGTGAATAATCTACAGAAAATGTAGTCACCACATAGTTATATATATCGTTGATGAGAATTTGGAAAAATCTTTTCGTATGTTTTATCCTCAATACTCTTCAACTTTGTTCTTTATTTGTCCTCTTATCTCTTTTTATTCGAGCGTCACTGCAGTCTCCTTTTTTTTTAAGAAAAAAGAATCGCGCGTCTGGCGTACGCAATGATAAGACTGTTATCTTTAACGTAGCACCTGTTTAGTGGGTTTCGTTTTGCTAAGTAATTGGTAATAATGTTTTGTAACGTTTACATTTTCTGGCATCAAACACGCGAAGTAATGAATGTGTTTTTTAAATTTGATAAGATGCTTTTTTGTAAAATATTTGTTTGTTTTGAGATTGTGACACAGTGATGACAACTGTACCCATATTTTGACTATTTTACCTATTATGTTTGTTTTGTTCACACATCGTTGTAGAACTAACGGAATTTGTTGCGACTGTCATACAAGTGAGAGGTTTAGAGTTATAAAACCAAGTTCAATCCACCATTTTCTACATTTGAAAATGCCTGTACCAAGCCAGGAATATGACAGTTGTCCATTCGTTTGATGAGTTTGAATATTTGAGTTTGCCCTTTGATTAGGAACTTTCCGTTTTGAATTTTCCTCGGCGTTCAGTATTTTTGTGATTTGACTTTTTATATATTTTGTGAAGTGTTTTGTGTTCTGTCTTTACGTTGTATGTCTATTTGTTGCCGTTGTATTGTCATTTTTCTTTTGTCGAATATCCATCTGGTATCTATCGCCTCTCTTTTATATCCGAATTACTTCTTCGTGCCTTCTTTAGTTCAGACCTTTGATACTTTTTAACAAGGTCAACGGAAACCATCAGCCATCAACTGTTGATTATAGAAGCATATTTTGTTAGATATTACTAATGAAACATAACAATATGACATACGACCTTGATGAGCTTATTGACTATAACGCAGTATATCTATTTTTGCGTTTTTGCATAACAAAACGGGATTCTATCCTATAAATACATGGCACATGTAAGTCTACTTATGGATCATGCCTGCAGATACGATAATTGTATTGTTGAATTAAATATACAATTATTACTTAACATAACTGAACTTATAACGCAAAAAGGGTTTAGACTAATGGTATGGTCGTGATGTTGCAGGGAAATCAATACAGAGCTTATTAAAAAAAAAATACATTATGTGAATAAAAGAAGATTTTTGAGAAATGTCAATGACAAAAAAACATACTTTGAGAGGGTAACATACGAACAATATGTTGAGCTGTAAATTCATTCCGTTGGTTGACATAGTCTTACGTTTGGTCTTGTCAAATTTTATGAACTACTTCCTTTTAAAGTTTACTTTGAAGATCGTTAATTTTTTTTATTGTTTTGCTTCACTGACAAGTTTTGATGATGAATCTATTACGTAAAAACATATATAAGATATTAACTCTGCTCGTCAAGTTTTCAAGAGTTGAATGGAACATAGAAATAATGCCATTATCCGACTTCTTCATACAAGCAGTACATTCAGTTGGCAGTGCGGGACGTGTTTCAAATACGCAGTCAATTCTGGTCGGAGTGTGGGGACGTTAAAGCGAGATAGCTATTCCTATGCATATGAGGTTAAGATGGAAGGCTCTCTGCACACCAAAGAACCATTAAAAGAACTGCTTGAGGGTTCTGTAGTTTCTGTCCTCTATCACAGTCTACCACCTTATTGGATATACAAAAATATATTGCTAATTTGTGCTCGTTTTGATGCACTGGAATTAGGCAAACGACAATCAATCATCATTTTGAAAATAGATTAAACGATTACTTTTTTGCTATACTTTACATTTTAAATGTTTAAAAGACACAATTAAAGAAGCGGAATGATAAAAGACACTCCTTTTCATGATGAACTATATAGGTTCCCTTTGGGTCATTTACTTACAATTACATCCCATACCCAGTAAGTCTCTTTATCTAGTTATCATAAAGTATTTAAAGTTAATCGGATGGTTGCATTGTGACTGTTAAAGTCAGTAATCCATCATTATTTGGAATAAGTATGATGAAATGTGACCTGACCGTCTGACCTTACACTGTCTGACCTTACACAGTGGTCAGTTTATTCAGTAAGTAAGGTTATCTTAGTACACGCAGATTATTGGATCATCATTGAAAATAGTTTAATTCAAATATTATTTAATAGATAACCGTTATTTTCCATAGAGAACCCTTTGTAGTCCAACTCCGTACAATGATAAGGACATACAGTATTTGTAATATTGATAATAATAATTAAACAAATACATACTAAAAAACGCATAGAATAAAATATATTATAAATTATAGTAATTAGTTAATAATATAATCATATGTATATTATTTTAATGCTCAATTTACTAGAAGCAGTCAGCATCATATCCATGAATTTTCCTGGGAGTTTGGTGTTTTTGTTATTTTACTTGTTACATTCTTTTCTGATATTTTTCATTCGATTTTGAGGAGAAATTTTAAATCTACGATGTTTTGATTCAATTAGGCGGCTTGTATTTGGGGCAAAAACAGCAGTGGACGTGTTCGGCGACCAAGGGGAAACAATTTAGAAGGCCGCAACGTAATAGGAATGTTAAGACGTATTAATCTGCATGCAACTCAGTATAATCAAATACAGGAAATGTGCATTGGAAGTTATAAATATATATGAACACTGTCAAGGTACGTGCCTTTCTGACCATGATATTGCAAGTCGTCCAGTATAAAGAACAAAAACTAGTAGTGTGATTTACTATGAAAATTGTATTTTTATGTTCTTCTTAAAATATAGGCTTAAAAAAACATTGATTCAAATTTTAACTTCCTATAACATTGGACAGTGACATAGCAATAAAATGTCGAAATTAGTTGGAAAAGGGTTGAAAAAATCTTACCAGTACCAAGAACAAAGAAATACAATAGATACAAAAATTTCGCACAAAGACAAAAAAGAAGAAAAATACACATTTTACATCTAAGAATTCCTTGTAGTCGAATTTATCTTATCAAAGTATCAATGTGCACATACATAATACTCATTTTACAAATGGACAAGAAACAAAAGGCAAGATGAGGCGGGTGTAATTGAGTATGATATCATAGTGATTCTCGTTTCTAGTTTTTTATATAAATTAGACCGTTGGTTTTCCTGTTTAAATGGTTTACACTAGTCATTATTTGGAGTTATTTGTAGCTTGTTCGGTGAGAGATCAGGCTCCGTTTTAAGACCGCTCTTTTACATATAATGGTTATCCTACGCACAAAACAAATACGATTGCAAGAACAACGTATATATAAAGTTGTTCTGTTCTATATGGTCACTTGATGATGATTGTTATTCGTATTGGGTCCAGTGGCAAATATTTCTTGCATGGTTATAAAGACAACTAATTATCAATTAAAACTATAGGTAAGTCTAGTTATAGGGGAAGACAGTAATGCAGTGAAGGAAATTTTGGATATGGACAGACATATTTAGCCTTGTAACAGACTATATACAAACTTCTCCTAGAGTTGTTACAATGTCTCTTTTAACATGCAATTAGAATTTAATTCTCTCTTAACGAGGCATTGGATTTAACGTCCATATTTCAACCTGACGCGACTGCGTATTTGTATATCCTGAACAACCAAACGGACGACCCATAATGGCAAGAGTTTCACTGCTCGGAAGAAGACCAAAAGTTGAGTTTCACTGCTCGGAAGAAGACCAAAAGTTACCATATCTCTATACCGCCGTCACAAACTGTGTTCCCTTTGATAAAGTTTTTTTTTATCTACAAAGCAATGAGGCATTTCATTATTAAGCTTGTAATTAACATAGCATGTTTTAATCACCATTTAGGTCAAGATAAATGTTAAGTAGTCGAATGAAGGAAATATTCAATAGATGCTATCTGAAAAATACGTGCACTTCTTAACATGAAAACTTAAAGTTAATAAAAAATCTGGCATCAAGGGTCAGTCAAATGTGCATAAGTAGTTAAGAAATAGTAGAACTTTGCATCATAATAAATGTATATATATACCAATTTATTATACTTAAGTCCAAATTGCCCACTTGGTTATATAATTATAAGTTAATTGGTGTCTACTTTAATGTTTGACTTTACTCAATTCAACTTTGATTTTTTCAAACTATCAAACTTGAGTATTGTGTAAACAAATAACACTTGTTAAAATGCTTTGAATATAGGCAAGGTGTACTTACATAAGTGGTCTCTTAACAAAGCCATATTAAGTATGTGCAGGGAAGAATGTAAAAGCATACACATATAGCATATATGCCAATACACATAATTAACAGCGCCTGGTGATGTTTCATGGTATGTTTCATAGCTTGTATTTTTTCTATCAAAGGAGATGAAATTTCTACTTTAAAATGGTTCTTAGAGTCGAATTAATATTTCAAACTTAATGAATAGCCCAGAATATATTACTGTGCCACGTACGCATTACAGAGCCAAACATAAATCACATTACCAAGCCTTTACCTTGATAAAAATAATTTTATCGAAAAATATTCTCCAATTAACCTATTGATTGACTATTGGATTCATACATGTATATGGTTTTATGGTAGAGGGAAGACAACTCTACTGTTAAAATGGTGTATTATAGACGGCCGAAGTGAATATCAGTTTTTCAAAAGTCAATTAAACCCCATATTTACCGAAACAAAAGACAGTAATTGTTTTATTCCATATTCCGAGCGAAAATCATGTATTAAAAATGTCAAACATATACCAAAACAAATTGTACATGAAACATTTTACCATAACGTTGCATGTAAAAGCGCGTGACGTTTAGCGAGGTGAATAACACTTTCTCAGGTGAATATGCTTTTTTATTCAAAATCCAATTCATATAGAGAAACCTACTAAAATAATACCAATATGGAATAATATTATATTATTCATTCAGACAACAGCAGTATACCGCCGTTCAAAAGTCATAAATCGATTGAGAGAAAACAAATACGGGTTATAAAATAAAACCGAGGGAAACACATCAACTATAAGAGGAAAACAACAGAACAATAGAAACACTGAAGTGCAGCAAAAAAAACCGACAATGCAACATACATAGAAACGAACAATAAGATAACAATTGCCATTATCCTGACTTGTTACAGGTTTTTTTTTTTTTAACATTTGTTTATTTAAAAATGTGCTCTTGATGACTTTTGCATTTGGATAACTAAACTGTGTTCATTAGTACCATCCACGAGGAGGATTTGAAACATTAAAGCTTATTTCGTAATGGATATGATGCTGCTTAGGTTGCATTGTAAACGAACACTGAACATTTGATTTATATGGTTGCATTGTTTTCTCTTATATTCTTTTTTTTTTAGCTGTTTTTTCTTCTTTTTCTTTATACTGATTTTTCCCATAATGTGTCCTTACCGTATTATACATTTTACTTGTGCAATACAAGTATAATACCTTAATTATGTCTACGTGTTCGTCATAGCAAGAATGACAGTGCGTTCACTTGAAAATGGATTCCATTGATTTACATAGATCCAACTTGGTCTTTCCCTCTACGTCAGGATTTAGTTTTGTCCAAGACGAAGAGATGGAAGAACATTAGGTTGTCACACTTCTGTCTGTTCACATTTCCGACCTAAAAGCCTTACAGCAAAGCCGTGATTTTCTTATGTATTGCGCTTTATTAACTTCTAATGATGTATGATTATCTATCATTGCTCAGTATTTTCATTCAGAATTATCAATACTTAAAAGGAGCTATGACAAGGATACTATTTATGCCTCTTGCTTTAGAAAATGAGAAAAGAATAAGCCAATTCAAAATCACAAAATCTAAGTCTCTCATAAATCAACACTTTTTTTGTTTATTTCTCTATTAAAGTGCTTTTAATTATGTTGAAATAATAAACTAAAACATGCCAGAATAACTTTAATTTGAGGTCAGGTCATTAATACCTAGATATGACCCACAAGCACTACCTATATACCTTAAAATACTAACTTAAAGGTGCTTGTACAGGATTTTGTTTAGGTCAAATATGTAAATTTCGACATGTGTAAGACATCATCGTGATAGACGACAGACTTGTTTTTAACTGAACTGTTTGTATTATATCACACTATTTGTTTACCAATAAAATCAAACATGCACACATTTTAAAAGATTTAAAATGTTACTATTTCGTCAATTTTAATACGCAAAATATTTACTCAATAGTTATTGAGTTAAAGGGCATCATCGTGATAAAGTAAACGGTATGATGAAATTAGTATATTACATATTTATAACAGGTTTCTTATTTAAGTATGAAGACCTTCAAGTTGACAAACTGTTATATTATATAGGTCTTCTATTCAACATAGTTCGTAGTTGTTAAATTGTAACAATATACTGCATGTTAAAGTGATAAAGAAAACTTAATTAATATTGAGTCAATTTTATGTGTTCACATTCTTTCATCACTTTCTTTCATTCCCCTTGCATTAGGTCTGTGCAGTGGCCGAAGTTATAACTAGAGGTCTCGTAGTTAAGATGTACTGTATATGTCAAGGAATTATTTATTTTTGTGTTTTTCTATCACATTATTTGTGTATGCCAAACTATAGAGTTAAAATGGAGGGATTTACCAATAATATCCTTGTTTGGCAACAACAAAACTAAAACGCAAGACAAGACAAGACAATACTTAAACAAAATGTCATATGAAAATAAGTGTAAGTCGTATTTCAGTATTTCAGTAAAATTTATGACTAATACTAGTATTAGAAGTATAGTTGATGGCTCAAACGACGTCCGTTATTCAAAATGGAGCGAACCATAATACGTCATTATTAAGTAAACATATCATTATTTTTTTCCTTCATTTTGGACGATAACATGCTAATTAAAAATAAATATGTAACGATGAGTAACGATTTCGTAACGTTATAGTTCACAAGGTACATTCGTAGGAACTCTTATGGCCCACTCGTGTATCGAGCTCATAACCTGTTAGCTGCTTTCAAGGTTATAACACTGAATGGTTGTCAATTTAGTATTCATATGTTATAGTTGTTAAAAAAAGTGACAAGATCATAAACACAAACCGAGTAAAACATTGTAAACATAGTGCCAGCGAGGGGAAACGACAAAATAAAAGTAATCTGGATACAATCGGATTTTGTGTTTGAAAAAAGTAATGTCCAAATTATATGGTGAATCTTAATATTTTACTCGTATCAATGTTTTAAATTTGCTCTAGTTGTTTTTGTTGTTTTATCGGAACGGAATGCTGTCTCTTTATATAAGTCGTACTCAGAGTCAGGTTATATATTATGAAACGTCATGTTTTAATGATTAAAGCTGAACAAAACAAAAACACAAAGATCAATGCAGGCATAAAAATAAATATTTCAAATGTTCTTGTGTCGAATAGTGTAGAATCCGATCGAACGTGACATGACATTGAAATATAACGTCTATCACATAGAGGATGATATTTTCGGATCTTGATTTTAGACGTTTTTATCTCAGATTTCAAGAACCGCATTCGATTAGAGATTAGTCGTCGATCTGAGTCTTGCATATAAGAATATAGGAATATAGCAGTTGTTATCTAAAAGGTCGTTTTTATGTATGTTACATCGGGTATTTGTATGTTCTACTTCGGTGTTTCTTTTTCACTAATAGTTGATATGTTCCTCTCGGTTTTAGTTTGTAACCCGCATTTGTTTTCTCTTAATCGATTATGTCTTTTGAACAGCGGTATACTACTCTTGCCTTCATATATATTCGATCTTGTTTTTTAAGCATAGTATCTAGAAATACCTTAAAACTATACATATAAGTCATACATTTGTAAATTAAGTTATAAAACAAAATTTAAAAAAAAAGTTTTGAAAGAAAAAAATATCAAACAACACTGTTTAAAATTCTAATTATTACGCCGCTCTGTGTATGAACATAGAATCCATCTATCGATTACTTCCAGACAGTAGCATGACAATGAATCAGATCTTAGTCAAAGTCATCTGATGCTCGAAGTATTCGAAGGTTAACGGTTTTATCGATGCCATTATTGATGATTAAGAAGCTTGTATACAGATTTTTAAAACCTTATTTCATCGTCAAATGATTTTACCGTTACTTGAGTGCATAAAAAAAGACGTATGGTAAAATCCAGACCAACTAATGTCACTAATTACTTACATGCATGTAATACTGAATTATAGAAGCGGACATTAAGTTTAATATCTGAGGTAAAGTGCTATAATTTTGAAGCAATGGTAATCCTAAACAGTAAAGAATAATGAATCAAATGTTTTAACATATAATAGCTAAACAGATTAGGTCTCGATCGTAAATGATGACGATTAGTCCAGTTATACGTGTAAATCATCCAGATATCGAATATATATACTTTATTTCTCATAAAACTACAATTACATAGTTATAGAGAACATACATAAATATAACTATAAGGTACAATTTTTACAAGCATGTGTGAACAATACAATGAAATTAACTTGGAGGACTGACTTTCACATTTATAACTTTGATAAATTTACATAGTTTTTCTAATATTACAATATTACATGAATTAAACAGTTGATTAAATTTATAGATATTAGGGTTTGACCAGCAGTATGTAGGTAAAAATTTCTTTCTTTCAAACATAAAAGATCCACAATTCATAATGTAATGGTACTCGTCACCAATGTCGTTTGAGTCACAGAGACGGCAGATTCTGTCTTCTCTCGGTAAACCCTGCCACCTTCCAGACTCAATCGGCAAGTGGTGACTACCACATCTATATTTGCATAATGTATAAATGAATTTGTAAGGTAAAACAGAAAAATATTTTTCCAATTGAAAATTATTTTTAAAAATACGATAGCATAAAGTTTTAGGTGATTCTGCAACAAATGCAAAGCATTCTTGTTGAAACTGATCTTTGAGTTTTTGCTCAATACATTTTGACACCCATTTATCAGAAAACTGTGCATTCCATATATTGGACATACCACAATTATCAAAAATATTTTTAATATATGATATCCACTTACTGTCTATTCCGTAATCATTATAATATAAAAATACAAGTTTATATAATACAGCACAAATTTTACTTTCTTTCCCATTAAGAAGTCTACTCCAAAAATTAATCATTCGCAGTTTTACAGACACAGTAATAGGGTATCTGCCAAGTTCTGCATACACTATGAAATTTGGAGTAGACTGTTTTAAATGTAAAATCATTTTACAAAATTGTAAATGTACACGTTCAAGAATATCTATGTTTTCAAAACCCCATATTTCTGATCCATATAACAAAATAGGTAAAACCATTTTGTCAAATAAATCAAGTTGACATTCTATTGACAAATTGTTTTGTCTACCTTTTTTTAAAACACTATACATAGCTTTTGTGGCTTGTTCTTTTAAATATTTTTTATTTGATAAAAAGGATCCACTTCTAGAAAATAAAATACCTAAATATTTGTATTCTTTTACAATTTCAATGTCGTTACAATTAACTGTGAACTTGAGATTTGCTGGCATTCTGCCACTCGAAAATATCGGTACCATGCATTTATATAACTATGACAGGTAATTACGATTTTCTGTGGGTAGATTGTCAGCCTATACGAATGGTTGCAACTTCATGATGTAAAGTTGGTCTGTGTCGATGAAAGTACATGCTTTCTTAATTCTATTTTATCTTTTTAATTGTGTTTTATTAAAAAAAAATTTAAATCAAATTCTTAATCTCGAGCAAAACTCCAGAAACAAGTTTGGTCTGCAAAGAATTATTATGCATTAGGATCTTTAAATGTTTTGAAAAATAAAGTGAACATACCAAAACAAAATGTGTTTCTAAGTGTTGAGCTTTATATGGTACGAAGTATGCTTGCTATCTGCTATGTACTGAGTAGGTGTGTTACATGCTGTTTAAGTAGTAGGTGTTGTATCTGCTGTTTACAAAGTATATGTTGTCAATTGTCTACTGAGTAAGTGTGTTACATGCTGTGTGCAGAATAGGCATGTTACATGCTGTGTGCAGAATAGGTGTGTTCTTCAACTTTTTTTGGTTTCGAGTGTCACTGATGAGTCTTTTGTAGATGAAACGCGCGTCTGGTGTAAATACAAACTTTAATCCTGAAAATGATTGTATTCACTTGTGTATTATTTTGATCTATCGTATGCTATATTCCATGTAGGTTAAAGTAAATCAAAGCTCTTCTGTCCTTGGTAACTTACTATACTTTGTGTAATCCCATTATGATATTCATTCTTAAACCATAACCTTTTCAAAGCTTACATTATGTTGCAAGGCATGCTGTGCACAAATTATTCAAAATTATAAAGTAAATACTAACATGCAAAATTAAAAATAAGTCGCTACACTATGTTATTAAACTTATATAAAAAAAATAGCATTTCCGACGTTCAAACTAAATAAGACTAAATCATTAATTCAGCGTTTTGAAAGGCAAGTACCTTAGTAGGAGATGGATTAGGCATGTACTAGGCGTGATCAGCAATGAAACGGAAAAGAATAGCAACATTAAAAGTAAAACAAGGATGAATCGTTTCCTTGGCATATTTTTTAAACAATTACATGAAATCAAAAAGACCTAAAAAAAATTCCAATTACACATGTTTGCTATCTACTAAATGCAAATGCATGTTTATATCGGGTTAAATGGCCGCTGATAGTACTTGGAGGTCATTTCCAAAGTTATTTAAATGGCGTCTAGAATAAAGTACACTCGAAAGGATCACACATATCATCAATCCCATGCTTTGTTAATTCAGTGTTTATTTGAGAGACTTTTTTGTAATTTGGATATATGTTTTAGTATGATAAAAATCGAATGTGAGACTTTGAGTGAAATCGATAAACATTAAAATAAATTTGACAGTTTAGACCCATTAAAAAAAGTGTGTTTTTATAATTATAAATTATTTCATCGGCCTATTTTTAAAAATTAACTACAAATTAAAATAGAAAATAAATATGGCATACAAAGAAATGATCAACGGGAGCATTTGGAAAGTATTTTTCATAAGTATTTTTTCCATTCCTGATAAACAATAGGTGAGCAAGTTTTAATCTAAACATCTGTTTTAAATACCACTAAGATAGAGTTCAAATAACTGTCAAAAGAAACCAGTTTGGCCATTTATGATACAAAGATTTTAGAATGATTACTAGATTAATTGATTGATTGATTGAATAATTTGTGTTTATCCTAGAGATATTTGTGACAATGTCGGTGAACACCGTCGACTTTCGATAGGAAATGTACAATCCTGCTCAAACAAAATTACCACCATGTTTAAAATCTCATTTATCGATTGATAAGTGCACCTCAATTTTTACGGTAACAAACAGGTACTCGCATGAACCTCGCCATTCTTTAGAACGGTTGTATATTTGCATGTATCAGAATTAAGAACTGTATCAGGACCAGATCACTACTTTACTGTAAGCATATCCTGTATTAAATGTATCATCGTCAAGACGAATCCAGAGAAATAAAACATAATCTAATGTTTATAAGATGATACAAATATATGCATGGCCTAGTTCTTGATATATCATAAGCGTACATTTTGTTAGTTCACTGATTGAAATAAAAAGACACAAGTCTAAACAAAACTAGGGTCAATTTATAAGTTATGTTAAGTGTTAGGCTTTTGTCATAGATTTGTTTTTTTCTTCCGAGGAATTAATTATACATTGTAACTCCCTGATGATAGCCTCTGTTATGTTTGTTCATAAATTTGGTCGATATTAACCTTGACATATATTATACAGTGCTATAGAAACTATTCTTTTTTGAAGACAGTGTTTTGACCATAACAGTTCGCTTTCGACTTGTGAGTTTGAATATCCTTGTGGTATCTTTCGTGTCTCTTTTGACCATAAGATGTCATTTCTTGTTTTTTCTTTTTTTCTTTTTTTTTTTTTTTTGGTTGCTTATCATATATCGGTTTTTACTTTGACCTCTGAATTTAAGCAACACATTGCTTTACATGTGCTTTCATAGGTTTCACATGTTTTCAGTTATTAGCTTTTGATAATGTTTGTTTTTTTACTTTCAGGTCCAAGCCCTATTTCTTGCTCTCAAAACAAAATATTTCAAAGTATGTTAAGATTCAGCTTGCAGCTGATGATGTCAAACGAGGAAACTTGAAATCAATATAGATTAAGTAATAAGAATATGAACTTCTAACAGTTTGCATTTATTATTACAAATTAACAGTATGATTTCACCTGCCTATTTGATCAATGAAATATATAATGTACAAAGACATGATCTACGGGAGCAAGTATCTTTAATTATTTTTATCAAACTAGTCTATTATAGAAACAATTGGTGAGAAACATTTTTTTAATATAAGTCACGTTATGAACAAATAACTGTCAAAAGAAAAAAGTTTGATCTTTAATTTTATTTAAATTTTGAAAAAAAATCTACAAATTAACAAAACGACAAACGGATCTGTTTGTTCTTTCTTTTAAAATAGATCGCAATTGTTCAATACATTTATGCATAAATATATAAAACAATAAATGTACAAGTCAACTATATACAGAAGGTAGCTTTTGAAAAATATACCAAAACCGTTTAAAACAATAGAATTATGCATATATATAAAAAGATTACAGGAAAACTATTTACAAAATGGAGTTTAAAAAAATTAAGTAAACCGTTTCAAACAATAAAATTATGCATAAGGGAGCAAGCATCTAATTTTTAAGGGAGGGGGTATGAAGTCAGAAAATTTAATATTTTTTCAAAGCTACCAATCAAACTATTTTTTTTTCCAAGTTTTCAGTATGTAGCACTATCAAGCTTCTCTGGTGAGTCTGGTTTAGATGAAACACGCGTCTGGCGTGTAAAGCAATTAATCGATATCTTTAATGAGTTTTTGTACGGACCGAATCACATTACCCTATATGGAGCGAGAACAGGTGTGTCGACAA
This sequence comes from Mytilus edulis, assembly GCA_019925275.1. Classification (NCBI taxonomy): domain Eukaryota; kingdom Metazoa; phylum Mollusca; class Bivalvia; order Mytilida; family Mytilidae; genus Mytilus; species Mytilus edulis. Next base: position 8,308,564 of record CM034349.1, read on the forward strand.
GGTAAGCATATCATACTTTATATGCATCTATTTCTAATTAGATCGTTGGTGTTCCCGTTTGAATGGTTTAACACGTCAGTTTTGGGGCCCTTTATATCGCTAACTGTTCGGTGTGAGCCCAGGCTTCGTGTTGAAGACCTTTCTCCTATAATGGTTTACTTTTACAAATTGCGACTCAGATGAGAGGGTTGTCCCATTGGCACTCATATCACATCTTCTTACATTTATCGGCTACAATGTCAGTCCTGGTTTATAAAACCTAATTTATTTTTTTATAAGATGCAAGTTGGGAATGCATAAAGTCAACATTAATGTCACAAGTCTTAGTTGAAGGCCGTACGGTGACCTATAGTGTTAATGTCTGTGTCATTTTGGTCTTTTGTGGATAGTTGTCTCATTTGGCAATCATACCACATCTTCTTTTTTATACTGAATCGATTGAAAGAAAGCAAATCTAGGTTAGTAGAATGTATCCCCCAAGTGTACTTTAGAGGTTGACCAAAAGGCAATGTTAAGCACAGCTAAATTGTGAAGTAGGCTTAACAATTGAAAAAATGTACAAATACCTCCCCTAAATGGTAGAGAATATACTATTTTTCAAGACTCGCCGTTTTGTATAGTCAATCACAAATTCCAAATGAATTTATGACATTTCTGTGTGCAATTCATAGTCTAACATTGTAATATATTGCCTCTAACAATAAGTACATTATATCACAAATGTGTATTGCTATTAACTTCTTGTTTTTGTTTTCTTAATATGTTATTCATTATTGGCCCATTTGTTTGAAATAAAAGTTGTTCAAAATAAAGTAAACAGTAGTATACTGCTATTTAAAAGTCATAAATCGATTAAGAGCAAACATATTCGGGTTACAAATTATAACTGAGGGAAACGCATCAGGATCAAATATAAGAGGAAAACAACGAAACAGCAGAAATACTAAAGTGCAACAAAAAACAAACGACAATGAAACACACACAGACACGAACTATAAGATAACAATTGCCATTTTCCTGACTTGGTATAGGACATTTTAAGAAACAAATAGTGGGCTGAACCTGGTTTTGTGGCTAGCTAAACCTCCTGCTTTCATGGCATTGTTAAAAATAACACTAAAATGACAACATCACATGACAAGACTACAATACAAATAAATGAAAAAAAAACATTCAGGATAGAGAAATACACAAATTTACAATACAAACGAATATTACAACATGCTAATAGTTATCAAAGGTACCAGGCTTATAATTTAATACACCAGAAAGTGGTTCGTCTACATAAGACTTACCAGTGCACGTATGTCAAAAAGGTAACGAAAGCTAAACAAAGATGAAGAGCATTGATGACCAAAAATTCCCCCAAAAGTGTGCCAAATATGGCTACAGTTCTTAATTATAATATTGGCATTTTATATTTTTGTAATTTGGGTTTCATGTTTTTATTCTTTTAAATGCTTCAGTTGACAAATTACATGGTGTCATTGCACAAAACGTTACTTTTTTATCCGCATTTTCAATGAAACAGAAAAGAGTAAACAAATCATTGGGAATGAACGGGGATTTTTTTAACTTTTTGTTTAATTAGAATATATGTAGGTCAGATAAATTAATGTAATGCGTAAAGCGGAAGTGTCATGTATTAAAAAAGAAAAAATTAGTGTGCATACTTATTTGTACTTCTCAGTACCAGTAGGTTAATATTTTTTACGTGTGAAGTATATCTTGGTTTATGATGCGATACTAAGTATTCAGCAGATTAAACTGGATTTTACAGCGTAATAATTTAAGTATAACAAAAACACCAAATTCAATCCAAAAAGAGGAAGTCCATAAACACAAAAAAAAATGTTATCAACCAGCAGAACGATTGAAAAATCACTGTATTATTTCTGACTTGGCACAGGTATTTTCTGAAGAAAATGATGGGTTGAACCTGGTGGTAGTTGGCTATACCTTCCACTTGTATGACAGTATATATAGTTTAAAGCCAAATCTGGTGACTTTCAAAGACGTATAATTCACAAGGTCGTCCAGACGCACAACGTACCTAGATAAAAATTCAAAAACTCTGAGAGCAACATTGCAAATATTTTATTTTGTCTTTGTAATAAATCCTGTATATAAAGTAAAGCATTTACTGATGTTTTCATAACTCAACACAATAATGTATGTATCAATGACTATATGCTTCACCCGCCAATTTTTATTGATGATTTTTGTCATGTTTTTAAGATGAAAGTGTAGTTTTGATATGGATTATGAGAAGAATATGTGTAATTTTGCTACATGTTGATATTTATTTGAAAGGAAGGAAAAGGGAATAGGTACAAGCCTACAACTCAATACTTTAATCAATTTTGATTGCGATTGGTTCTTAACAATCATATATGTATTTATCTACCAATGCTACTATATGACATTTAGAACATAGAATTATTTAAAAGCTTTGACACATTAAAGTTTATCCAGCGTTACAATGTACTTGATTTGTCAACAATCGCAAACATGGAAAACCGGTAAAAGTACCTGTCAGCCTGTAAGTGCACTGGTAAATGTTCAGTATAGATAAATTAGATAGCACTCGAACAACACAGCAAAAATAAAAGACTAATGGTCAACACTCCGTCTTCAATTATATACGTTGGTTTCTATAAAATATCAAGAACCAAAACAACCCCTAATTTAGACAAGTTATGTAACATATAACAGAGACTATTAAAGAGCTAAAATCAATCTTTGGTTTCTCAGAAGACAAAACCAAATATAAGATATTTTTGAATTGACACCGGTACTTGTTAGATATTAAACTTCCGCCTTTTATCTCAATCAGAAGACTAATAAAAGCGAATACTTGGAAACATGAAAAAACTGTTAAAGCACAAGTAAAGATATGTGTTTCTTAAATGAAGTATTACATTAAAACTGCACAATCAAGGTCACACTGCAAAAATATGAATTATTCTTCATCTTTGTTTGGCTTTCGTTACTTTTTTTTACATGAGTGCACTGGTGAGTCTTATGTAGACGAAACACGCTCTGGCGTGTTAAATTATAAACCTGGTACCTTTGATAACTATATCTAAGTTAATAGCAATACAAATTTGTATATAATTTACTTATTGTAAGAGGCAATATATTACGATGTTAGACTATAAATTGTACACAGAATTGTCATAAATTCATCTTTGAATTATGTTGAAACGGACGTTTTAGTGTTTATTAAGGATTTTCTGGACTACGAACTATTTAGCTTTACTTCAAACCTTTTTAACGGGCTATACACTCTACGACATGGTTTGGTCTCAGGGGCGTGTCCAGGATATTTGAAAGGGGGGCGTAGAATAAAATATTTCGCCGAGCGAAGCGAGGCGAAGCGAGGCGAAAATTTTTTTGGACCTTTTTTGGCTTAAAAACATAAAATAATAGAGAATTGCACTAATGTAACGGTTCCTGACTTGGAGCATGTATATTTTATAGTTAAAGTGTCAGGGTGTGACATTTTTTATGCCGAGTTTTCTCCATTAATTGTCTATGGTATATTAAAATGATTGGATGGATCTTAACAGCAGTAGACCAATAACGAGAAATTCCAAACTCAGAGTTGCGTATATAAAGACTGAGAAGGTTTAAAGGGTAATTATATAGTATACTGACAAGTGATACCTCGCCACGCATAAGGGGATGGCAAATAGTGTACTATAAAACTGTAATTTCTCACAAAAATAGTTCGTAGATTTTGCTAAACATGGATTTAATATTAACACTAAACAACTACATTGAACTGTGCAAATGTTAAAAACGTGTATCCGTTCTCGAGTTATTGTATTAAAACCACCGGGATGGACGGACCGACGGAAAATGTTGTTTGTGCTGTATTTATACCACTCTACCAAGAAATTTGTTTTGCATGCACACGTATAAAAATTGCGGTTTTTATCCAACGCAATCATAGGTTTGAACCCCGTTCTGGATATCATAGTCAAATCTGAGTGACCCCTTCCAAGGCAACGCGTAAAAAAATAACCCCATTTTAGACAATTTAGCTGAAAATACAACCCCTTTTGTCAGAATATACCCAGTATCGTATATATAGTAATATACCCCCCCCCCCCCCCCCCGGTATATTTAGAATGGCTATGGGAATCGAAGTTAGTGTCACACAAAACAACCAAAATTCATGTATTATACTGATTTACTTACCGTTTTGGTTGTTTAAAAAAGGTGTCCAAGACACCTTGATACGATTTTAAGGTCTTTTGACGTTTTGTTTTTGACATCGACATCTTTGCGAATTCTTTATCACATCAACAACAATGGATACTAATCGCAGAGTCGAACACGCCGGACTCCGAGAAACGAAATTTTACGGTTGATGATGACCCATCAAATTGGGGAATCAGTATAAAAAGAAATCAGAGTATGTGTTTAATTAATGAATATGATAAATTGCCATCATTCAATACAATACTAGCAGATTATAACGATAGTTTTTTTGTTTTTGTTTTTTTTTTTAAAGGGGGGGGCGTACGCCCATTACGCCCTTACCTGGACCCGCCCCTAGACAGTTTTAACTTAGTTTCAAAAGACAATATGTGATCGACTTAGTATCGAAGAAAAAAGCATAATCCTAATTTTATTTATTAAAATAAGATGTGGTATGGCCAAAGCAACTCACCACAAGAGACAAAATGACATAAGAGTATATTTGTATACCTTTGTTAACATTTACATTGTCTATTGACCAATCTCTAAAGATATCTTTACTACGTTAGTACGTACACAGCATACGACGATTCATTACCTGTTTGATGTGAACCTGGAGTTATCTTCCTTTGTTTACCGTATGGACTGAAGTTGCAATGGTTAAACTAAAATGTTTAATAATCATCTTTACCATGAAATAGATGATACATATTACACATTGGTTGATAACTTTTGAACACCAGTATACTACTGCCTTTGAACAATCTCTCATGTTTCTGTCAGTTGAAAACTTTAAAACACATTGGTTTGAAAGTTGCCAAAAATGTTTGGCTTAATGGTCAACCAACAAATATCTCTATCTTTTAATTTTAGTTAGATTTCTCTGAATCCGACATTACTCCCATTAACTTGAGTCCAGCTGTTTTTTAAATGGACAGCCAACAATATTTGTTTAAATTGTTGCCAAATCCTTCTTTAAAAAACGTTTTTCAGACAGACATCTGTTATTCAGTTATTGGCCTGGTTTGTTTAAAGTGTCTGATACCTCTAACCAAGTCGGTCATTTTCAAAAATTACAAATAAACAGCATGAGTTCACCAACTTTATTTGATAGAAATTTATTCACCTCTCTCAAACAAATCCAATTCACGTGTCTTTGATGACATTTTGTATAAGACGTGCCAGATATACAATGAGTGTTATTGTCTTAATAAAATCATTAAACGTCTTTATTGATAACGTATAAATAACTGTCATAAATATCAAAATTGCGATTTTGATTGTTTGCTATTTTGATTGTTTATCAACAAAACGGAAAACAGAAAAAAATGTATGTTTCGTTTGCATACTTGTCAATTTATAGTTCGATATTAGTTTAATCTTAGATTTAATCGAATGTGTTAAGATACAATAGTAGATACCAAACGATTAATATTTTTTTGACAGACAGGGGGCAAAACAATTAGGGATCGATCTGACAATAATAGTTTTAAAACAAAATAAATGATAAAATACTCAATTGATCTGGATTTTGACGTACTGCCTTTACATGCTTTCAGGATCAAATATCTGCAGAAAGAAATATCATCCGAAGCAGATATTTTGTGTAAGGGATATAAACCGATAACAGTCCATTCTGTAAAATAATGAAAATGACCAGCTGTGTAATAGCAATCATTATACGAAACGTTTGGCATCATTCGGAACAGAAGTACAATACTGTTTATCTATAATCGTTTAAATGCAAATGCTGGGCGTTACCGGTAGTCAAGTGTATACTCAAACTGGATCTTCTCCACAACATTTTACAAATGATATGATACCGGTATATTGAAGTTCGATTCAAATTAAAGATACGGGAAAATACAATATAATTATGATCATTACTATACATGACAAATAATAACTGCTCAATAATTAAAAAAGAAAGAGTCAGTCCAAACGAAGAAGGATAACTCCATGTCCACAGCAAATACCAAGAGGGCTTGGTCGATTGACAATGAACATGTTACAAAAAATATATACAAATAAACCTCTATGTCATTTTGTCTCCTGTGAAGAGTTGTCTCATCGGCAATCATGCCACAACTTCTTTTGATAAATAAAATAAGGATCATACCTTCTTCTTTTATAATGATCAAAGTAAAGTGTTTTAATCGAAGTCAATCTCAAATTTTCTTCTGAAACTAAGTGAATTAGCTGTATACAAACCAAATCATGTCGTGCAGGGTATACCCGTTAAAAAAAGTTTGCGAGACACATGCTATATTAGTAGTCAAAAAAACCTTTAATAAACACTAAAACGTCCGTTTTAACATAATTAAAAAAACGATCCTATTACTGGTTAATACGACATTCTCTAAACAGGCCTACATCGAAAACAAATATATTTCTCTCTGAATGTATTCTTACACATTGTATTTTACTACAAACAATACATCCATTTCAGTATGATAGACGCAACACATTTCAATTTGATATACCACTTTTCTTGAATCACTGGTTCATTTTAGTTCCTAGGACGTACCACTAGTAGTTCATGCATTTACACCTGCCATGGTTTATAACACATTCGTAATTGAAGACATTTTGCAACTTTTACAAAGAATGTCTTTTCTGTTAAAACTTACAAGATATGGTGTTGATTTGTGATTAAGACTCTAAATTTAAATATTCCTGTAAAAATGACTTTTAAAGACTAAGTTTACTCGAGATAATTCCGCAAACAATCTTACATCTAAAGATGTGCAAACTGGCATTTCGTTGATATATGTAAGGAATAGTAGAGGACTTAAACTGGCTCTTGTGAAACTCCAAATAGAACATCTAAAGGGGTAGATAGAGGACTTAAACTGGCTCTTGTGAAACTCCAAATAGAACATCTAAAGGGGTAGATAGAGGACTTAAACTGGCTCTTGTGAAACTCCAAATAGAACATCTAAAGGGGTAGATAGAGGACTTAAACTTGCTCTTGTGAAACTCCAAATATAACATCTAAAGGGTAGATAGAGGACTTAATCTGGCTCTTGTGAAACTCTAAATAGAATATCTAAAGGGGTAGATAGAGGACTTAAATTGGCTCTTGTGAAACACCAAATAGAACATCTAAAGGGTAGATAGAGGACTTAAACTGGCTCTTGTGAAACTCCAAATATAACATCTAAAGGGTAGATAGAGGACTAAACTGGCTCTTGTGAAACTCTAAATAGAATATCTAAAGGGGTAGATAGAGGACTTAAACTGGCTCTTGTGAAACTCCAAATAGAACATCTAAAGGGGTAGATAGAGGACTTAAACTGGCTCTTGTGAAACTCCAAATAGAATATCTAAAGGGTAGATAGAGGACTTAAACTTGCTCTTGTGAAACTCTAAATAGAACATCTAAAGGGGTAGATAGAGAACTTAAACTTGCTCTTGTGAAACTCCAAATAGAATATCTAAAGGGTAGATAGAGGACTTAAACTGGCTCTTATGAAACTCCAAATAGAACATCTAAAGGGGTAGATAGAGGACTTAAACTGGCTCTTGTGAAACTCCAAATAGAATATCTAACGGGTAGATAGAGGACTTAAACTGGCTCTTGTGAAACTCCAAATAGAACATCTAAAGGGGTAGATAGAGGACTTAAACTGGCTCTTGTGAAACTCCAAATAGAATATCTAAAGGGTAGATAGAGGACTTAAACTTGCTCTTGTGAAACTCTAAATAGAACATCTAAAGGGGTAGATAGAGAACTTAAACTTGCTCTTGTGAAACTCCAAATAGAATATCTAAAGGGTAGATAGAGGACTTCAAAATGGCTCTTATGAAACTCCAAATAGAACATCTAAAGGGGTAGATAGAGGACTTAAACTGGCTCTTGTGAAACTCCAAATAGAATATCTAACGGGTAGATAGAGGACTTAAACTTGCTCTTGTGAAACTCCAAATAGAACATCTTAAGGGGTAGATAGAGGACTTAAACTAGCTCTTGTGAAACTCCAAATAAAACATCTAAAGGGGTGATAGAGGACTTAAACTTGCTCTTATGAAACTCTAAATAGAACATCTAAAGGGGTAGATAGAGGACTTAAACTGGCTCTTGTGAAACTCCAAATAGAACATATAAAGGGTAGATAGAGGACTTAAACTGGCTCTTGTGAAACTCCAAATAGAACATCTAAAGGGGTAGATAGAGGACTTAAACTGGCTCTTGTGAAACTCTAAATAGAACATCTAAAGGGGTAGATAGAGGACTTAAACTGGCTCTTGTGAAACTCCAAATAGAATATCTAAAGGGTAGATAGAGGACTTAAACTGGCTCTTGTGAAACTCTAAATAGAACATCTAAAGGGGTAGATAGAGGACTTAAACTGCTCTTGTGAAACTCAATAAACATCTAAAGGGTAGATAGAACTTAAACTGTCTTGTGAAACCCAAATAGAACATCTAAAGGGGTAGATAGAGGACTTAAACTGGCTCTTGTGAAACTCCAAATAGAATATCTAAAGGGGTAGATAGAGGACTTAAACTGGCTCTTGTGAAACTCCAAATAGAACATCTAAAGGGGTAGATAGAGGACTTAAACTGGCTCTTGTGAAACTCCAAATAGAATATCTAAAGGGTAGATGTATGTCCTACTAGGACTGATTGGGTTCTGCTGCTCATCAATATAGGTATCAAAGGTACCAGGATTATACTTTAGTACGCCAGACGCGCGTTTCGTCTACATAAGACTCATCAGTGACGCTCATATCAAAATATTGATAAAGCCAAACAAGTACAAAGTTGAAGAGCATTGAGGATCAAAAATTCCAAAAAGTTGTGCCAAATAATGCTAAGTTAATCTATGTCTGGGATAAGAAAATCCTTAGTTTTTCCAAAAATTCAAAGTTTTTTAAACAGGAAATTTATAAAAATGACCACATTATTGATATTCATGTCAACACCGAAGTGTTGACTACTGGGCTGGTGATACATACATATTATGAAGTCCTTTGTAATGTTGTTTCTTTCACTCTATAATGTGCCATTTTGAACAAATTTTACAAATATGTTGTGTTTTTCTTTAAGGTGTTGATTTATGATGACAATGTCGGTTCAAAACAAAACATTATGACAAAAGAGATGATTTCAGCTTCTGAATTGTGAACTTTCCATTTTTATGTAGCAACATTCCAGCAGAGCCTGCATACGGAGTATATATCTCCAAATTGATACCTATTCCCGGGCTTGTATTTCCTATCATGATTTCCTTGATAGTGGGTTGCTTATCACAAGGAATCTATTAAACTAAGTGTTCCAAATGGCGAAGTTGAAATCTTCCAATCGTAAATTTTACGAACGCCATCACGAGCTAGTTGACCGTTATTGAATAACCGTTTCACAGAAGCTATTGGATATGTTTCTTATATCGTAATTACAATCCCCTTCTCTTTTCACGGATGTGACCTACCGAATTAGACTATTTACCAGATTTGTAATAACATGAGCAACACGACTGGTTCCACATGTGGATCAGGATCTACTTACTGTTCCGGAGCACTTGAGATCACTGGGGTTCGTGTTGCGTAGTCTTTAGTTTCCTATGTTGATTTATGTGTACTATTATTTGTCTGTTTGTCTTTTTCTTTTTTAGCCATGACTTTGCCAGTTTATTTTCGATTGTCCCTTTGGTATCTTTCGCCCCTCTTTTTTTAAACTTTTTTGCATAAATAATGTTGGTGGTTTTTTTTTGTTGGTGAGGTTTTTGTAAGCCGTGTGAAACTTTATCACGTTCACTGTTTCCAAGAGGTGATATAGTTTTACATCTATTGAGTTGTTAACAGCTCATCTAAGGTGTTGTCCCCCTGGTTGGTTATCCCCCTATGTTGTGTAATTTTTCCAGTCAATATCTTGTTAGTTGAAATCTCTACCAACGATGAAAATTCTTCTTGTTTGCGTAGATGAGTAATGTACGGTATTGTGGTGTTTGCAGTTTGTTGGTCGAGCCTATTTGGTGGTCTATATAAGCAGGTTATTATGGTTTTCTTTTTCTGGTTTATGTTGATGCTCCCAGATAAAAGTTCAGTGTTTTCCCCGACTTAAAATGGGTAATGTCTTGTTGCTTAACCAAGTTTCTGTCCCTAAGATGATGAGTATGCGTGCGGACTACACCAAATCCTGGAGATCATTTCTTTAATGCCTCGAAAATTGAACAACAAAACGCTAAGTTGCTTCTGTGACGTTTGGTTTGATTGTTGTTGGCTTTTCGTATGGTTGTCTGAGAGTTTTGGTGATGAGGATTCTATGGAGTCTTCAAAACTCGAGTTAATTTCAGAATATATGCTTATGCATATTTGCTATATTCTGGTGTACATGTTGATAACACGGAGTAGGTGTTTTTATTAGCTTAATCAATCAGATCATAGAGATTGTTTAGTGGTTATAAGCAGTTTTATAATATGTTTTTTTCTGAAGCTACTAAAACGTCAAGGGATAGAATTGGAACATGAATTTCAAGGAAAAGTCGTTGATGAGTTTTTGTCTACAATCTTTTAGATAACACATGCGTATATATAATCACTTTTCAACTAATCACCTGCCTATTTCGTTAACTGTTAAAAATCATTAATATAAAATTTAACGCAGAAATAGTTTCAAATTTAAAAGTTCAAACCTTCACCAGTACTTTTTTATCAATGATAATAAATATTTATTGAAAATACGCTCACTTCTTAAAAATACAACAGAAAACATGAAAATAATGTAACGGACACACATATACCTTTTATAGCCATTGATAAATAAAATTATTATGTAGTTAGTAAGAATATATGAAAATACATGCAGGCCTTCAATGTCTATCTTTTAAATGGGTCTCTTGAAATGACAAATACAAATGTAACTATGTTGACCTAAGACCGTTTTGATACTTCACTATTTGTTGTATTTTAGATCATTTGGACCCTTGGATATTTATGCAGTATGATTTTCTATGGTTCTGACTCTAAACATTCATTGTTCTGGCTAATCAAGAAATGTCGGTACGTTTTAGTATTTTTCGCAAATAAGAAAAATCTGAGTGGTATAGAAAAATCTCACCCGGGACAGGGTACGCTCATCTTTGTCAACCCACAAAAGAATGAGGGAGAGAGTTTCTACCAAACCACTCCTCTGATATCAACTCAAGATAGTTTTTTTTTCAAACTTTTCAATGTTAGTAGACTACAAAATGAAAAAGGCGACCGGGTTAAATATGTCAACCATCTCCCTATTCCTGTGAGGCAAAAATCACCATTTAAAAACGAGTTATTAACAAAAGGCAATGAAAAAATCCTCTCTTTTGTGGTAAATGTTTGAATAAGTTTCCTTGATAGAGATAGAGTTATAGATATAAAGAAATCGGGAAGTGCTGTGTTTGTTTTAGTATCAGCTTTATTTAAAGCAAATACAACAGTATAAATCTCTTTCGAGTACATACCGAGGTCGGGATTATTGAGAGGAAGAAGATTATCCTAATATGAAAAGTACTATTGAATTTTTATATCAGATGATTTATAAATATTATATGTAGTAAAAATCAAAGTACAGTTATCATATCAACGCAGTATTCGACATATTTAGGACTATTATTGCGCCACACGGGTAAAAGAAACAATAGTATCAATTCATTTAGTCGGTCAAAATAAACTAACAACAATAATAAGTAGAACAAACATTTGTGCGCAATAAGTGAGATATACGTTTGAGTTCCATGTCTGAGCCCAAATAGATCGATATCTTCATTCCAAACACGTTATTTGCCAATGCTTATAAGGAGAAGAAAATATAAAAAGGAGAATGTTTATATTGAACAAATAATAAAAGATAAAAGATAAGACCCAATCTATCAAATATACAAACATAATATGTTTATTCCATCAGATCATTAATTCATAACATGTTTTAATTCCAAAGAATAATTTCAACTGTTCCGATTACATTGTCACAATAATGAGTTAAATAAGGATTTATTTGGTACCAAAATAACTTATTGAATGTACTGGTATCATGCTGATGCCTGGTTGGTGGATTTTGATAAACCACATGTTGATCAAATTGTTGGTGTTATTTCAAGCTTTATCCATTCAAAACATTGCACTCAGAATTTTTCCATTAAATCAAAGAGAAACAGATTCTACCACTTTACCCGTTGACTTTAATATATTCACTGGGGTAAAGCTGATGACCGTAACTGCATTCACGGTCATCCCAAGATGTCGGATGAAAATTAGGTCAGTATCTGTATTGTCTGTTACAGTGTTTCTATATTATTTTCTTTACAAAGTATACATTGATACGATGTAAATTTATAAAAGATTCACAAAGAAATCACAAATTACTACCGACAAATGTTGAAGAAACGCGAAATTCAATTTGAAAAAATCGCTAAGATGTCCGTAAATCATTATCAAAATATTTTCAAGATGACCGTAACATAAAACAAGGATGACCGTGATTGGTAAATAGATGACCGTAACTTGTAAAAGATGACCTGTAATTTATAAAGGATGATCGTAACTTTTAAATGATGACCCTCAATTCTAAGAATATCCGTATTTGTATTCATGGCTTTTTGTTGTGTTTGTCTCAAAAGGGCTTAGTTAGTGGATATAAACATGTTTCATCAATTTATTTTTAACTATTTGCCGTATTTTGAGTTCATGACAATGATAGTAAATTGCTCGTAAACAATGAAAATTAATATTTATTGATAACGACTTTAAAATTTTACTACAAATTGACAGAGATACGACGAAAAATTGAAGAAACAAGAATGTGTCCCTCTGAGGTGTCTCTAGTACATGCCTCATCTACACTATAATTTTCTATGTTCAGTGGACCGTTAAAATGGAAAAAAAACTGTAATTTGGCATTATGATTAGAAAGATCATATCTTAGAAAACATGTGTACTTATTTTCAAGTTAATTGGACTTCAACGTCATCAAAAACCTCCTCGACCAAAAACTTTAACCTGAGATGGAGCAGACGAACGGACAAGCAAACGAACGGACGCACAGACCAGAAAACATAATGCCCATGAATGGAGCATAAAAAAACACTAATCAAACATATGAATATCCGGTAATTGAGCCTCTGTGCATTGTTCCAGAGGAAGCAGATTAAAATCTTAGTCTGTCTTTATATATGGATAATATTGCTGTATATACAAATTGACAAGGTTCCCCGCAGTGGTGGATCCAAGGCAGAGGGGTCCGGGGGTTGGAACCCCCTTTTTATTTACCGATCAGTGCATTTGAATGGGGACACATAGTTTGAACCCCCTTTACCCTCGGTTGGGACCCCTGGTTTTTTTTAAATGGCTTTATCCGCCCTGCCTCTTGTGATACGCTATACACACAAGACTATTTTAAGGTCATGGTCTATTTTGCTGGAGCTCGCCTTCACTAGTTAATCGTAGTATTTTAAAAACAGGTTCTGTTATTTTACTTGCAAGACAAAATAGAAGACAAATCAAAGACGATATAATATCAATGGGTGTACATCCACTGGCATTTTTTTTTAAATGCATTTATCATATGTTTAGTAGTAAATACAGTAGTTTTGCATATGTGATAAATAGCCTTCTGTTTAACCCATATCGCGCAACTTTGATGCGCACCCTTTATCGCATACCCTTTATCACACCCCTACCCTTTATCACACCCCTACTTTTTTTTTTTTTTTTTTTTTTTTTTTATACATAAAGTCAGTTTTGGTTTTTTTTTTGCCTAAGAAAAATTTTCCTCAAAATAGGTAAATTTTTTGAATGACGTCATTGTTTGGTATGTGACGTCACGAACGTCGAGTTTTCATATTGTATGTGACGTCACGAACGTCAAGTTTTCATATTTTTTGGCACACTAAATACAACTATGAAAAATACAAAACACACAAATTAATACAATAATAAACAAAATATTTTTAAAACAACAGCACGCAAATTGTAAGGTAACCCGGGTGCTTCGGATAAGTGATAAGTAATTGAGCAGTTCTTTTAAGGCCTTTGAAACAAGACAAAAGTAGAACTGAAGGTAACCCAGTGCTATGGATCAGAAAACAGTTCATATAATATAATACTCTTCTGTTGAAATATATGATAAAGTGTATAATACATGGCAAAATCCGTATCACATGCCGTATCACCCTCGACCAATATCATCCCTCGGGCCTAAAGGCCCTTGGGCTGATATTGATGTCTCGGATGATACGACATATGATACGGATTTTGCCATGTATTATTCTCTATTTATTATATGTCATTACAAGGAATTCCAGAAATAAAAAAAAATGTTTTAACTTTTAGTTGGAGGCTGTGCAGCACACTTTTTTTTTTATTATTATACTTGTAAGGTGTCATTTAATCGCGCTTTTGTTGCATGTTTTCCCCCACTTTTTCATGTGCATGTCTTGTTGTATGTGTTCATTTTAAAAATTATACCCTCTACCGTAAAAAAAGATATATATGGTGAACTTTGTATTTAAAGCACGTTTTATTTTCTCCTACCTATAGGATAATACTCTCATATAAATACGTTTTATATCAACACCATTAATCATTTGATACAAAAATGTTGTTATACAAATACGGATATTTCTTAGAATTGACGACCATCCTTTAAAAGTTACGGTCATCATTTAGAAATTACGGTCATCCTTTACAAATTACGGTCATCTTTTAACCAATTACGGTCACCCTTGTTATGAATTGCTGATTCTGTTACGGTCATCTCGATTGTGATTTACGGTCATCTTAGCGATTTTTTTAAATCGAATTTCCTGTTTCATGCACATTTCTCGGAAGTAATTTGTGATTTCCGTGTGAATCTTTTGTAAATTTACATCGTATCGATGTCTCCTTTGTAAGGAAAATGATATTGAAACACTGTAACAGACAATACAGATACTGACCTATTTTTTCATCCGACATCTTGGGATGACCGTGAATGCAGTTACGGTCATCAGCTTTAACCAGTGATATTGCACTGACGGTAGTTAAATGTTCGGTAAACCTTGTATTTCAAATTTTGAAAAACTTACTCTTTAGAGGACAAACATCGTAAACGATAGAGTGGTTTAGGAGACTCTTTAGAGGACAAACATCTTATAAGGAGAAGAAAATATAAAAAGGAGAATGTTTATATTGAACAAATAATAAAAGATAAAAGATAAGACCCAATCTATCAAATATACAAACATAATATGTTTATTCCATTAGATCATTAATTCATAACATGTTTTTAATTCCAAAGAATAATTTCAACTGTTCCAATTATATGTTTGCAAAGTACACAGCAACAGTGTCACAATAATGAGTTAAATAAGCATTTATTTGGTACCAAAATAACTTATTGAATGTACTGGTATCATACTAATTCCTTTTTGGTGAATTTTTTTTTTTTTAATTTTCATTTTTTATTGAAATCTGTACATTTGTTAGTAATGAAAACATCGAATACCGGTGAATTTTGATAAACCACATGAATTTTAAGAAGGCACACCACCTCATGATGATACATCCACATGCCAAAGATGTAAGGCCTAGGTCAAAAGGCGAAGAAGTTATAGCCTACATGATTGTGTTTTTCACGAAAACAAAACCAACATAAAGTTGACCTTGAGGTCACATTTGAAGGTCACAAAAAGGTCATCATGATGCAAGACACTCTACCCCGTGATGATACATCCACATGCAAAATATATAAGGCCTAGTTCAAAAGACGAAAAAAAAATATGGCCTTTATGCACTTTTTGAATAGATTTTGCTCTTATTTAATGAATCAATTTGAGGGTGGGGCGTAATTTAAACTTAAATACCAAAAAATCTAACAGTTAAATTTTAAAAAGATTTTGCAAGAACAACCGACTAGTATAGCACTCCAAATGCTTAGTTTTTTGAAAAAATTAAACGACACATTTTTTTTCAAAAAAAAATTTCTTCTTCAAATACTAGAAGCACAGCATTCACTTTTCGGGGCTGATTCTGATACCCCCTTTTAAAATTTGGGCAAAATTTTAAATCCGGAATGAAAAACTGACAAGAAAAGGGTATAAATGACCTAATATTCACATCAGCTATCATTATTAGCTATGCTATTGTCAATTTAGGATTTAATTTTTAAAAAATTTAAATATTTAACCCTATACCCATATTTCCGAAACTTCCAATTTTGGCCGATACTAGTATGTAAAAGATGCCATGTTTGAGTTGCCAAATCTTTTAAACCTATGGTTCAAATCTTTTAAAATTTTTACAAGATGTTTAGGTTGGCCTAGTTTATCAATGAAAAAAAATTAAGAAAAATTAAACGACAGGATTTTTTTGGTGTATAGTGTTGGGTACCCCCTTAAATGTTCGGTAAACCTTGTATTTCAAAACCCTCGTAAACGATAGAGTGGTTTAGAGGACAAACATCGTAAACGATAGAGTGGTTTAGGAGACTCTTTAGAGGACAAACATCGTAAACGATAGAGTGGTTTAGAGGACAAACATCGTAAACGATAGAGTGGTTTAGGAGAATATGTCTCTCTCATTCCTTTGTGTGTACATAGTGTTAACCAGGCAATGTTCCAGGCGAACAGATGGAGTTACTCGTCTTATTTTTGGATAAAGGAGTAGGTCCGGTAAGGACCGAATTTGGCCTCAATTTTCAAGTTCATTTAACGAAAGATTTTAGACACTTTTTAAACACTTAAATGTCTATTTCAATTGATTCGATTAGTTAATGTGATAGATTTTAACTGATTTAGTCATTAAAAACGCTCCGATTATAGCTTAAATATGAAAAATCTATCAAATATGCAAAAAAACGTCACTTTTCAGGTGGTTTTTGTCAAAATTGAAAGTGGCCGCATCCGTGTTCATCCTCAACCTTTATATATATTATGTATTATCATCAAATACAACTAACATTTCAATATTATGAATGAACACGAATGCTGCCACAATCATTTCAGACGGAAACCGTCTTAAATTTAACTAAAATGCTAAAATTTTGAAGATTTCAGTAATTTAGCATGACTAAATGATGCTAGTACCCAAGATATGTGCATTTGTCTTGTCAAAAACAGCCCATATTTATTTAGCAGAAACATTCTACTTTCCAATAAATAGCGTTAACATTACATTTTCACAATTTTGTAAAACTGCTATATTTTGGGGCCAAAAAGGGGTCTTACTGAACCTACTCCTTTCAACCAGTTTGCCTCGTAGTTTCAGCCTACTTTGCTTCCTTATTTCATTACGACATTGACAATACACTTTATTTTTACAACATGAATGGAAATGACAGAGAATCACGTTTACGAATAGAAAAACAAACTTTTAAAAAACAATTTCGCTGATAACAAATTAAACACAAAGTTATATATATGGTGCAAATTATCTATATCCGGTTCAATATTACACAAATCTAGGTGTGAACAGATCTTGCCAGACAATAACATATCTTACCCTCTTGTTGACGTCACTTTTCTCACCTTCAAATATTTTTATTTCATACAAGATTTTTTTCGCCGCATATGTCAAGGAAACAATTGTAATTAATATCAGTTAGTACCTCAGAATGTGGGTTGATCTGGTTTAGAATATGGATTGATCTGGACTAGAGTGGACTGAACTGGTGTGGAATGTGGATTGATCTGGACTGGACTGGACTGAATACTTGACTAGAAAGGCTAACTTTTTTTTGGAATATTGCTTTATCATTTTTAGCTCACCTGGCCCAAAGGGCCAAGTGAGCTTTTCTCATCACTTGGCGTCCGGCGTCCGGCGTCCGTCGTCGTCGTCGTCCGTCGTTAGCTTTTACAAAAATCTTCTCCTCTGAAACTACTGGGCCAATTTTTACCAAACTTGGCCACAATCATCATTGGGGTATCTAGTTTAAAAGTTGTGTCCGGTGACCTGGTCAACCAACCAAGATGGCCGCCATGGCTAAAAATAGAACATAGGGGTAAAATGCAGTTTTTGGCTTATAACTCAAAAACCAAAGCATTTAGAGCAAATCTGACAGGGTAAAATTGTTAATCAGGTCAAGATCTATCTGCCCTGAAATTTTGAGATGAATCGGACAACCCGTTGATAGGTTGCTGCCCCTGAATTGGTCATTTTAAGGAAATTTTGCCGTTTTTGGTTATTATCTTGAATATTATCATAGATAGAGATAAACTGTAAACAGCAAAAATGTTCAGTAAAGTAAGATCTACAAATAAGTTAACAGGACCAAAATGGTCTGTTGACCCCTTTAGGAGTTATTGCCCTTTATAGTCAATTTTTAACCATTTTTCGTAAATCTTAGTTATCTTTTACAAAAATCTTCTCCTCTGAAACCACTGGACCAAATTAAAGCAAACTTGGCCACAATCATCATTCGGGTATCTAGTTTAAAAATTGTGTCCGGTAACCTGCCAACCAACCAAGATGGCCGCCATGGCTAAAAATAGAACAATGGGGTAAAATGCAGTTTTTGGCTTATAACTCAAAAACCGAAGCATTTAGAGCAAATCTGACATGGATAAAATTGTTTATCAGGTCAAGATCTATCTGCCCTGAAATTTTGAGATGAATCGGAGAACCCGTTCATAGGTTGCTGCCCCTGAATTGGTAATTTTAAGGAAATTTTGCTGTTTTTGGTTATTATCTTGAATATTATTATAGATAGAGATAAACTGTAACAGCAAAAATGTTCAGCAAAGTAAGATCTACAAATAAGTCAACATGACCAAAATGGTCTGTTGACCCCTTTAGGAGTAATTGCTCTTTATAGTCAATTTTTAACCATTTTTCGTAAATCTTAGAAATCTTTTACAAAAATCTTCTCCTCTGAAACCACTGGACCAAATTAAAGCAAACTTGGCCACAATCATCATTCGGGTATCTAGTTTAAAAATTGTGTCCGGTAACCTGCCCGACCAACCAAGATGGCCGCCATGGCTAAAAATAGAACAATGGGGTAAAATGCAGTTTTTGGCTTATAACTCAAAAACCGAAGCATTTAGAGCAAATCTGACATGGATAAAATTGTTTATCAGGTCAAGATCTATCTGCCCTGAAATTTTGAGATGAATCGGAGAACCCGTTCATAGGTTGCTGCCCCTGAATTGGTAATTTTAAGGAAATTTTGCTGTTTTTGGTTATTATCTTGAATATTATTATAGATAGAGATAAACTGTAACAGCAAAAATGTTCAGCAAAGTAAGATCTACAAATAAGTCAACATGACCAAAATGGTCTGTTGACCCCTTTAGGAGTAATTGCTCTTTATAGTCAATTTTTAACCATTTTTCGTAAATCTTAGAAATCTATTACAAAAATCTTCTCCTCTGTAACTACTGGGCCAAATTAATCCAAACTTGGCCACAATCATCTTTGGGGTATCTCGTTTAAAAAATGTGTGGCATGACCCGGCCAACCAACCAAGATGGCTGCCATGGCTAAAAATAGAACATAGGGGTAAAATGCAGTTTTTGGCTTATCACTCAAAAACCAAAGCATTTAGAGCAAATCTGACATGGGGGTAAAATTGTTTATCAGGTCAAGATCTATCTGCCCTGAAATTTTGAGATGAATCGGACAACCCGTTGATAGGTTGCTGCCCCTGAATTGGTAATTTTAAGGAAATTTTGCTGTTTTTGGTTATTATCTTGAATATTATTATAGATAGAGATAAACTGTAACAGCAAAAATGTTCAGCAAAGTAAGATCTACAAATAAGTCAACATGACCAAAATGGTCTGTTGACCCTTTTAGGAGTTATTGCTCTTTATAGTCAATTTTTAACCATTTTTCGTAAATCTTAGAAATCTATTACAAAAATCTTCTCCTCTGTAACTACGGGGCCAAATTAATCCAAACTTGGCCACAATCATCTTTGGGGTATCTAGTTTTAAAAATGTGTGGCATGACCCGGCCAACCAACCAAGATGGCTGCCATGGCTAAAAATAGAACATAGGGGTAAAATGCAGTTTTTGGCTTATAACTCAAAAACCGAAGCATTTAGAGCAAATCTGACATGGGGGTAAAATTGTTTATCAGGTCAAGATCTATCTGCCCTGAAATTTTGAGATGAATCGGACAACCCGTTGATAGGTTGCTGCCCCTGAATTGGTAATTTTAAGGAAATTTTGCTGTTTTTGGTTATTATCTTGAATATTATTATAGATAGAGATAAACTGTAACAGCAAAAATGTTCAGCAAAGTAAGATCTACAAATAAGTCAACATGACCAAAATGGTCTGTTGACCCTTTTAGGAGTTATTGCTCTTTATAGTCAATTTTTAACCATTTTTCGTAAATCTTAGAAATCTATTACAAAAATCTTCTCCTCTGTAACTACGGGGCCAAATTAATCCAAACTTGGCCACAATCATCTTTGGGGTATCTAGTTTTAAAAATGTGTGGCATGACCCGGCCAACCAACCAAGATGGCTGCCATGGCTAAAAATAGAACATAGGGGTAAAATGCAGTTTTTGGCTTATAACTCAAAAACCGAAGCATTTAGAGCAAATCTGACATGGATAAAATTGTTTATCAGGTCAAGATCTATCTGCCCTGAAATTTTGAGATGAATCGGACAACCCGTTGATAGGTTGCTGCCCCTGAATTGGTAATTTTAAGGAAATTTTGCTGTTTTTGGTTATTATCTTGAATATTATTATAGATAGAGATAAACTGTAACAGCAAAAATGTTCAGCAAAGTAAGATCTACAAATAAGTCAACATGACCAAAATGGTCTGTTGACCCTTTTAGGAGTTATTGCTCTTTATAGTCAATTTTTAACCATTTTTCGTAAATCTTAGAAATCTATTACAAAAATCTTCTCCTCTGTAACTACGGGGCCAAATTAATCCAAACTTGGCCACAATCATCTTTGGGGTATCTAGTTTTAAAAATGTGTGGCATGACCCGGCCAACCAACCAAGATGGCTGCCATGGCTAAAAATAGAACATAGGGGTAAAATGCAGTTTTTGGCTTATCACTCAAAAACCAAAGCATTTAGAGCAAATCTGACATGGGGGTAAAATTGTTTATCAGGTCAAGATCTATCTGCCCTGAAATTTTGAGATGAATCGGACAACCCGTTGATAGGTTGCTGCCCCTGAATTGGTAATTTTAAGAAAATTTTGCTGTTTTTGGTTATTATCTTGAATATTGTTATAGATAGAGATAAATTGTAAACAGCAAAAATGTTCAGCAAAGTAAGATCTACAAATAAGTCAACATGACCAAAATGGTCTGTTGACCCCTTTAGGAGTTATTGCCCTTTATAGTCAATTTTTAACCATTTTTCGTAAATCTTGGTTATCTTTTACAAAAATCTTCTCCTATGAAACTAATGGGCCAAATTAAACCAAACTTGGCCACAATCATCATTCGGGTATTTAGTTTAAAAATTGTGTCCGATGACCCGCCCAACCAACCAAGATGGCCGCCATGGCTAAAAATAGAACATAGGGGTAAAATGCAGTTTTTGGCTTATCACTCAAAAACCAAAGCATTTAGAGCAAATCTGACATGTGGTAAATTGTTTATCAGGTCAAGATCTATCTGCAACAACAAAAGAGAGTTTTTAACGACCTCAGCTGGCTATACAACCCTTGCACATTCAACTGAATTTTGCAGAAATCATTAATAGGATAGATTGCCCTTAAATGATAATTTTTTATTACCTTTTTGGGTTTTTTTTGGCAAAGGGGGAGCAGGGGGTTGCGCAACAACAAAACAACATCACAACTTTCTCATTACTTTGCATTTCTCGTTCGATAAATTTTACAAAATTCTCCCTTGAAACAACTGTCAAATTTAAACAAACTTGGTTTAAATCACCACTAGGATATCCAGGGACCACTGTGTATGATGACCCTGCCTGCCCACATGGCTGAAATAAAACAGGTTTCAAATGCACTTTTTAGTATTATATCTCTGAAACTAAACGACAGTACAACAGTTGCATTTATCATGCATCAATTGTAAATAAAAATATCAGGTGAGCGACACAGGGTCCTTGGACCCTCTAGTTATTAACTGTATCAATTTTACATGAGTATTTATGTTGGTTTACATTTCTATGCCATGCAAACGGGAAAAGAAATAGTGAAATGATAATTCGCTTTTAGTAGACCGGCAGTTTCGTTCAATTTTGTCAAAATAAGCTAAGAAACATCACTTGCAAGTGAATAATTCGACCTCATTTAATCCGTATTTATGTGACCTTCAATTAATCTGTTTAGCTAAAGAAATGAGTTACACATTAAAGAAGCGTTTCAAGTAATCAAAAGGAAAAGAATGTCAACATTGAAATTAAAACAAGAAACAAACAATAGGTTGACTGATTCAATCCACAAAAAAACTCATTTTTATACGGGTAAAAACTATGATCTCTTTAACTTACAAAATGAAATCAAAAGACCTAGAAACATCAAATTGCACGTGTTCGCTATTTATCTATATCTATATATCGGGTTATATGAACGTCGGCAATCTTCGGAGGTCATCTCGATGGTAAGTTAGATGACGTCTCGACTTTAATACAGACGAACTGCTGATACTTATTATCGCGTCTATGCATCGCATTTATAATTTGGATTTACTTTTTATTATGTTATAAAAATCAACAAGATAATTTGAGAAACTGATTGAATTCTGGTGCTGTTTAAAAGAAACCATCAAGAACATGATGATAATTGTATAAATATATATATATCATCGCGTTATCTTAAGAATTACACTCAGTCAATCCCAATTTAAAATTTAAAAAAAAGTATAATATGTAAAACTTGTAAATAACCATTGCACATCGAACTTGCTTTGGGTCCTCAGCATTTGATATTTTTGTTTATTCAAAACTCGATTTTAAGCATCGATGATAAGAAATGTATTTTTGAGCATTAAATAAGCTACAGTATCTTGTGATTTTGTAGTGTCTTATATGCAGATTCTTTTCTCGGATTTATTTAAGGAGCACACACAGAAGAGAAAACATCGATATCGCTGTATTTTCGGAACTGAAATTTTTAAATTAATGATACAA
This sequence comes from Mytilus edulis, assembly GCA_019925275.1. Taxonomy (NCBI): domain Eukaryota; kingdom Metazoa; phylum Mollusca; class Bivalvia; order Mytilida; family Mytilidae; genus Mytilus; species Mytilus edulis. The sequence continues at coordinate 8,331,806 of CM034349.1, forward strand.
TATAAGTAAAGGATGAAAAACTCGCGATATAATTTTCCTTCGTGAATCTTTTGATTCAAAATTATCATTTCAGGACAATGTCAGATCATGGTAGTGTTCAATTAAATTTGTAATAAATAATATGTAAATTTTCACAAAACCAAATAATTCACATTAAAATAAATCACTGAAATGAATCGCCATGTTGCAAAACCATATGAGGGGTAGTTCTATTAGATAGAAAATGGTAAACTTATTCCAATTTTAATTTGTGTATAACTAACCTCATAAAAATTTCTTATAAACAGGTTGCAAATAGGAGGAAGTTTGTCTGAGATGCACATACCCGGAAATATATGACGAATAATACTTGTTTTTAACATCTATTACTTGCACAAAACTGCATGTTGGATTTAATAAATACATCATCTATCTGCTAAATCTAATAAACTTATCAAATTAATGTATAATATCTGAACGTGGGTTTCGGCCTTATTTCGTTTTTGTGCAACACTCAAACTGTTCACTAATAATTGTCATAGTCTAAATGGTGCATAGTGATCCATAGTGTGAAAAGGGAGATCACCTCAGTTCTGTTTGGTTTATATAAAAGTCACTTTCTCGCAATCTCGTATCGGGGAAAGTCTGATTAGATATAAAAGAAGATGTGGTATAAGACAACTCTCCCCATGCAAGTCACAATTTTTAAAAGTAAATTTGATTAGAATGTTATACAAAATGGAATTATGTCATAAACAGTACAACAGACACTAGCTGTTAAATTATTGCAGTTTTTGAAATGATGAAAGGAATATTAACGTTTAATGCCCAAGATAAGACGTGATCAAGAACGTTGTTTGAAAAAGACCCACTTATTTAAATATGACAAGTTTATGTTAGTCTGCAAAAATCAAAAACATCCTCAGCAAAAATCAGAGCTTTGTTATCACTGTGCATGAAATTCATCTAATCACGGTAACACCCCCCCCCCCCCCCCCCCCCACCCAACAACAACAACAACAAAAAAGAACAACCAAAAACCAAATAGTGATAGGAACTCTGGGGAAAGGGTTGAGGTTCATAAGTTTTCTCTAGTTACAGAAAACCATCAACATTTTGAAGATTACAGTCAGTGATTATATATTTGTAAAAGACCTCAGTGCAGACAATAACTAGTATCAACCCTGTAATTGTATACTTCCATGTACATTAGAAACGTTGGTTTTCCATTAAATTTAAATTGCAGCACAGTGGCAGATCCAAGGGGGGGGGGGTTCCGGGGGTTTGAACCCCCCTTTTTTTGGCCGATCAATGCATTTGAATGGGAGCATATAGTTGGAACCCCCCCCCCCTTTACTCTTGGTTGGGAACCCCCCCCCCTTTTTTTAAATGGCTGGATCCGCCACTGCAGCAAGCATACAATAACTTTATTTAAAATTTGATTAGTCTAAATAAATATGCGTACAGTATTACCTTTTGAAATAATTATATCGATAATTTTTATAAGTAAATGATCTACATTAATTTTCTTTTTCGTGCTGAGATAAATCATTTTCGAACAAAGCAGAATTTGAAGTCTTGATAACTATGATGCTTTAAGTATTGATTTACTTTAAAAAAAAAAAAAAAGTTACCAGCGAGAAACATCTGTTGTCGGTTTGTAACCACGGAAGCAGTACTATAAATAGCTAGCCAATCAAAGCGTGGGATTTCAACGGGAACTACCTTTAACTCCGCCCAATACGGAACAAAGAGCAACAAACAAAGATTCAATACACATTTTACACTTTGTTTTTCCGCAACGGATCTAAACAACAGAAACCTTGGATTTTTGCGTCTTTTCTTCATTATGACATTGCCTGAAGCGAAAAATATGACTGGAGATTGCAAAGCGTAAGTTTTTTTCTGTATTTATATATTTTTGGCAGTAAATCCTGCATGCGTGTTTAAAATTGCGCAATCACATTGTTAAAGCGCAAAATTCATGTTTGTTATGCAATTAATGTTCCATGATTAAAGCCCTTGTATGAATCAGTTACAATTTATATTTTCAAAAAAAAAACTGTAAAATTGTACTTATTGCATACATGGGACCATACATGTGCAAATAAAAAGGGGGGACGATCTGTCAACTTGTCATAACATACGTTGCATTTAAGCCATGCATCTAGGCATCATCTTGGACGGATTTGTATTATTTTGTATTATAAACGAAAATTTAATTCTTTGTATATATAAATTTACTGACGTCTTTGTTCATGTAGCCACGTTTTTGCTGACCCCGCCAGGTCACGTTGTGTAGGCATGCCTATAGGTAACAAGTAATATTTACATCTCCAGACGGCTAGACGAAATGTTATATTTGCACGTTTAATGATCAATATATGTTTATAGTTAAATTGATTTCCTTTCCTTTTTTATTGCATGTGCTGCATTTACAAATGCACATCATATTAAATGTTTATAATCGGAAATTTACATGAATATTTATATCCATATTTGAATATTTAAACCTTGATCGATGACGTCAAATACACATCATGGCTCAATGTCCTACGCACTAGTGAAATTATTTTCTTTGAATAACTCGATACTATTGATTAATATCTACGCCATCATTTTATTCAAAATTGCGAAAAATTAAATATATAAAACAGTCGTGATGACATATTTTCAGGATTTACAAAATATATTGCTTAGTAGTAAAGCAATCGTCTTATATTGTAATATTTCTGGTTTATAGGAAATCCATGAATATTGGAGAAGCTATCAAAGAAACTTTAATTAGGGCCATGACTGAGAACAGAATTACATCTGGGATTTATTCATCAGTCAAGATTCTACAAATGTAAGTTGAATATAACTTGGAATTATTTTTTTATGAACTGTACTGTAATGACGGGGGTTCCCTGGGTGGTTGTTACTTGGCATATTACACCCTGAAAATTGTAGACGAGTGGAGCGAATCATGGAAAAGAATTGTATAGAAAATGCAGAAGAAAAAACATTTTGTCATGCATATTGAGCTTTTAGTCACTGAATGATAATTTGTCATACTGGTCATCTGCTGACTGTTTACATGCTGATTAATTCATTGAAGATTGTGACTAATAAAACCGCTAAGTCGTATGTGGATTGCGGCCAATTTGTCTACACAATCGTTATAGAACGAAAAACGCATTTTGTTGCTTGATTGTTTGTGAATGAATTATATATTGAACTATATTTGTTAGTGTTAAACGCACATGTTTGTGATTCTGAACATGACATAAAGACATAAAGTAAAATTGATCTCCTCAATCATTGCTTTAAGACTAGTACTTTATTAAGGTCTGACAAGGGGCTGCTTCCAACATAGCGAGTTACTTTCACTTCGGTGATCCTTGCTGCATGTTTAGAGTTCAGGAAACCCCAATCCTAGGTGCCTTTACACGATAGAATGAAATTCAAAACAGTGTGGCTGTGGCCATTGATTGACACATTAAATTCATCCATTGACTGGGACAATTTACGTGAACGTTTGTCTGTAACGACCACTGTTCACGACGTACCTACTATAGACATTTAAACTGTTGGGTCACCAAAGGTTTCTTAACGCCTTTAATTATAAAATAATTCGAAAAATTAATCAGGAATAACCTTTATGTTTTAATTTATATAATTGATATATATCAAAACATCGTGTTATTTCTGATTAATTTTTCGAATTACTTTATTAAGGTGTTGAGAACCTTTGGTGACCCCATAGTTTAAGTGTCTTTAAAAAGTACATAGTGAGCAGTGGTCGTTTCAAACAAACGTTCACCTAAATTGTCCCAGTCAATGGATGAATGTAATGTGTCAATCAATGATTTATTGACACATTAAATTCATCCATTGACTGGGACAATTTTGAATGGCCACAGCCATACTGTTTTGAATTTCATTCTATGACATATTAATGCAATGAATCGAAAAGGATATATATAGCTTAAAGATATATGGTTAGTCCATGTGTGTTGTTTGAATTGACCTCTTCCTAATTAAGTTACATGAAATACGTGCCACTGGACGCTCGGCAAACAACACGCAATTAATGTATATTTAAGAATAAGAATAGAATAAGAATATTTTATTATTCCAATCAAGGGCCCTTGATGGGCAGCATAACATGTACACATAGAACAATACATCATGATTTGTAACAGAAAAACATTTTCATATAATAAAAGGAAACATTAAAAAAGTTTAGATAGGTGTTATTATCTTCATTCTATAAAAATCAAATACATTTAGTTCCAGGCAGGATGAGAACCATAAAATCATTACAATTATCATTGTTATTACATACATTAATTAACATTTCGTCTAACTTCTAGACATGTAATAATATAGCTCCCTAAATATTTAAGTATAGACAAATTTTCATTAGTAAATAACCAAACAAATTTTGCCTCATTTGAAAGATGTATAAAATTGTGACAAATACAGTTTATCTCCTCGAAAAATATCTCCCTATCATTTTTGTATGCTGGACAACTAGTTATAAAATGTTGTTCATCTTCAACCAGATTTAGAGTACATTTCTTACAAAGCCTTTGATTTCTTTCTATATATAATGTTTTATACCTGTCTCTATTTTGAGATCATGTGTATATTAGATACTGGTTACGTTCCCATTTGTTATTGTATTATTCAGATGATTTCACATATACATGTACATAGACACAGCTGGGGTTGTTTATAATGAAAACATCGTGTTATTCCGCTTGGTCGTATGTATGTATGTATGTATGATTATGTTTATATTACATGTAGGGCTGGTTTGAAATTAAAATACTGGTTTGAGTAGAACATTCTTTTAGAACTGACATCGTTTGGATTTTGAATTTTGATAGGCTAGCTGATTTATCGAAAATTGTACGTTCAAGTTAAACTGCAGGAGCTAACATATCTAAATAGTGATATTTCACAGCCACTTGTCTCATAGTGTTTTGTCCTATATACCTTAGACAAGTGCCTTTGGGTATTTGTGGGTTAGAAAATCTAGGAAACATGTGAAGAACAAGATCAATATATAATTCGCGTGCAACAATAAATAATAAATCTTCAAAGAGAGAAACATCAAGGTTTTGATGTGAAGTACTGAGGTGCATAAATAGATAAGAAAATGTTCCCCTTCAGTCATGACAACAGTGTAAAAAAGAAAGATTACTATAACTCCAGTAATATGTTTAAAAACAGTTTTATTTATTTTTCCAGAAGTCCCGAGATGGTGATGTTATGTCTTATCATGGATGCACATCCTTCCGAGGACGTATCAATTCACATACAGCATACATTGATAGAAGCATACTGTCTGGAACAGGACATTCATTTCTTAAAGGTGAGGAGATATGTCTATTGTCAAGGGCTCTAAGTTCTAGTCTTGCATGGGCATATTTATAGATACTATTTGGGTATACACAATCACATCCGTTTGTCATCCCTTTCTTATGTAAATACTTCTGACCAGCCACATTACAGTAGCGGATCCAGGGGGGTCCGGGGGTTGGAACCCCCTCCCTTACTCTGGGTTGGGAACCCCACTTTTTAAAATGGCTGGATCAGCGCCTGCATTATGCCATCTTTAAAAACATTTAATGCCTTTACCAATGCTCAACAAAGACTATGAGTATTAAGAAAGGGAAACTTTCCAAACAAATAATAGTACCAATGGTGTACACTTCAATATCAGTATTTTAATGCATAGTATGGAACTCTTTATTTTCAAATTAAAATCAATCAAATAATTGTCCGATATTTGACGATTCGTCCTTTTAGTTGTATTTTCAAAATATTCACCTGAATTTTAAAATTAGTTTTTAACAATTAACATATCAATCAAAAGAAGGATTTGTACATTCAAAACTCTATTCTGATAAAAAAAAATGTTAATGAGTATTTTATGAAAAAAAGATCTATTTATGTATTTTCTCTCAAAGTGGAATAGCAGACGGTTAATACTTATAGTTGTTTTAAAATTTCTCTATCATTAGGTATCTAGTTGAGAGTTGTCTCATTGGCAATCATACCACATCTTCTTTTATCTATATCAATTTAGCAGAGAAATTATTTAATATTTTTAGAACTAAATTGAGGACAATGTCCATATAAGCACCACACCTGTACAAAATCGTCTATTTTCAGATCACTGTTTTATAAGCTTGTGTTTATTGTATTTCTAGGTGTCTAATTTAGACAAAATTGGAGAGGTGTTGGAACTCCCTGCTGGTGAATTCAGGAATTCTAAAGTGGATTACAGCTGTGTTCTTGTCCAGGTAGGTGAATTCCTCTTTACATAATTATTTATTATTTTTATTTTTTATCATGAATTTAAGCTTTTATAACAACTTCTGTTAACCTATATCAGACTTGTATCAGGATTTATATATGTTTATGTAGAATAAAAAAAATTGGTTGAATTTATGGATTGATGCTGGTGATTCACCTAAAATGCACTTAACAATTTTATTGGTGTTCATATATAATTTTATTTTTGCAGCACCCAAAATTCCAGAACAACTTGGATGACATGATTGGAGAATTCTGTGACAAATCTTTATTAGCAGACGACATGTTCGCACCACCTGTCATAGATCTACCAGTATGAAAATCCATGATTCCTAATGTTATTTTCATCAGCCTGGTTCCAGGTATGTTTCATTTCTTGTCTGAAAGAATTTATTTTAATTGTCGTTTATTACATGAAATTATTCTAAAAACGTGCTTTTGTCGACGCTATTTCACTCCAATAAAAAAAAAATTGAAGAATTAAATGGAATTTTGAACAGGAGACTTACTGGAACTTGATTCTTAATATAAAATTGATAATTCCAAATTTTGTTTTAATCATATATAGATGTATAAATGTTATTGAAATATATTGTATCCTTTCAGGTTAAGATAAACAGTGTATAACTGCTGTGAAATGATTGTCAAATCACGATAGTTAAATTATGATTGTCAAATCAGTTCAACATTAATTCCGTCCATACCAGTCGAGTATCGACACTTTTTGAGAAATAGTGATGGCGCCACGATAACCATAACCACCACCACGATAAACCAATCACAAGACAGCTTACTGACAGTAAAGACTTTAGTGTTGAAAGAGAAGAGTTCAGATTGATACAAATAAAATCTTTAAAAAATGGAAATGCTTTCTCAAATGGTTAAGAAAGATTCTTACAGATGACTTATGAATACATATTTTGGTAGTTATTTGAGAGGGAAAAGTAACATCGGGAAATCACGAATGTATTTGAACTTGGTTATTGACGAAAAAAATACTTGTGAAATGATTGAAAGATGACACAGAAATTTAAATTTAGACTAAATACCGGTTTAACTCATGTACCTCCCAGGGTAACGATTTCCTGTCATATATGTGACACCTTTCTGTTCGACCGGCCGCTTAAAATTTGCAATTGCATATTGCTATCATGTCGTCGTTGTAGTCTGAAGTCATATGGTTGGACAATAACTTAGGTATAAATGAATGGATCTCTATGAAATTATACCACAATGTTCAATAGCACAAAAGCGAGGTTTGGTTTGATTATGGGGGTTATTGTCCCAACTGTTTATGAATTAGTGATAAACAAGGGGCAAAAAATGCATTTTTCTGGTTTCTAGGCAATTATATGTGTTTAGTGTTTAAGTGTATGGATCTCTTTGAAATTGTACCACAAGGCTCCATACCACAAAGGGCAGGTTTTGATTGACTTTGGAGGTTATTGCACAAACCGTGCAAGAATAAGAGACAACAAAGAGGGGAGGAACGATGTGTTTCTGTTTTCTGGACAAATACTTTCAAGTAATAGTCAACGCATCTCTATGAAATTGTACCACAAGGTTCCATACCACATACAGGTTGTAATTGATTTTGTGGGTTGTGGCCTTTAATCGTTTAAAAACTAGTGGCCAAAAACAAGACATCTTTCTATTATTGAGTAAGCTGGTTCTAACATTAATTATTTCTTATCGTTATAAAGAAACAACAAATACTGATATGGCATCACTGCCGCAGTTCTTTAAGCATGTCCCTTTGTTTATTGAAAAATTGCAGAATTTGTCTTTTACTTACTTACAAGCGGGAGCATAGGTGTCCAATACTTACATTCTTCATTTATTTCACGTGCTCTATTATGCAAAATTAAGATTTTCTGTTGGTTTGTTTGTTGCTCCAGACTAATATATTTAACAGACATGATCCAGTATAAATATTTATATACTCGAGGATATCATTTTTCAAGTTTCGTTGTACTTAATTCTGATTAAATTCCTAATATATATTTCATTTTATTCTTGCATCAATTTCAATAAGTTCAGTACGGACGGTATCGTGCACTCCTGGTGCAGATGTTTACTGTTTGCATTTTTAAGCCTCCGCTATAGCAGATGGGAGCATTAAGATTTACCCTTGTCCGTATGGTCCCAAAATTGGTTACGGTAACCGTTTTCTAACTTAATGGTTAGGGTTAAGGTTACTTGAGTTATGTCCTTTTATAACATTGTATTCTAGCGGGACAACATCTGTGTTCCATGGATACATTTCCCAGTTATTTATAGTTAGACATACATTTTCTGCCCTTACACGAATACACATCTATAATACTAAAATTACGAGGTCCAATTTATCAGCCGGCATCAGGTAAAAACGACATATCAAAGAAATCAACTTTATATATAGCTAATATAGGACAACTGTGTAGATTAAAAATTACACCACTCCAGACCCTTTTGTTTTCCACATAATTAATATTGCCAATAATTGCGATATCACGGGTGTGTTCTAGTATCTTATAAAATGACATCTAATTCTTTAGTATTATACACGGTAAATGATTTTAACTACACAAGAACTATTAAACTCTATAAAGCAGAAATTTTCATTTATTATATATTTAACCTTTTAAATTATGAAAAAAAATATGTGCTTTCATTTCGGACATGTGGAAAAACAACTTAAAATTCAAAGTTAAACGTCTTTGGCAAAAATGGAAGTAATGGAATTCTTTCTTTGATGCATTGTTCAACATCAATCAATTCATTAGGAAAATGTTATTGGAGCTATTTAAATTAAGTAAGTGATTGATTTTTACTTTCAATAAATAAGTAAACATCTCAAATTTTTTGAACTTGAAATTCTACTGTTTTACAATATCAAAATTTCAACCTTAGATTAAAAAATAAACTCGTTACAAAATATCGGTTACTAGAAGTAGTACTAGTAGAAAACACTACAATTCCAAAAGTGTATGTCATAAACTCACGCAGAGTGTATAGCTGCATACGAATGTACAATTTGATCGCTATACAAAAAAATGCACATATGTACAACTGATAACAAATAACATTAGCTTAAGAAAGCTCTTACAAACGAATATAACATCTAGACAATACATCAAGATTCATTAAATGCAAGTACAAATAGGCATATCAATATTACCATAAATATAATATTCATTAAATAAGAAAAGCAAACATATAAACATGAAATAATGCCTGCAACCAACAGATTAAAATTAAACAAAAAATGGGTCAAACTCGCCGCTTTAAAATGTCACATATTAAGCACATAAATAAATAATGAAAACAATCAAATGCGGATCTAGCATGTTTAAAATTCACAATATAAAGCAGAAGGCACTGTTGAAAGAATATAGCAAGACATGTAGCAATTATCTAAAGCAGGTAGCAAAACTTAAATCAAAAATAGCAGGAATAAAATTCAGTCAGAGTTTAGTATTAAAAGACACTTCAGATCAAATGACCATACCAGCTAGATATGTAGTTTTTAAACTTTTCAAATGAAGCCTTATTTTGGGCCTCAATTTGGACTACGAATTTCGATGTCGCGCTGCTTAATAACTAAAACAAATTTACAACCGTGTTTAAAATATTATAAAATCGTTCAATATATGTAGTACATACGAAAACATTTTTAATGTTACGTTGCCGTTGTTTAGGTAGTTTTTTACCAAACGATAACCACTGAACAACCGGGTCATGACTAAGGACAAACTTGTACATATAAATGCAGCGGTTTTTTTAAAATAAGCGTTAACCTTCACCATAACCCTAGATAGTGATGTAACATTACAACATCAAAAGAAGCCTTCCCTATGAAAAGCGAGATAACTCAAACATTTTATATTTCAGAAAGTTCTATTCGTCAAACACTTATTTCATTTCGTTAGAAATTAAGTACGGATAATGAAAACAGTCTTCAGTTCTGTATGTACAAATGTATGATTTGATCATTATCCCCTAGCTTAAGGATGTCTGCTTGTCATGTTTTGGAATTTTTGTCAGATTTTCGGAATCCTCTGGTTTTATCCATTTGAATGCCATAAAAAATTTCCCCATGAACCCCCATTTTTCTTTTAATAAATCTTGTATATGTATAATTATCAGTCATTTGTAAAAGTCTTATAAAATTTTATTTATTTTTTAATAGTATTTGAGAACTTTAACTGGTCAATGATAAAGCTATGAAAAATCAAGAGAGAACATTTTCCCGCCAAAATTCCAATGGCTAATATCTCGAAAACAAGCACATTATCCCCTATATTTTTTTTGCTTTTTTGATTCCTCAATTTATTCCCTATCAATGCATACTAGTTTTATGAAAAGTTATTTATTTTGAAACTGAGCAGCGAACATCCTTAATCATGATGTTTTAATAGCGTAATTGTTACTCAAGCACACGTCTATCTTCCGCTTCCTGTCATGTTATCAATTGAAATGATAAACCTTCTGTAGTTATACGGTTACAATGAAAAAATCACCCAAAAATATCTAAACTGAAAATTTTATATATTGTGTGCCAGTTTTACGGTGCTGGACTACAGTGTTTTTCCAGAGACTTTTAGTGCAAATTAAACATATGGAGAATAAACTTCACAAATAAGTTGTTGTTTGTAGTACCAGATTATTCATTTCTTACACGGGCAATATTTAAGCCGATGTTTGAAATAACGAAATTTTTCGGAAAGCCTGGTAATTCTAACTCCCTGAAAGTTTGAATAAAGTAAAATGACATGATATAAATTTCTTTACAACTAGGATGTACTTAGGTGAGGTTAGGTGAAAATTAATAAATTAAGAAGTTAAAATTGATACTATAAGCTGGTAGAGCATCAATTAAGGATAAAAATAAGCTAACAATATTGATAGGTCATGGACCTCCTTTTCGAGATATTTGAGAATTAAAATATGGCGGGAAAAGGCTGACTCGGACTTTTACATTATATTTGCATTGGTATTATTGGGTCTCAAAAAAAAAGAAAGAAAATTAAGAATCTTCTAAAATTTTGGTAAATGACCTTTCATGAGCTATTTAGTCATATTTGAAAAAAATAAATGGGTGTTATGGGGCAAAATATTTTACATTGTATTGTATGGAAAAACACAAAGGAGTCCGAACATTTGACACAAATTCCAAAACCTCACCTAAGTACATCCTTAAAACAAAGTTAGTTTCTAGGTTTACACAGAAAAAGAATAACTAGAATACATATATTAATTTTACAAATTCTATGTAAATTGAACAATGATTTTCAAATATCTCAGTCAGATTAATGTACTCTCCTAATACTATAACGTTGATAAACTTTACAATAATTTGTCTGCTGTCTAGATGATGTGATTTAACTGTATGTCAGGAAACCCGTGACCTTGAACTTCAATGTTCTTGGCTGCACTAGATTTTCTTAACTTTGGTAAATTGTTATGTTAATCAAGGAGATCACTTGTGACTTACTTTCTTTTTTGTCTTAATTTATGACACTGTCTTTTGTTAAACTGTCAGGGGTTATGTAATAAAAGAATTTAAAAACTGTGACAATTGACAGGTTTTTGTCAAGTGATACATCTGTTAATATTTGCCTTGAGGATAATGTTTGTTGTAAATATTTTCTACGTATGTAGATATTTTCAAGAAATTTGCACAACCGTTTGAAATTTGTAAAAAAAATACCTCATCATTCAAAATATGAGCAATACTTCAATATTTGTTATTAATATATCTTCCTACTGAATATTTTCCCAGGTACGATTTTCTATATGATTTGTGGTGTAAGGTATTCAGCAATCATTTAGTGTCTTACATCGGTTTCGATTTTAAGCCATGTAAGCCCATCAAGTTGGTCGACGATGACTGAAACAATAAAAAGTAAAATATAAGTCCTGGAAACCTTAAGGGTAAATGTCATATGATTTCAGATAGAAATATTAAAAGTTGAATAACGAACAAGGACGGACGTCAAGTGATGATCACGGCTGATAGAATAGAGAATGGAGAATGGAAACAGGGAATATGTCAAAGAGGCAGCAGCCCGACAATATAGCAGAGATCCGTCCAACCCATCAATTTGTCTTCATCGCAGCGAGTTATTCTGTACCCGGAAGTGTGCTACATCTGATCCTTAAACAATAATGTATTCTAGTTCAGTGAAATGGAAGCCACACTTAATTTCAAAAAATACAACTGAACCAAAATTTGAAAGAAAAAAACCGTACACATTGAAATGACTAACAAAGGTTTGAGGTTCCTGAATTGAGAAAGGCGAAAACAATGCGGCGAAGTCGAACATGTTTTGTGAAATCCAACCATCCTCCTATACCTCTCCCCCAATGATGAATAAACAATAGCACAGTAATACACACATCTACAGTGAAACACATTTCAAAAGAACAAAGTTAGAAAAGCTAACAGAAAAAAAACTAAGCATGACAATGATAAACATAAATAAATAAAGAACTACTAGAATTTACTGACATGTCAGCTCCAGACCTTAGTTAAACTGATTGAAAGATTATGTCTTCAACATATGAAAATTAACCACAAAACCTCCAATTTAAAGTTTAGTAGCATACAATCACAAATATATGAGTAGGAGAGAAAATATTACTTATTATGCACACAACTGGTTTTAAAGTAAATGTGTTTATTTCGGATGCAAAGTTCCAAGAATACTATATCCACTGTGAATAATAAAATTGATGATGCGTCAAAAAGACAATACGACCAAAGAGCAGAAAATAAGTCTGTTTAAATATTTCGTTAGCCTTTTGGTGTAAACGAAGACGTTTTTGGTGTGAATGAACACTTATTTGAGTTTACTTTAAAAGAAGGTTGATTTATATCTACGAATGTTGATAATGTTTAGTATAAGTGTTGAACAGTTTGTGATATCAAAATTTCTGGGGTTTTTCAGTAATACAGATATTTTTTTCGTTAACTAGCATCAAATACGTTGTAACACACACGAGCAAATTATACAAGTTGAGATATATAAACACCATAAGATCGTGCCAAGAGAACATCCCCATCTAAAAACAGATAACTAACATTTGGAAACGAAAATCGTCTTTTTTTACGTAAGAATAATGTATCGTCCGTAAATGTGAACTGTAACACATTAACTACAAATTTATACTATCGGTATTTTGTAAAGGGAAATCACTCGTGTAAGCGGCTAAACATGAATTATGATAAAAGTTAGAATTCAAGTTAAACGAGGAACAATTCGAGAGTTCTCTCTAAAAGTTTCTAGAATATGAGCAAAGTTTTGTAAAAACTCGACATATATCTCCAATATATTACTTCAGTTAAAATGAAATTTATTCATATTTACTTTTTATTAGATACTGCCAATCGTTTTGATTTATCTTTCAATTGTTCTTTTTCCAGTTTCTATTCATCTGTTATAATTTTCGAGATAAAGAGATTTTTATTCTACACATTTTATCATACATGTTTTTTTACTTGTTTACAAGGTTTTTGACGATCACTAAGTTAAATCTGATGTTGCAAATTAAGCCATGACGGTCTAGTAAGTTGGTCGGCGATCACAAAATTTACAAGTTATATACGAACCTGAAACCTTTCATTCAGAGCAAATTTGAATGAATTTTTTTAAAGTATTTTCAGATGGAAATTTTTGTGAAGTTTAATACCGGACGGTAACTGGCGAGGACGGACGCAAAGTGGTGATCAATGCTTAACTTTTCATCCATACAGACTGTAAACTAATTTGATCTAATTGATGTAACGAAAAGTGTTTTGTAAAGCTTTTCTAAGGGAAATCACTCGTGTGTGCCTAACCATTAATTCGGATTTAATCTAAAAAACACGTTAAAAGATGAATAACTCGTGAATTTTATACATGGGTCTGGTAAGTATGGTGTATTATTAATTAAGTCATCGCTTATATTATAAAAAAGAAGATGTGGTATGATTGACAATGAGACAACTATCCACAAAAGACCAAAATGACACAGATATTAACAACTATAGGTCACCGTACGGCCTTCAACAATGAGCAAAGCCCATACCGCATAGTCAGCTATGAAAGGCCCCGATAAGACAATGTAAAACAATTCAAACGAGAAAACTAACGGCCTTATTTATGTAAAAAAATGAACGAAAAACAAATATGTAACACATAAACAAACGACAACCACTGAATTACAGGCTCCTGACTTGGGACAGGCACATACATAAATAATGTGGCGGGGTTAAACATGTTAAATATTTATCATATGTTTAGTGCTTGATTATTTGAAATTAAGACAAAAATTGTTAATAAAAATGTTTTAAACGCAATGTAGATGAAACTGGCATTATAATGTGAAAAATTTATTGTGTTTGTCAAATGTCCAGTGGCAAATGTTTGGTGAATATACAGGACTAAGGACTTACGTTTACAATTTCGACATCGATTAATGAAATATTCGTTCGTTTAGATCAATGATTTGTATCACTATACAAATCCTTGTTTAGATTAAAGAAATTAAAATTAGAAACTTAAAGATCAATGATGGATCCAATTTATCAACGACTTGTGAAGAGGTCAAGTCATACTGGCAATAGGGAAGGTGATGTATACGGAATCATCAAATCCGACTAGAATCACAAGAAATACATCAGAATACACTATCCGGTCAGAGTAATGTATACTGAATACTCGTTTCTGACTAGAACCACAAGAAATACATCATACACTACCCGGTCAAAGTAATGAATACTGAATCCTCAGATCCGACTAGAACCACGAGAAATATATCAGAATACACTATCCGGTCATAGTAATGAATACTGAATCCTCGGATCCGACTAGAACCACGAGAAAGATATCAGAATACTCTACCCGGTCAAAGTAATGTTTACTGAATCATCGGACCCGACTAGAACCACGAGAAATATATCAGAATACACTATCCGGTCAAAGAAATATATATTGAATCCTCGGATCCGACTAGAACCACGAGAAATATATCAGAATACACTATCCGGTCAAAGAAATATATATTGAATCCTCGGATCCGACTAGAACCACGAGAAATATATCGGAATACACTATCCGGTCAAAGAAATATATATTGAATCCTCGGATCCGACTAGAACCACGAGAAATATATCAGAATACACTATCCGGTCAAAGAAATATATATTGAATCAATCCTCGGATCCGACTAGAACCACGAGAAATATATCAGAATACACTATCAGGTCAAAGAAATATATATTGAATCCTCGGATCCGACTAGAACCACGAGAAATATATCAGAATACACTATCCGGTCAAAGAAATATATATTGAATCCTCGGATCCGACTAGAACCACGAGAAATATATCAGAATACACTATCAGGTCAAAGTAATGTTTACTGAATCATCGGACCCGACTAGAACCACGAGAAATATATCAGAATACTCTACCCGGTCAAAGTAATGTTTACTGAATCATCGGACCCGACTAGAACCACAAGAAATATATCAGAATACTCTACCCGGTCAAAGTAATGTTTACTGAATCATAGGACCCGACTAGAACCACGAGAAATATATCAGAATACACTATCCGGTCAAAGAAATATATATTGAATCCTCGGATCCGACTAGAACCACGAAAAATATATCAGAATACACTATCCGGTCAAAGAAATATATATTGAATCCTCGGATCCGACTAGAACCACGAGAAATATATCAGAATACACTATCAGGTCAAAGAAATATATATTGAATCCTCGGATCCGACTAGAACCACGAGAAATATATCAGAATACACTATCCGGTCAAAGAAATATATATTGAATCCTCGGATCCGACTAGAACCACGAAAAATATATCAGAATACACTATCCGGTCAAAGAAATATATATTGAATCCTCGGATCCGACTAGAACCACGAGAAATATATCAGAATACACTATCAGGTCAAAGAAATATATATTGAATCCTCGGATCCGACTAGAACCACGAGAAATATATCAGAATACACTATCCGGTCAAAGAAATATATATTGAATCCTCGGATCCGACTAGAACCACGAGAATATATCGGAATACACTATCCGGTCAAAGAAATATATATTGAATCCTCGGATCCGACTAGAACCACGAGAAATATATCAGAATACACTATCCGGTCAAAGAAATATATATTGAATCCTCGGATCCGACTAGAACCACGAGAAATATATCAGAATACACTATCCGGTCAAAGAAATATATATTGAATCCTCGGATCCGACTAGAACCACGAGAAATATATCAGAATACACTATCCGGTCAAAGAAATATATATTGAATCCTCGGATCCGACTAGAACCACGAGAAATATATCAGAATACACTATCAGGTCAAAGTAATGTTTACTGAATCATCGGACCCGACTAGAACCACGAGAAATATATCAGAATACTCTACCCGGTCAAAGTAATGTTTACTGAATCATCGGACCCGACTAGAACCACGAGAAATATATCAGAATACTCTACCCGGTCAAAGTAATGTTTACTGAATCATCGGACCCGACTAGAACCACGAGAAATATATCAGAATACACTATCCGGTCAAAGAAATATATATTGAATCCTCGGATCCGACTAGAACCACGAGAAATATATCAGAATACACTATCCGGTCAAAGAAATATATATTGAATCCTCGGATCCGACTAGAACCACGAGAAATATATCAGAATACACTATCCGGTCAAAGAAATATATATTGAATCCTCGGATCCGACTAGAACCACGAGAAATATATCGGAATACACTATCCGGTCAAAGAAATATATATTGAATCCTCGGATCCGACTAGAACCACGAGAAATATATCAGAATACACTATCCGGTCAAAGAAATATATATTGAATCCTCGGATCCGACTAGAACCACGAGAAATATATCAGAATACACTATCCGGTCAAAGAAATATATATTGAATCCTCGGATCCGACTAGAACCACGAGAAATATATCAGAATACACTATCCGGTCAAAGAAATATATATTGAATCCTCGGATCCGACTAGAACCACGAGAAATATATCACAATTTTCTATCCGGTCAGAGAAATGTATACTGAATCCTCGGGTCCGACTAGAACCACGAGAAATATATCAGAATACACTATCCGGTCAGAGAAATATATACTGAATCCTCGGAATCTACTAGAACCACGAGAAATATATCAGAATACCTATCCGGTCAGAGAAATATATATTGAATCCTCGGATCCTACTAGAACCACGAGAAATATATCAGAATACACTATCCGGTCAAAGTAATGTTTACTGAATCATCGGACCCGACTAGAACCACGAGAAATATATCAGAATACTCTACCCGGTCAAAGCAATGTTTACTGAATCATCGGACCCGACTAGAACCACGAGAAATATTATCAGAAAGAAATATATATTGAATCCTCGGATCCGACTAGAACCATGAGAAATACACCAGAATACACTATCCGGTCAGAGAAATGAATACTGAATCTCTTTCCTTCTCTCAAATTGAATCGGCATTTTGTCTAAGGGAAAGCACTCATGTACACTTAAACACAATATCTTATAAAAGCTCAAATTATTGTAAAAAGAGGGACAACTCTTGAATTTTATACTTGAAATTTCAGTTTTGTCTGAAATTTTGACATTTAAATAGAACTGTTATAAAAAATCTGTAAAAAGTGGGTAATCATATAAATTTCAAAGTGTCATAGATGTGTGTATGAAAAAGAGATAAAAGTTTAGATGACCTTTGATTAATTTACATGTACTACTATCTCACCATACTATTTTCTTTTTTATTAGAATTACAATTTAAAGAATTAAGAATAAGTAAATCAGTTTATTTCATTTAAATTAATTATACTAGTAAATATTTTTTTTAAGTATTTAAAACGATAAAATAAGAAGTGTTGACAAGTTATTATTTGTTACTCGTCGTTTTTATTGAAATATATTTTCAGATTAAACCTCCATTCCTCAATCATATGAAAAATACGATTGATGTGCTCAATTCGAGGATGTCAATTCTATGATTGCTGTGCTGTAGTCCTGACTGTAATTTCTTCAGATACCGGTTGCAGCAACAAGTGCACACAAGAGTGAAAAAGCCACTGAACATAATGGTATAACGTAATGCATCTGTTCATGCGTTTTAAATTTCGTTCGTCTAAACACCTTTATGAATTTAGCTTCTTATTTCAAACTATCAGATCCAAGAAAGTGTAAATATACCTAAATATTTAAACTGCATAATCACGGAGAACAATGAGAAACAGTATCTGAGGGGTAAATCTTCCTCTTAAAGAGAACCCCTACATGAAATGAACCAAAATTAGGGCGGCCATGAACAGAATACAACAGCCCGCTCTATACTATTCATAGGCCGACGCAAATTGACAGGGTAGTTTCAGGCGAGACGGTTTCAAAAGCCAAATATTTCAGTGAGATATGATAAGACGGTGAATATTAAATTTTATTCCAAATGTACTTATGTTTGATGTAAAAAAAACTCATCTGACTGTATTGTATTAATGGATACAACATCGGAAATGATACCATACAAGATAAAAAGAACACCTGTCTTAGAATCTCAGTAGTACAGTTTTAAATTAAATCATTCTGTTCACAAATCAAGACAGGAGTTCCGATTCTATATTAATTGAATATAATTTAATTTTGGATGTAACGCGTCTTCTGATTGGCTGACGTTATTTTGTTATGAGCCCATGACATAATTTAGTCATGTGACCGTGACGTCATCAACGTTTTTTCATGGTTTTCTACGGTTTAAAATGTAATTTAGAATTAAATTATAAGAAATGACTGTAATATTTTTTCTGTCTATTCGAAATAACACGCGCGTTATTCAGTGTGCACCAATTTTTTTATGTTATTTCTTCATAGACAGAAAACATATTACAGTCATTCCTTAAATAAATCAAGAAGGAATGTTTTGCACCTTCAATACAAGAACAAACTCCAAACAAACCAGCTGTAATGTATTGCATCAACAATACAAGCCCGAACAACAAACTCCAAACAAACAAGCTGTAATGTATTGCATCAACAAAAACATAAAATTGATAATAGAAATGGGGAATGTGTCTAAGAGACAACAGCCCGATTAAAGAGCAGCCGAAGGCCACCAATGGGACTTCAACAAAGAGAGAAAATCGCGCACCCGGAGGCGGGCTTCTGGCACCTCAACAAAACATGTTCTAGTTCAATAAAATTGGACCTCTCACTAAACTCCAAAACATACAAATTAACTAAAATTTAAAAAAAAAAGCATACAAGACTAACAAAGGCCAGAGGCTCCTGACTTGGGACAGGCGCAAAAATGTGGCGTGGTATTAAGGATGTTCGCTTGCCATGTTTTGGAATTTTTGTCAGATTTTCGGGATCCTCTGGCGTACTAAATTATAATCCTGGTACCTTTGATAACTATTCAACCAGTTGAATGCCTTCAAAAATTTTGCCCATTGACCCCCATTTTTCATTTTATAAATATTTTACATATACACAATGTATATATATATATTTAGTATTAAATTTATATTAAGATCCATTTTGTTACATCTTGTGATCAATTTTATTTGGCAATCGCCAATGGCAGTCAACAGGGTTAAAGAACACCAGTTGTTCGACCTGTTAGTCAAATGCGTTTTGTTTAAATATACTTTTTCACTTTTTTAGTCTTTTGGAAAATGTTGTTTTTAGACCCTTCTACAACGAAATTTGTTTTACATGCACATGTATAAAAATTGCGGTTTTTATCCAACGCAATCATAGGTTTGAACATAGTTTTCAATTTAGACTCGTTTATATATATATATATATATATAGTTATAAACCATCTGCAAAAGTCTTATAAAATCTTTGTTATAATTTAATAGTTTTTGAGAACTTAAACTTGTCAATGATAAAGCTATTAAATTCAAGAGAGAACATTTTTCCGCCAAAATTTCAATGGCTAATATCTCGAAAACAAGCACATTGACCTATATATTTATTTCGCTCTTTTTGTTCCTTTATTAATCCCCTATCAATATATACTATAGTGTTATGAAAAGCTTGTTATTTTGAATCTGAGTAGCGAACTTCCTTAAGTAATATTTTGCAAGGAAAAAAGTTCATTTTAGTGAAACTTACCGTTGATTATGTATATTAAGTACTGTATTTCAGATAATAATTTTATAATACTCTTGTAATGTTGATTGAAAGAAGAATAAATTGTTCTTACAATAGAACAAAAAATACAAACCAATTTTTCGAAAAATCTTGCCTCAAAATATAAGTGTGCAATATTAGAGACATATGTGTGTCTCTGATAATAGGAAGCAAAGATAAAGAAGGATGCATTGCGCCGATTATTGTTGTTTGCGCTCAGTAGCTAATATATATATAGTTCATGCATATCTATTATTTAGTAAATCTGATAGGTAAGTTCTACAATAGATTGCCCAGGAGTGTATTTAATATTTGTAATCAAATTATTTAGAAATTTTAGACTCTTTAGCACAAACGACAAGTTGAACTTCAAACCCCTGGAGGACGGACAAGAATTCCGACCTCCATTTGTTGGATAGAGACAGAAAGGATGCATTTCAACTGACTATATACACGTGAGGAGATCGTGAAACTCACCATTACACGTGACGAGTCACCAGCTTTACCCCCAATATATACTAGCATGGTTTTAACCATAAAATGCTGGGCCGTGTTTGGTTGTGATTCAAATATAGTAAAGTATCTTTTTCTTCCCTACCTCGACAATTCAAGAGATGTCTAATGAATGAACATAGCAGCATTTTATTGATTTTAAAATTTTGAAAATTGACTAAGAAGAAACAAATCATAGAGATTCAATTAACTTGAGGAGATTGTATGAACTCCATTAACTTGAGAAGATTGTATGAACTCTATTAACTTGAGGAGATTGTATGAACTCCATTAACTTGAGGAGATTGTATGTACTATATTAACTTGAGGAGATTGTATGAACTCCATTAACTTGAGGAGATTGTATGAACTCCATTAACTTGAGGAGATTGTATGTACTCCATTAACTTGAGGAGATTGTATGAACTCCATTAACTTGAGGAGATTGTATGAACTCCATTAACTTGAGGAGGTTGTATGAACTCCATTAACCTGAGGAGATTGTATGAACTCCATAAAAGCAAGACCGGTTGCTTCGACAGGGTAAGCGTCTTCTGTTTTGCATGCATCGCCAGCTATGCAAAGTTCTTCTTTGCTCTTTCGGTGAATTCTCTGATAAGCTAACAGTTGGCAATATGTCTTCCGAACTATGCTAATATGCTAATGTTACTTAAAATCTTTTGGGAACTCATAACAAAGCATATATTCATGTATGTGATGTTTGCAAAACCTAATTATTTCAACATTAAGCGTTTTATTAGAAAACGTATTCAAAGAATGTGTCACTAAATGTGGTTGTAGTGCTAAGACACAAAAAAACGCTATTTAGTTTTATTATCTTTGGGAGGGGGATTTGGAAACAAGTCACGGTAACAGATCGTGCCATCCAAATTAAATGAAATAACAAATAAAAGTTGATTTAAGGATGTACTTAGGTTATGTTTTGGAATTTGTGTCAAATGTTCGGACTCCTTGGTGTTTTTCCATACAATACAATGTAAAATATTTTGCCCCATAACACCCATTTATTTTTTCATATAAGACTTAAAAGTTCATGAAAGGTAGTTTACCAAAATTTTAGAAGATTCTTGATTTTCTTTCTTTTGTTTTGAGACCCAAATAATACCAATGCAAATATAAGGTAAAAGTCCGAGTCAGTCTTTCCCGCCATATTTTAAATCTCAAATATCTCGAAAAGGAGGTCCATGACCTATCAATATTTTTAGCTTATCTTTATCCTTAATTGATGCTCTACCATCTTATAGTATCAATTTTAATTTCTTAATTTCTTCATTTTTACCTAACCTCACGCAAGTACATCGCGAAGTTTCCCTTTAAGTCAGTGCGGGTGGAAATTTTAAATAATATAGTAAAATTCTTAAATCCAAGTGTTAGAATTACTTTCAACAGCTCAGTTTTTTGTAAACGTTTCATGCTATAAAAAATGCCCGCAGAAATTGTCAATTTATGAAAAGCCTGTAACATAAGCAAAAGCAATTAAGGGATTAAGAAGGTTTATAAGATGCCAAAACGAAATAACCATTCATTTAAATATAACAATACGTGTTCGCTGCAAGGTTTTGTAAGTCGAACAATGTATTAGTAATTTATTGTCCAAACTGTTGCAGATTATAAGTAATTAAATAAATAGAATTATAGAAATCCAGTCCTTTCAAGTTTAGCCAAGATTATGGCAATAAATCCGTCTACAACACTCATTTATATATGTAAGACAAAGTATACTGACTAGAATAATAGTGTATGAAATGAAATATATGACAAATATGGAAAATAGAGTAAAACAATTGAACTAATTCAATGTTGATAATAATGAATTTCACATATTCGAGTCTTCACAGTCAGGCCTATAATATACATTACAATTCTTGTCAGGCACTTTGAATGAGGGATCAATGAAAACATGAAAGATGATCTAGTCGAGGGAATTGACCGACTTAAATTACTATGAATGACAAAAGAAATGTCCCAATTACGTCTTTTAAAACGTAATTGAAGACATGAGATCGTATTACAATCAATGCATTATATGTGTCTTCTGTCCTTTCTGGAAACAATAGAATTTAAAACACCTTTATCAGATATAGCTGATTTTTTGTGGAGGTCAACACTACAAGTAACTCATGATTGTATGAAACAAGTTATGTTTAACAAAAGAGGACTTCTATACATTTCCTTATTTAACAAAATGTCGTTGAAACCAATGGTAGTAACGTTGTATTATTTCATTCCTATTTTTTAGGGGGAGGGTATAGATTTTCGGTTTTGATAATATTGCATATGCATTTATAGCTCGTCTTTAATTAAGCGAGTTAATGCTGTTCGATAAGAGCGATGCAAATAACTACTGATGTTTGGGTTTTTTCTTTGCAACTTATTTGTGGTATATGCTTCATTTGTTAATTGCATATGCAGTCTCTCAGAATGTTTTGACACTAGAGAGGGTTACTGGAATACACGATAATGTCTTACAAGTTACAAGGAAGCTATAAGAACCAAAAACTATCCATAGACTACTTAAAGATTAAATAGAATGCTCTCCGCGCGGTTGTCAATGAATCTGTATCTGACATGCTTTTATGAAAAATTCCTAAAATGAAACAATAATCATTGGTGAAAACATCATGGCTTGTCATACTCTGAATGAAAACATCATGGCTTGTCATACTCTGAATGAAAACATCATGGCTTGTCATACTCTGAATGAAAACATCATGGCTTGTCATACTCTGAATGAAAACATCATGGCTTGTCATACTCTGAATGAAAACATTCCGTAGAACTATCACCAGTATGCATTTGATCAAGGCTAAAATGTTTATTTTTCTTTTTCTTGTATTGTTTTTTTCTTTTTTTCTTTTTTTGAATTAACAAAATCGTGCTCTTCTGTACTGCATAATGAATACTAATCCAAAGATTAGCCGCCGAAAGTGATGTCGGGATTATTGGGATTATTATCATATTGCAGCAAGCAGCGCGAGTGTCTTAATTATTTGATACAGTATTATTTTAACAATGTTTCCCAGAGTCTTAGGTGGGTTTTTTTTTGTCTATGATATTGGTGTTAACATGGAGTACAACACATTTTCTGAGCTGATTGTATGCTTCATTATTGTTGTATACGTTTTGTTGTTCCACGGATGGAGAAAAAAGGCTGAAACCAACGCTTTCATATTGCAGATCTATTTAGTTCAGGTTAATTGTGTTTTTTGGTGAGTGAGTGTGGTGTTAGGTTCCATCTGACCAAATTGATACAACAAGCGTTCATAAAAATCTAATTTATATGTCAACCCTGATGTTCAGACAATTTTGACAGGAGATTCTAGTAAGAGTTGTGTATCCCTCGTTTCAACGATTTGATATGAGACGAACGTTAATCCTAAATTGGGACAGACACTGTTATACAAGGGAGGGACAGGCACTGTTATACAAGGGAAGGACAGGCACTGTTATACAAGGGACGGACATACACTGCTATACAAGGGAGGTTAAGGTTCTGTAAGGGTAGCAAAGTATTCATCAATATCATAACCTATGTCGGAAGTATATATGTTCCCCTCATCTGTAAGGGTAGCAAAGTATTCATCAATATCATAACCTTTGTCGGAAGTATATATGTTCCCCTCATCTGTAAGGGTAGCAAAGTATTCATCAATATCATAACCTTTGTCGGAAGTATATATGTTCCCCTCATCTGTAAGGGTAGCAAAGTATTCATCAATATCATAACCTTTGTCGGAAGTATATATGTTCCCCTCATCTGTAAGGGTAGCAAAGTATTCATCAATATCATAACCTATGTCGGAAGTATATATGTTCCCCTCATCTGTAAGGGTAGCAAAGTATTCATCAATATCATAACCTATGTCGGAAGTATATATGTTCCCCTCATCTGTAAGGGTAGCAAAGTATTCATCAATATCATAACCTATGTCGGAAGTATATATGTTCCCCTCATCTGTAAGGGTAGCAAAGTATTCATCAATATCATAACCTATGTCGGAAGTATATATGTTCCCCTCATATGTAAGGGTAGCAAAGTATTCATCAATATCATAACCTATGTCGGAAGTATATATGTTCCCCTCATCTGTAAGGGTAGCAAAGTATTCATCAATATCATAACCTATGTCGGAAGTATATATGTTCCCCTCATCTGTAAGGGTAGCAAAGTATTCATCAATATCATAACCTATGTCGGAAGTATATATGTTCCCCTCATCTGTAAGGGTAGCAAAGTATTCATCAATATCATAACCTATGTCGGAAGTATATATGTTCCCCTCATATGTAAGGGTAGCAAAGTATTCATCAATATCATAACCTTTGTCGGAAGTATATGTGTTCCCCTCATCTGTAAGGGTAGCAAAGTATTCATCAATATCATAACCTATGTCGGAAGTATATATGTTCCCCTCATCTGTAAGGGTAGCAAAGTATTCATCAATATCATAACCTATGTCGGAAGTATATATGTTCCCCTCATCTGTAAGGGTAGCAAAGTATTCATCAATATCATAACCTATGTCGGAAGTATATATGTTCCCCTCATATGTAAGGGTAGCAAAGTATTCATCAATATCATAACCTTTGTCAGAAGTATATATGTTCCCCTCATCTGTAAGGGTAGCAAAGTATTCATCAATATCATAACCTATGTCGGAAGTATATATGTTCCCCTCATCTGTAAGGGTAGCAAAGTATTCATCAATATCATAACCTATGTCGGAAGTATATATGTTCCCCTCATCTGTAAGGGTAGCAAAGTATTCATCAATATCATAACCTATGTCGGAAGTATATATGTTCCCCTCATCTGTAAGGGTAGCAAAGTATTCATCAATATCATAACCTATGTCGGAAGTATATATGTTCCCCTCATCTGTAAGGGTAGCAAAGTATTCATCAATATCATAACCTATGTCGGAAGTATATATGTTCCCCTCATCTGTAAGGGTAGCAAAGTATTCATCAATATCATAACCTATGTCGGAAGTATATATGTTCCCCTCATCTGTAAGGGTAGCAAAGTATTCATCAATATCATAACCTATGTCGGAAGTATATATGTTCCCCTCATATGTAAGGGTAGCAAAGTATTCATCAATATCATAACCTTTGTCGGAAGTATACGTGTTCCCTCATCTATAAGTGTAGCAAAGTATTCATCAATATCATAACCTATGTCGGAAGTATATATGTTCCCCTCATATGTAAGGGTAGCAAAGTATTCATCAATATCATAACCTATGTCGGAAGTATATATGTTCCCCTCATCTGTAAGGGTAGCAAAGTATTCATCAATATCATAACCTATGTCGGAAGTATATATGTTCCCCTCATCTGTAAGGGTAGCAAAGTATTCATCAATATCATAACCTATGTCGGAAGTATATATGTTCCCCTCATCTGTAAGGGTAGCAAAGTATTCATCAATATCATAACCTTTGTCGGAAGTATATATGTTCCCCTCATATGTAAGGGTAGCAAAGTATTCATCAATATCATAACCTTTGTCGGAAGTATATATGTTCCCCTCATCTGTAAGGGTAGCAAAGTATTCATCAATATCATAACCTATGTCGGAAGTATATATGTTCCCCTCATATGTAAGGGTAGCAAAGTATTCATCAATATCATAACCTTTGTCGGAAGTATACGTGTTCCCCTCATCTATAAGTGTAGCAAAGTATTCATCAATATCATAACCTATGTCGGAAGTATATATATTCCCCTCATATGTAAGGGTAGCAAAGTATTCATCAATATCATAACCTATGTCGGAAGTATATATGTTCCCCTCATCTGTAAGGGTAGCAAAGTATTCATCAATATCATAACCTATGTCGGAAGTATATATGTTCCCCTCATCTGTAAGGGTAGCAAAGTATTCATCAATATCATAACCTATGTCGGAAGTATATATGTTCCCCTCATCTGTAAGGGTAGCAAAGTATTCATCAATATCATAACCTTTGTCGGAAGTATATATGTTCCCCTCATCTGTAAGGGTAGCAAAGTATTCATCAATATCATAACCTTTGTCGGAAGTATATATGTTCCCCTCAACTGTAAGGGTAGCAAAGTATTCATCAATATCCTAACCTTTGTCAGAAGTATATATGTTCCCCTCATCTGTAAGGGTAGCAAAGTATTCATCAATATCATAACCTATGTCGGAAGTATATATGTTCCCCTCATCTGTAAGGGTAGCAAAGTATTCATCAATATCATAAACTATGTCGGAAGTATATATGTTCCCCTCATCTGTAAGGGTAGCAAAGTATTCATCAATATCATAACCTATGTCGGAAGTATATATGTTCCCCTCATATGTAAGGGTAGCAAAGTATTCATCAATATCATAACCTTTGTCAGAAGTATATATGTTCCCCTCATCTGTAAGGGTAGCAAAGTATTCATCAATATCATAACCTATGTCGGAAGTATATATGTTCCCCTCATCTGTAAGGGTAGCAAAGTATTCATCAATATCATAACCTATGTCGGAAGTATATATGTTCCCCTCATCTGTAAGGGTAGCAAAGTATTCATCAATATCATAACCTATGTCGGAAGTATATATGTTCCCCTCATCTGTAAGGGTAGCAAAGTATTCATCAATATCATAACCTATGTCGGAAGTATATATGTTCCCCTCATCTGTAAGGGTAGCAAAGTATTCATCAATATCATAACCTATGTCGGAAGTATATATGTTCCCCTCATCTGTAAGGGTAGCAAAGTATTCATCAATATCATAACCTATGTCGGAAGTATATATGTTCCCCTCATCTGTAAGGGTAGCAAAGTATTCATCAATATCATAACCTATGTCGGAAGTATATATGTTCCCCTCATCTGTAAGGGTAGCAAAGTATTCATCAATATCATAACCTTTGTCAGAAGTATATATGTTCCCCTCATCTGTAAGGGTAGCAAAGTATTCATCAATATCATAACCTATGTCGGAAGTATATATGTTCCCCTCATCTGTAAGGGTAGCAAAGTATTCATCAATATCATAACCTATGTCGGAAGTATATATGTTCCCCTCATCTGTAAGGGTAGCAAAGTATTCATCAATATCATAACCTTTGTCGGAAGTATATGTGTTCCCCTCATCTATAAGTGTAGCAAAGTATTCATCAATATCATAACCTATGTCGGAAGTATATATGTTCCCCTCATATGTAAGGGTAGCAAAGTATTCATCAATATCATAACCTATGTCGGAAGTATATATGTTCCCCTCATCTGTAAGGGTAGCAAAGTATTCATCAATATCATAACCTATGTCGGAAGTATATATGTTCCCCTCATATGTAAGGGTAGCAAAGTATTCATCAATATCATAACCTTTGTCGGAAGTATACGTGTTCCCCTCATCTATAAGTGTAGCAAAGTATTCATCAATATCATAACCTATGTCGGAAGTATATATGTTCCCCTCATCTGTAAGGGTAGCAAAGTATTCATCAATATCATAACCTTTGTCGGAAGTATACGTGTTCCCCTCATCTATAAGTGTAGCAAAGTATTCATCAATATCATAACCTATGTCGGAAGTATATATGTTCCCCTCATATGTAAGGGTAGCAAAGTATTCATCAATATCATAACCTTTGTCGGAAGTATATGTGTTCCCCTCATCTATAAGTGTAGCAAAGTATTCATCAATATCATAACCTATGTCGGAAGTATATATGTTCCCCTCATATGTAAGGGTAGCAAAGTATTCATCAATATCATAACCTATGTCGGAAGTATATATGTTCCCCTCATCTGTAAGGGTAGCAAAGTATTCATCAATATCATAACCTATGTCGGAAGTATATATGTTCCCCTCATCTGTAAGGGTAGCAAAGTATTCATCAATATCATAACCTATGTCGGAAGTATATATGTTCCCCTCATATGTATAGAACGTTCGCTTCTTATCTTAGTGTTATACTTAACATAATTCCATGCACTGAAATCTATTATATTTTTTTTCAGTTAAAAGAATGAATGAATTCGATGACCCCATTATATTCTGCACCTTGTCCATACTTGAGTTATTTCTGAGCGAACCTATTTAAAAGAAATTATTTAAATTTTTGCTTCTGTATAATTATTGGTTTTTGTCTCAATGAAATATCTCATATTCAAAATCATGAATGTGAATATCTGTGTTTGATAAACATGAATGTTTAAATGCCTTAATATCTTATACATGTATATATAGTTCAAATACAACACTTAAAATATGCGTACTTAAAGAATGTCACAATGAAATCTTTTATATATCTAAGCCAAAGGGTGTATATATTACAGTCGAATAGAACGACCTCTGTTTAAATATCCAAATATGGAAATATCTTTATAGAGTTTACGTCGTAAGTTTTTATCGTGCGAAAACCTATATCTGAAACAGGAAAAACGAAACAGCTCAAAGGAAACAGAAGTCGAAAAGCTTAAAATTCCCTGCGTTCTACCACGAAGTAAATACGCTGTAAACTGTCCTATATGTTGTAATAAACAATTTCCATATATAGGTACATTAACACCGTAGAATGAATATGCTTGGTCAGCATTTTTATAGAAAGTGATATTATGTTCGTTTTGAAGTAATTATATCTGAAATTTAATTCGTATCCTTGTTTAGTTTCTATATTTATATTTTTTTGATATATCAACATTCCCAAACATTAACATGCACATTATAAGCTTCCTTCTCAAAAGTGTAAAAAATACTTTTGACGCCACATTTTCCTTTAATGTTTGTCATTTTTAAAATAATTTTAAAATGACAAAACTTGCAAAAATCTGTGTTCACGTAAACAATATAATAGACACTTGGATGGGTTTTTTTTGTAAATCCTCACTCCTTTGCAGCGGTCAATAAATTTTAAAAATGCGGTTTACATCTTCCGCTGAAGAATACAAACATGTTAAATATTTATAAGATAAACTAGTAGTCAGCTTTGTGAGGAAAATTATATAATAGTTTTACTTCCATTATGACATTTTTCAGTTATTGCAGCTTTTGTTCAAACATTTTTGAATGGCGACATAGTATTTAAAAAAGCTATCAAAAGTAATCCTTTTTTCAAGATCAAAATGCGCCCCCTTTTTTGTGGGGAAAATTTGGTTGATTATATAGGGAATCACTGAAGCATAGCTGGAGCGGGTCCCAACTTATGAAAATTCCTGGATCCGCCCTGTAGACCGTCACAGTAAGCCTTTAAATTTGTTGTTTGTTTGCTGCACCGTTCCACTGAATAAATATCATGTCATTCCCCGAGTATGAGCGAACATTGGTAAGATTCTAACCCTAGTAATTACTGATTCATCGATGACTGTCTCCATTCCGTCCCCAACACAAACCATCTGCTAAAATCAATGTCTTGACTCATTTTCTATCTGCTCTTTTGTCTTCATCTTGTCGCGTTAAATACTTTGTCTGAGGGTTTAAATAAATAAAATCATACATCTTAAAAAATATCAAAACGTACACCAGTAACCAGATCATATATTATTGATTGTTAAACGTCTCATCAGCTCAGAAAAGGCTATGTTGCGACGAACCTGATTTTAAGCTTTCAGCAATTAATTCAAGGATTTTTGCAAGAATTTTCAATATTTCACATTATAAATGACTATTTGTGTTCGTAGAAATACTGCAAAAACTATAGTAGCATAATAAGTATAAATCATGTGACAGTCATATTAGACGAACACAGACAATCTTTCAATTCATAACTTTTTTATTGCTGAAAACAGAAAACAAACACTTTTTATATATAAAATGCATCTATCAATATGTGTGATCATTGATCATTTTGTTACGTACATTTATATAACCACCCAAAGAAATATTAAAGAAAACTGGTTATATTGACAGTCGATATTGACATATACATGCATTATTTATGACGGATGATTATGGCTTAAAGGCGAGAATGTCTCACATGTACTCATACACAATTTGCACATGTGGCTGAGAAATGAAAGAATTTTAAAATTTGATAGAAATTTACTGGATTTTGAAATTGTTGTGTTTAGTCTTGTTAACGATCCTTATTTGTATTGTTGACCAATAAATGATTTGATAATAAGACAGTAGTCTCAAAATTAATTTCACTGAGTAGCGGATCTAGGGGGTTGGAACCCCCCTTTTTTGGAAGATCGTTGCCGATTTGAATTGGGATATATAGTTGGAATCCCCCTTTTAAAATGGCTTTATACGCCCCTAATTGGTTTGTCTATATATATAAATTTGTAGCCTGGGCTTGTGCACGTGTATTTGTTCCTCCTTACTAAACCTGTCCCTGTCGAATCGAATATTATATACCCGTTCTTCCGTTTTAAGAAAAAAAAATATAGTATCTTATTTACTGCAAAATCTTTCTTACGTACTCAGTTTAATTATAGTAAAACTCCTATTTTAATAACATATATATTACTTTTATTTTTTTAATATAACTAATTATGCATGTACGTCTGCACTCCCATTACAAGAATGTTACATGTTATTCAAAGTCGACGTAATCAAATAGAATAAATCACTGTTATGACATACTCTTATCTTTTCTATTTGTCAAATTTTAATGAAAACAATCAGGATTTATCTCACCTGATGATTAACAGTAAATGCCACACTAACGAGTTGTAAAAATACCTGTGTGTCCATTACCTTTTAGGTGAGGTCATTATGAATATTCAGTAGCTTAACCAATCAATAAACAGGACGTTTACCATAAACAGGCATACGGCCTGTTAAACTGAAAGCTTTTCCGAGAATCGTATGCAAATGATTCATTCCGAATAACCATATATGGTAACATTTGGCTTTCTGTTCCCAGGGTGCAAAGGTGAGAAAGACGGGAGAATAAAACTAGTGTGAATTTTAAATTTTCACAGTAGATCGTTGAGAACTGAACAGTAAGGTTGTAACAATCCAAATATCAAACTAAATTCAAAATGTGTGACGACGATGTAGCCGCTTTGGTAATTGACAATGGATCTGGAATGTGTAAAGCTGGATTTGCAGGAGATGATGCTCCAAGAGCTGTATTTCCATCAATTGTTGGCAGACCCAGACATCAGGTTTGTAATTAAAATTTTAATTTTTAAAATCTTTGCATATTGTTTAAATTATCAAACATGGTTAACAGTGATACTATTGATTTATTTGAGAATTTTTCAATCAAGATTTACATCAATTACCTTTGATTAGGGATAATTATATTTTATTTTGATGTTATTTGATCTGATTTGATGTCCCACATCGGGTAGCTAAAAAAAAGACGCAAAATTATGGTAGCAATCGTGTTTTACATTTAAAGACTCATTTAAATGCTTCATTTTTCGTGTAAAAAATCTCGTGAATCGCAGATTGAATCGAAACATATAATAAGATTGTTTGAATATGATGAAATATGCCGGTACACGTTGCCGGTGCCCATATTTGGAGATGAGTCATGATCGGCAGTTAGCCACGCCCCCGTGTGTACTTTAATGAAAGAAATTGAGAGATGATTTATCCACGTGAAATGCAATATGTCTACGTTGACTTTCTAACATTTCCATTTTTGTTTAAAACTTTTTGTGTAATGATCAGAAATGCCATTGGTGTGATCTTTTAATTCTTTAAATGCTTTATCGTAGCTTTCAATGTGGAACAACGCCTTATATGGTGACCACTTGAGACAATGGCAGTAATCACGTGTTGCTAACGACAACGGATTTGAATATTCATACTTTTGAATAATTAAACAATGTTGTATCGGATATTAGAAATAAAAATTAAGCGATTGATCCTGGATCGACAAATTATGTCCCGGATTGAACTTTGTCACAGTTTGCAAAAAATACCCTCGATTTTATACCTTTTTTTCCTTTTTTTTAATGACTGAATTTTTACTACACGCCAACGAGTTTTTAAAAACAGAAATAAACATGCCAAATTGTGTCTATATTTTCAACAATTACATTAAAATTTGTTATGTTGTCTTGTGTAACAAAAAGTACATGTTCTTTCATTTGTGATTTTCAGGGTGTAATGGTTGGCATGGGACAAAAAGACAGCTACGTTGGTGATGAAGCCCAGAGCAAAAGAGGTATTCTTACATTGAAATACCCAATTGAACACGGAATTGTCACAAACTGGGACGATATGGAGAAAATCTGGCATCACACTTTCTACAATGAACTCCGTGTAGCACCAGAAGAACATCCCGTTTTACTGACAGAGGCTCCACTTAACCCTAAAGCCAACAGAGAAAAGATGACACAGATTATGTTCGAAACCTTCAACTCCCCAGCTATGTACGTTGCTATCCAGGCCGTACTATCTTTATACGCTTCTGGTCGTACTACTGGTATTGTGTTGGACTCTGGTGATGGTGTCACCCATACCGTACCCATCTATGAAGGTTATGCACTTCCTCATGCTATCATGAGATTGGATCTTGCCGGTCGGGATCTCACTGACTATCTTATGAAAATTCTCACAGAGCGTGGATATTCATTCACAACCACAGCCGAGAGAGAAATCGTTAGAGACATTAAAGAAAAATTGTGCTATGTAGCATTAGACTTTGAACAAGAAATGTCCACAGCTGCATCATCATCATCATTAGAAAAAAGTTATGAATTACCTGACGGACAAGTTATCACAATCGGTAATGAAAGATTCAGGTGCCCAGAAGCAATGTTCCAACCATCTTTCTTGGGTATGGAATCTGCAGGTATCCATGAAACGACATACAACAGTATAATGAAATGTGATGTTGATATCCGTAAAGACTTGTACGCTAATACCGTATTATCTGGTGGTTCAACCATGTACCCAGGTATTGCCGACCGTATGCAGAAAGAAATAACAGCACTTGCTCCATCAACAATGAAAATTAAGATTATTGCTCCACCAGAAAGGAAATATTCCGTATGGATCGGTGGTTCCATCTTGGCTTCACTCTCAACCTTCCAACAGATGTGGATCAGTAAACAAGAGTATGACGAGTCCGGTCCATCCATCGTCCACAGAAAATGCTTTTAAACTACAAACTATCATGTTCAAAACTGCAATTATTGTTATGTTATATACTGGTGCAGATAGCATACTTTTGTATCATTGTTAAAACTTTATCTCGAGATCTGAAGTTAAATATAGATCTGAAAACTAGTAATGATCTGCACCGTTCGTTACAGTCCGTGTTGTGGAGAACTCCAAGCAAGACGCTTAATTCGAACTATTTTGTATTACTTTTATATAGAGTTCTTCGTTGTACACAAATAAAGCTGTAAAACCCAATTTGATGTGCTTTTTAAATATATGTATTGTTGTTTCTGGTTAAAGGTATAATGATGCTTCAAGTTATCTGATCTGAGTTTGCCAAAACGAGGTGTGTTCTGCATATTTTATCTGGTCTCCTCGTGTCGGAACGAAGAGTACCCATGCTTATTTTGTATTCGTGTGTGGTCTCTATATTCCAGTAGTATACCCTGCTTTGTGTTTTTGTTCTCGACAAGCTAGTAGTAGAACAAACACCCTGCTTCATGTCGAATGTGGTCCCTTCATTTTGTTTTGTGATCTGGATTTACGATAAGCATAGTCCGTTTTATTTTGTCTGACGTTTCAATGTGTCGGTATAATACTTTGCTTTATTTTGAGAGTCTTGTGGTCTATAATAATAATATTATAAACAAATCTTTATTTAAAGAGGGTAACTCAATTAGATCTAGTATAATTTTCATTGAGGACCTCAAACAATGCGTCTCTGTGTTCATAGTTTACATTTTATTTTGTCTGCGATGTCACACTAGACGGTAGTATAACACATTATAGCATAGTACTTAATACCAAGTACATAGACGAACAAGGGGTAACCTGACATTTTGATAATAAACGATTCACGGAACAATACTGAGGGTAGTTGAAACATTCTGCCACTGAGTCGAATTAAAAACTTCATTCCTGTATATCATACGAAATAGTTCGCTTCACACTTATATATATTTATTTGAAAACAAGAAACTA
This sequence comes from Mytilus edulis, assembly GCA_019925275.1. Classification (NCBI taxonomy): domain Eukaryota; kingdom Metazoa; phylum Mollusca; class Bivalvia; order Mytilida; family Mytilidae; genus Mytilus; species Mytilus edulis. The sequence continues at coordinate 8,366,821 of CM034349.1, forward strand.
GCATAACAACATTTCTTCAAGCCTGAAAAAAGTGAACAAGCTTGAGGTATTGAGCCATTTAAATTTATCCTGATCTCGTGGTTCAGGATTTATAAAACACTTACGGGGGTGGATTTGAAGCCTATATCTTCGATATGCTACATAATATCAACGAGACAATTAAACAGTACACCATACATACAGGTATATATGTCGAGAAAAGAACTACAGCCGTAGGGCCCTTTCAGGCATCGCAACATTTAGCCATTTCTCATTCCGCTCGCTCTGATTATGTTAATTACAGTACATTAGAACATAGACAAGACAAGACCAGACAATTTTATTCTTTAAAACCACTGTATACACATTGGTACAAAGAATTAAATAATAATACATAGTATGCAAAATAAATTGTGCACATGAAAAGATAGGAATGTTACCATTACTATTAATATAAATATATACAAGAAGTTATTATATTAGAAAAACAAATAAGACACCAGGAAGACCTGCTACTGAATTTATAACCTTTATAAATTTGCATATATTTTTTAACTTATTTCTATGTGTTGTTTGTAATAATTTACAAAAATTGATAATATTTACTCTGTTACAATAACAATTATCCAAAAACAGTTTTCTTGAGTCGTCTATGGATCTACAATTCAAAAGAAAGTGAAATTCATCCCCTAATTCTTGACATTGACTTAAATTACAATATCTAATTTCTTTATCTAAACCGTTTTAATTGGTAACGTTCATTTCAAGTATTTTGTTGAAGAAATAACTTGGAAAGAGCTTCTTCTCTAAGTGAGTCGACGTGCTTTGTAAACGTACACGTCCAAGCAGATTCAGCTGATTCAGCAAATAAACTATTATCTGCATATAATAAATCAAAAAGTTAATATAAATATTCATCTCATTCTCAATTTCTTCAGATATACTACTTAGTCCCAAAACATCATGTATTTGTAAAAAAGATTCCAAATCATTCAGATATAATTAGATTTTCTCCTTGTCTTCCCCCAATATTACAAGGAAATTAGTCTGATGATTGTCCATTATATACAATTCTTGATTTAATATTACTATACATATTGAATATAACGTTATAAATTTTACCGTTAATTTCGTTTCTAAGCAATTTCTGAAACAATCCTTTTTTCCATACACTATCAAATGCTTTAGCAAAGTCTATAAAGGCACACTACATTTTTTTGTTTTTACTTTTTATTAAACTAAATAACATGTAGATAACAAATAAATTATCTGTAGTACTATATCCACTCCTAATAATCTGATAATCATCAGAAAATTTGTTTAATCTTGTGTTCAAAACAGAGGTAAATAAATTTCCAAAGCAGCTAATAATAGTGATAGGCCTAAAGTTTTTGGGATCCAATTTGTCACCCTTGTTTTTATATATTGGTATACTATTTCCCAATAACCAAATCTCTGGAATAATGCCACTGTCAAATATAATATTAAACAGCTTTACTAATATACTACTGTCAAATATAATATTAAACAGCTTTACTAATATACTAGATAAAATATGGAACGAATGCTTCAATACTCATTTATAATAATATCGTCACCAAAGGCTTTATTATTTTTCACATTTTTAACTGCTTTTTCAATTTCATCTACAGTTATGGGTACATTTAATAACATGTTTAAACTATCCATATCGTTTTGGTTGTTTACATTTTCGCCATCTTCATTTGCGCTACCAGCATTAAATGTTCTAAAATAATCTAACAATATGTTGATAGGTATATTAGGGCTTTTCTGGGTTTTTTTTCCACTATTCAAAATTTTCCAATATTCTTTTGGGTTAGTGGATTTCAAATTATTTATTTTATTTCTAATTTTTTCCCTATGTTTTCTCATACTTTTATCTATAGTCCTCTTATATTTTTTCTCTAATGATTTAGTTTCGGCCTCCTGAAGTTGAGATCGATTTCTTCTCAACTTTCTTTTTGACGATTTATATTTTTTCCTGGCTTCTTTACAATCATCATCAAACCACGGTTTGGATGTCTTCTTATATTTTTGCAAATTTGGATTAAGTTTTTGCTGGGTATATGTGCCAAAAGTACTCTTAGCTGCATCTGTTAGTAAATTACTTATACTCTCAACTGCGGTATTTATGGTTGTTTCATTTATTGTTGCATTGTCAACCATATTTACTAGTTGAGTCAGTATTTCGTTTACTTTTTCTCCGTCTATATTATCAATAAAGTCTGAAGTTTTAGTACTCTCCCAGTCTTTAATCTTTTCATGCGATGGTTCATCTACAAAAACTTTATTTTTAACTACTTCGGTTTTAACACTTTAAGACTTTAACACAAAAGATTAATAAAATAGATTTTGCAAAGTGAATGCAGCACAGCAAACGTAGAACTCTTTAGAGAAAATATTTCCCAAATTATTGTATATCCCGTCTTAAAAACTCCAATGAGTAAATTACAATACTAGTAAAATGCCGTAGAATAAGACTAAAATGTTCGCCTTGTGAAATCAGCTACTACGTATTTCTGCCATAGGTTAACTATTAAATAAAAACTTGACCTATAACTCCTCGTACCTCTAATCGGCTCATGTGAACTTTAATTAAAAGTTTGAGCTCCACTAAAATTATACATGGTGTTACAAAGGTTTATCTTTAATCCGATACAACAATACATTTAAAGCAATATGCAGAAGGAGTTGTTCCTTTCGTGTCATCAATTGGTCAACTAAGGTTAAGGGTCATGGAAAGAATGTTGATATGTCTGCTTTGTCTTGTTATATAGATCCTGCTTTCGAAGGTAAAAAGTTTTGTTTTTTTTATTTCGAAAATAAGTACAGGATAGAACTATTCGGAATTAAAAGATTTGTTGGTGTACCCCATTTTCACTTTTGATGTCGACCGGATATATAGTTACCCATTAATCCCTGAATAACTGTTTCTATATATAGTTCATTATACTTATGTCAGCAGCTTATCTGTGAAAGTCACATCAAGAGAGTTGCCTTTAAAAAGTCAATACAGGCTCAGCTTAATATGGTTCCATGTAAATTTGATACACGTCTGCTTATAAGCAGCATATTCATATTTTGTAATACGTTTTCAGTATCGGGAAGATTTTCATTAACAAGCAATAAAGGATAGTATACTGCATATCCAGAAAAGACATATGAGAATAAATCCACATGCCTTTGAGAAACAGATCCCCTTTTTCTCTATCTTTGGGTTTTATCATTTTGTTTGTTAGTAAATATCTCTTAATATTTCCACTTATTTAGTCATGTGTTCTTGCTCTTATCCAATATCTTAACTATGATACTAGCAGTAGATTTTATATGATGCCCCTGTATATTTATTTACACGAGGTATCCTATATAAGCTAGGAATATAAACTCTAGCTCGTCTTTGAAGTAAGGATAGAAAATAATAGTTTTTAAGGTAAACTTTTAGTCTATACGAAATCAAGAAACTATTCCAAATACATCATTCGGATTGTTTGTAAGTATTTAGTATCCCATGAATACGATAGATGCGTTGTATGTTTGGTAAACGTACGACGACATATAGTTGCGTAATCCTACGTTATTTGAACTTGTAGAATAGTTGTGGATAGTTTACTCATTGACATTCATACCACATCTCCTTATCTTTATATCACGTACATGCATACTTGCATTCCATAAATAATTGTTGTCACTCGGCAACCTTAAATGTATACTTCTTTATTATTTTCACAATGACAATTTCCTGTTGATAAAACGTGTATATAGATGGTCTTGTATATGTTTAAACAACATTAGTTTTATTCTATTACAAAAACCTTTTTGCTATTCTAATTCATTTTTTACGACAAACATCAGGCGTTTTAATTGAAAAAAAGTATAAACAAAGATTGTATACATGTTTGTTCGAATGACCATTTTACTATTATAAGGGAAGCAACTCTATATTTTTTGTATGCATAACTGATGAATACATCAGATTTATTGACTGCTGGAATAGTAAATTTTGCAAAGTGTTATAAAAAACCTGTCAATACATGTACTTTATCGTATTACTATAATTTGTACTTCCTGTCACATATCAGTATTCATTGTATATATATGTTCCGGACCGTATGAGTATTTGGACCGTACGCGTACGGTCTGGACCGTATGCGTACTTTTTCAAAATACTCATACGGTCGGACCGTACGCGTACGGTCTGATTAATATCATTCAGAAGTTGCTTAAGTTTATAAGTTACAAATGCATGTAAAGTTCATGTACAGATCAACATAACTTAACTCTCAAATTAATATGGAAAAGTTCAATTGTAATAGGAATAAAAGCTTTATTTGTTAACTAATAAAAAAATTCACGCTTATTAAATCTATTAATATCTTGTATTTAGTATGTCGATCAGTAATACATTAATTGAATTATGATCATAGAAATTTACGATATCGGAAGTTGACATGATGTGGGACGACAATTTTAGAATTAGAAACTTTACAAAAAAATGCAAATGCAAAGGAACATGAATGAACTGCAAACATGTAAATGTAAAAAATATATCATTAATTGTGGTAGTAAGTGTCATCTTGGGCGAGAGTACCAAAATAGTATTCAGATAAACAATTAAACAAATATTTAATGTCAATTGTTCAATTGTTCATTTTATCCATCTAAAAGTAATTGTAATGATAACAATTTATAAAACTAAAAATAAAGATTGTGATAAATGGTTATCTCGTACTGGACCATACGCGTATACTCATACGGTCCGACTGTACGCGTATGGTCGGACCGTACGAGTATGGGTGTTGCTAAACGGCGGAAACGGAAAACGGAACGGAAACGGAAAGATATTGTTATATAGACGGAATTTAAGTGGGGAATAAAGAACTATGAAAATCAATCGATCTTGTCTTGCTGGTAATTTTTGGTAATTAAAGTTTCTATCTATTCATTATATATTTCGATATAACAGGCGAACATTCAAGTGAGAAAATTCGTCATATAAGGTCGATAACTCCTATAAGAAGTCATCTGACCGTTTTGACGCGAATGGACAGAAGGTAGAGCTCAACATTCTAAAAAATGAGATGATGAAAACGGGAAACATGTCAAAGAGGCAACAACCCGACCAAAGTACAGACATCTTTCGAAGGCCACCAATTGGTCTTCAACGCAGCGAGAAAATCCGGCACCCGAAGGTGGTATCAGCTGGTCCCTAAATAAAATTGTGTACTACTTTGGTGAAAATGGGCTTCACACTAAACTCCAACACATGTAAAGGACATTAAATTAAAAAGAGATAAAAAAAAACTTACAAAGGCAAGAGGTTCCTGACTTGGGACAGGCGCAAAACTTCGGCTGGGTTAAACATGTTTTGTGAGATCCCAACCATCCCCCTATACCTCTAGCCAACGTTGAATAAAGAAACAAATATGAAGCAATAAATGTACATACAGTAAAACTCATTTTAAAGTCCGAGTCCAATGTCAGATTAGACATGTTTTTCACATTAGGTTTTCGTTATTCATAACGTTTTTTAATTAACAGCACTTACATTTTATCCCTATGTTTTTATTTTAACCTTGTCGGCTAACTTGGCTGACAGTCAGGGTTATCCAACACAGTTTTTAAATTAGATACACTAATGATAATTGTTGAAAAGTTTAACCAAAACTAGTAGGCGATTCCATAAAAGACATTTGTTCAATAACATTTGGCCTAGTAGTTTCAGAGACAGAGAAATTTTGTAAAAGTTAAAACGAACACCAAGTGACGAGCAAAGCTTTCTTAGCAGGGCCAGGTCAGATATTAAAAAAAGAACTCTCTCAAAGTATACCACTTAACAGTTTGCTATAATTGTATCAACGAAGAAGACATCAACTAAATATGTATCACTAAATAAACCGCTACATCCAAAATGGAAAGACATAATAACTTAAGCGAGAACATAATTAGAATATGGATTCAATACATAAAAAGTATGTGGGCCAGAAGAAATAGGCCATAAAATGTTAAAAAAAAAAAAAATGAATAAGCATAATCATTATTCACAAATTTTTCAACAATCATTTATACTAGCTTGATACCTTATAAATGGACAACAGGAGACATTTGTGAATGTCTGCTAATTAACTCAAACATGCATTCTCTACAAGATGCTGCAACATATAGTATGCTACCACATAATGCGTTACCGTCTAGATTTTTATAATATCACCAATGCTTTACGTCTTAGATGCATTATTTTTTTGGTTAGTTGTATAGTGGCTTTGAACTAACATTTACTGTCAGTTAACTGCGAGTACTCTTATATCTGTACCTAGTGACTTTGTGTTGTTGGGATGTACAAGTACCCAGCCACGTCCACTTGTATTTGTGTCCATCTAATGAGTTAAGCAACTGATTTTTTTTGTTCGTTCTTATGTTCTTATGTTGTTGTGTTATACCACTGTCCCATGTTAGGGGAGGGTTGGTATCCCTCTGACATGTTGAACCCCGCCACATTCTGTATGTATGTCAAACATCAAACAGGTCCAACAGGTCGTTGATTCTGGGGTATCTCAAGGAACTGTTCTGGGTCAGGTGTTATTTACTAAATGATATTAGTGATATCTTGGAAAATAGGGTGTTTGGCCAGTAGAAACATCCAAACGATCAGATGCATAGTGTAAAATTAAGTATCATTGCCTTCATTAAAAAATAACAGAGCAGAATAACTTTTCAGTTGTCTTGACATAGCACCAAAATCATTAAAGACTATCAATATATAAATAAAAGTAACTTTCAAATTTCAATATTCCTTTTATGTAAATGAATAATAATACATGCTATGTTAACGGGTGTCACATGTGAAGCTGGATCTATTTACCCTTCCTGAGCAACTGAGATCACCCCAAGTTCTTCGTTGGGTTCGTGTATTTCAGCCTTTAGTTTACATGTTGTGTTTTGTGTACAATTGTTTGTCTGTTTGTCTTTTGGTCTTTTTGGCCTTTTTTCTTTTTTAGTCATGGCGTTGACGTTTGGTTTTTTTTTTTTCGACTTCTGAGTTTGAATATCCCTTTGATATTTTTCGCCTAAAGCATCGTGGACATTTTGATTTTAAAAACCTTAGGACATGACTACGACTAACTTGGTGAGGGCAATGTGCAAATCGTATATATCCATGTAGGCTACTAACTGTTCGCCTCTTTTTGCACATCAATTTTTATTTATTTTACTTCAGTATTGCAAGGATTTACTATACAAATCATTGAGTATTGTAAAAGGGTGAGAAAGGCTTTGTATAGTAAGAGATTCGTCATTTTTTTTTCTCATAAAAATAAAGTATATATATACAAGTTTCTATTCTAGTTCCCTGGTTTCCATATCGGATTTTGTTACGTTTTCTTTCCATTATACAAGAAAAGATACAACGAAAATCACCAATGCAGAACAACGCAACATGACACATCACATCACTAATCTTGATTCAAGGTTATTAAAAAAGAAACAAAGAAAAAAAATGATGCAAAAGATTTCCCCCAAAATTTATTACTTCACAACCTATTTATAGAATCGAGGCCGATGTCGATCTTTTTTTTATGCCTATAGAGATTTTTTTTTGTGTTGTTCGGTTGCTATCTTATTGACATTGATCAAACTTTTTTTAAAGGAAAGTCGAACAGACTATCCTGAATCGCAGGAACGACGTACGAAATGGTCTTATCACATATTTTTAAAACATAGTCTCATCATATCCTGGTAATTATTTCAATACTCCTTATGCTTTAAAATCTTTTATTTTGAATTCATTTCTCTGTTTGTGTCTTGTAAACGTGTGTAATACTGTATAAAACATGCCTATGTAGATAAAATAACCAAAAAGAAAAGATGTTAATTCTTTCTGTTTCCGTTTCCGTTCCGTATTCCGTTCCGTTTTCCGTTTCCGCCGTTTAGCAACACCCTACGAGTATACGTATACGGCACAGGCACTTGTCTCAGAAAAAAAAATCCCTATATACCTTAATATAACAGAAGGTACTTAACTAAATTTTTTGAAAAATGACACCCAGTCCCGAATTCCCGTTATTTTTTTAATTCTCGGTTGTCAAACCTACTTAAACTTAATATGCCGTAAATCTAAATTGATTTATCTACACAATGGTATATGACACGACTATCATTGTTGTCGGGATCATTAGAAGCAGGACTCAGAAGTCGGTCAACGGGATGTTTTTTTGCATTCGTCTCAAACTTTGGCAACACCCAGCCCGCAGTGATTGAATTATTATAAAAGTTATTAAAATAAAAACTGCCAGCTTCCCTCTGACTATAAATTATTATCTTTATTGTAAATTCTTTACAGATTATGTGAAACAAACCCAAATAAGTGTTTTTTGAGGTCTGTCAAATGTGTCAGGAGTTCAGATTTTCCCATTTTATTGACATCATTCAGACTCTCTCTGGACTTTACATAAGATATTGAGATAACTCCAAAAGGTTTAAAGGGGGAGCTGAAAAATATCTCCTGAACCAATTATGTGTATACCTCCAAAATAAAGATCACTATCTCTGATTTTTCTTCATATAAATTCAATCTGATTAAACAATTTAGCAGCAAGCATTGATATTTCATCTAGAATCAAAACATCTGTTTGCCTGATGTTCAATTTGTATTTTTGAAAATGTTCATCTATAGTCAATTTTTGTAATAGTTTGTCGTTAGAAAAATGACCATCTGCTATACCGGACCATGAATGGACAGTAATCCCACCTATATTCAAGGAAGCCACTCCCGTTGTTCCTGTGACTGCGACCGTTTTTCCCCCTTTTTAGCTCACCTGGCCCGAAGGGCCAAGTGAGCTTTTCCCGTCACTTGGCGTCCGTCGTCCGTCGTCGTTAACTTTTACAAAAATCTTCTCCTCTGAAACTACTGAGCCAAATTAAACCAAACTTGGCCACAATCATCATTGGGGTATCTAGTTTAAAAATGTGTGGCGTGACCCGGCCAACCAACCAAAATGGCCGCCATGGCTAAAAATAGAACATAGGGGTAAAATGCAGTTTTTGGCTTAAAACTCAAAAACCAAAGCATTTAGAGCAAATCTGACATGGGGTAAAATTGTTTATCAGGTCAAGATCTATCTGCCCTCAAATTTTCAAATGAATCCGACAACCCGTTATTGGGTTGCTGCCCCTGAACTGGTAATTTTAGGGAATTTTTGCTGTTTTTGGCTATTATCTTGAATAATTTTATAGATAGAGATAAACTGTAAACAGCAATAATGTTCAGCAAAGTAAGATTTACAAATAAGTCAACACGACCAAAATGGTCAGTTGACCCCTTTAGGAGTTATTGACCTTTATAGTAAATTTTTAACCATTTTTCGTAAATCTTAGTAATCTTTTACAAAAATCTTCTCCTCTGAAACTACTGGGCCAAATTAATCCAAACTTGGCCACAATCATCTTTGGGATATCTAGTTTAAAAAATGTGTGGCGTGACCCGGCCAACCAACCAAGATGGCCGCCATGGCTAAAAATAGAACATAGGGGTAAAATGCAGTTTTTGGCTTATAACTGAAAAACCAAAGCATTTAGAGCAAATCTGACATGGGGGTAAAAGTGTTTATCAGGTCAAGATTTATCTGTCCTGAAATTTTCAGATGAATCGGACAACCTGTTGTTGGGTTGCTGCCCCTGAATTGGTAATTTTAAGGAAATTTTGCTGTTTTGGGTTATTTTCTTGAATATTATTATAGATAGAGATAAACTGTAAATAGCAATAATGTTCAGCAAAGTAAGATTTACAAATAAGTCAGCAAGACCAAAATGGTCAGTTGACCCCTGAAGGAGTTATTGCCCTTTATAGTCAATTTTTAACCATTTTTTCGTAAATCTTAGTTATCTTTTACAAAAATCTTCTTCTCTGAAACTACTGTGCCAAATTAAACTAAACTTGGCCACAATCATCATTGGGGTAACTTGTTTAAAAAATGTGTGGCGTGACCTGGCCAATCAACCAAAATGGCTGCCACGGCTAATAATAGAACATAGGGGTAAAATGCAGTTTTTGGCTTATAACTCAAAAACCAAAGCATTTAAAGTAAATCTGACATGTAGTAAAATTGTTTATCAGGTCAAGATCTATCTGCCCTGATGTTTTCACATGGATCGGACAACCCGTTGTTAGGTTACTGTCCTGAATTGGTAATTTTAAGGAAATTTTGCCGTTTTTTGTTATTATCTTGAATATTATTATAGATAGAGATAAACTGTATACAGCAATAACGTTCAGCAAAATAAGATCTACAAATAAGTTTTCCATGACCAAAATAGTCAATTGACCCTTAAGGAGTTATTGCCCTTTATAGTTAATTTTTAACATTTTTCATAAATTTTTGTAAATTTTTAGAAAATATTTTCCACTGTAATTACTGGGCCAAGTTCATTATAGATAGAGATAATTGTAGCAACAAGAATGTTTAGTAAAATAAGATCTACAAACACATCACTATCACCAAAACACAATTTTGTCATGAATTTATCCGTGTCCATTGTTTAAAATTAATATGCACAAGACCAAGGTGAGCGACACAGGCTCTTTAGAGCCTCTAGTTTTAGTTCTTGTTCTATAGTACAGACCAAATGGCTCTTCCCCGTTCCACTTTGCCCAAGAAGCAAAAGGTTATGACCATTTTTTACCTCATTCAATGCTATAAGCTGTTTGACATTCATTTTGTTATGAAACACACGTGTACACAACGACACTAATGTACAGTTATAAATTGACCAAAATTTCCCACATTTATTTTTAGCCAGACGATTGACCAATGAGAAACCGGTATAAAATTACATGCAGACTGGGTGTTGCCAAAGTTTGAGACGAATGCTAAAAAACATCCCGTTGACCGACTTCTGAGTCCTGCTACTAATGATCCCGACAACAATGATAGTCGTGTCATATACCATTGTGTAGATAAATCAATTTAGATTTACGGCATATTAAGTTTAAGTAGGTTTGACAACCGAGAATTAAAAAAATAACGGGAATTCGGGACTGGGTGTCATTTTTCAAAAACTTTAGTTAAGTACCTTGTGTTATATTAAGGTTCATAGGGAAAAAAAATTCTGAGACAAGTGCCTGTGGTATACGGTCCAAATACTCATATGGTCTGGAACATATATATACTATTCTTGCACCTTTGTTTTCTAATTTAAATATGTTCACGCTTTGACTAATACTAAGATTTTTCTACCGCAGGAATAGATTACTATAGGTGTATTTAGCAAAACATTTAGGAATGTTGGTCCTCAATGCTCTTCAACTTCGTACTTTATTTGGCCATTTTAATTTTTTGAGATTCAAGCGTCACTGATGAATCTTTTGTAGACGAAACACGCGTCTGGTGTAATTACAAAATTTAATCCTGTTATCTATGATGAGTTTATTTTATAGTTTGTTACAATGTTTTACTATTATACTCCATATGGGGGCTGTAGTTAAATAAGATCTCTTACTATCATACTCCATTTTTAATACGAACAAAAGAAATATGGGCTTTACGTACGTGAAAGAGAAAGCAACTCAACGAAAAAAATAGCAAACATCTTTTAGAGGGCGACATAAGTTTTCGACAGTAAAATTGTGTCTTTACAAATGTCAAATTCTAAATTGTAACAATTGATTCAACTACAATTATGGACAAAGAAAGATATTTTAAAAGTCCAATTTTTAAAATCAATTTGAACAATTACATCATTGATATTTTAGAACAGATATTAGATTCCTATTTTCCATTTGTAAAGGAGCATAACTCTAGAACGGTTGAAGTGACACCACAAAAATTCAAATTTGATCAGTATTTTGTGGAAATAAGCATTGTGTATTAGTTTAATAACATTTGGTTGCGGCAAAGTTACAGATCGAAAACAAAAAAATCAGCATTTTTTTCATTTGTAAACAGGCATAACTCTAGAACGGTAAATGTGACGCCACCAAAAAAACTTAATCTGTGTTTTGTAGTAAATACATTTCTTTACGGGCCTATGTTTTATATATAACGGTCTTTCTATATTTAAATGAGATGGGGTAATACCCATTGAATTCCTTTCTGCACGGACGATTTTGGCAGTTAGTATATAAGGAAGATTTGAGGTGTGTTTGACCAATGCGACGATCGTTACAAGATAGTAAGGACTGTGTTAGTTTGGTATACTATCCCCCAGCCCCTTACCCTTTTTATATGTAACCTTAACGTTTCTGATCGACTTGTGTATGGTAAGAAAATGATTCATTTATGTATGGCTTTTGTATATATTTATGCTGAACATGTTAAACACTATACTGTGTTTGGTTTTTTCTACGATATCTAGATTTTATTTTCGTAGGAGTGAAACGAGGGAGTAAATAAGAAGCATTTTGTATAACTTTCATGACAGTTGGTTGAAGCAAACTGAAGTTAGAGAACGGAAACCAACTTTGGGATGTACGTACAGACAAGAAGGGTAAAACGTAATGCCCCCAACACTACGGCAGGGGCATAAAAGGACAAAAACTCAAAGACTTAACTTGACCATTGAACTATGAATATGAGGTCAAGGTCAGATGACATCTGCCAGTTGGATGGTACACCTTACAATCATTCCATACACCAAATATAGTAGACCAATTGCATACACTGATAAGTATAAATAAAACAGACCAAATCGCAAAAACTTAAATATAACCAATGAACCGTAAAAATGAGGTAAAGGCTAGATAACACCTACTAGTTGAACATGTACACCTTACAATCCTTCCATACACTAAATCTACTAGACCTATCGCTAATAGTATCTGAGATATTGACTTGACCACCATGCAAAACTTAACCTTGTCCACTGATCCACTTTTTTATTCCCCTCTACGATATGCCCACCTACGATAGTAGAGGGGCATTATGTTTCTGGTCTGTGCCTCCGTCCGTCCGTCCGTTCGTCCCGCTTCATGTTAAAGTTTTTGGTCAAGGTAGTTTTTGATGAAGTTGAAGTCCGATCAACTTGAAACTTAGTACACATGTTCCCCATGATATGATCTTTCTAATTTTATTTCCAAATTAAAGTTTTGCTCCCAATTTCATGGTCCTCTGAACAAAAAAAATTATAGTGCAAAGTTCAGGTTTAAGTTTTGGTTAACGTTTTTTGTCAAGGTAGTTTTTGATGAAGTTGAAGTCATATCAACTTGAAACTTAGTACACATGTTCCCTATGATATCATCTTTCTAATTTTAATTCCAAATTAAAGTTTTGACCCTAATTGCACGGTCCATTGAACATGGATAGTGCGAGTGGGGCATCCGTGTACTATGGACACATTCTTGTTTAAGTAGTCACTTAACCATGAAATTGGGTCAAGGACAATGGATATGTGACAGACGGAAACTTCGTAACATAAGGCGTCTATATACAAAGTACGAAGCATCCATGTCTTCAACCTTCTAGAATATAAAGCTTCTAAGAAGTAAGTTAACACCGTCGCCGACGGATCACTATCCCTATGTCGAGCTTTCTGAAACAAAAGTCGAAGGCTCGACAAAAACGAGAAAGCTAACGGCCTAATTTATGAACAAAATAATGAACCAAACACAAATATGTTACACAGCAACAAATGACAACCACTGATTTACGAGCTCTTGTATTGGGACAGACACACACAGAATGGGACGGGGTTGAACTCGTTTGAATACGCCAACCCTCTCTCTAACCTGGGACAGGCACACACAGAATGGGACGGGGTTGAACTCGTTTGAATACGCCAACCCTCTCCATAACCTGGGACAGTCATTGATGTTACAGTAAAACATAAGCACATTAACTACAAAACTCATCAGATGGATACAAACAAACATACATACAACAAAAACACAGAGTAAGGGTGGACGGTTACCCATACATCCACACAACAAAAACACAGAGTAAGGGTGGACGGTTACCCATACATCCACACAACAAAAACACAGAGTAAGGGATGACGGTTACATATACATCCACACAACAAAAACACAGAGTAAGGGTGGACGGTTACCCATACATCCACACACAAAAAACACAGAGTAAGGGTGGACGGTTACCCATACATCCACACAACAAAAACACAGAGTAAGGGATGACGGTTACCCATACATCCACACAACAAAAACACAGAGTAAGGGTGGACGGTTACCCATACATCCACACAACAAAAACACAGAGTAAGGGTGGACGGTTACCCATACATCCACACAACAAAAACACAGAGTAAGGGTGGACGGTTACCCATACATCCACATAACAAAAACACAGAGTAAGGGTGGACGGTTACCCATACATCCACACAACAAAAACACAGAGTAAGGGTGGACGGTTACCCATACATCCACACAACAAAAACACAGAGTAAGGGTGGACGGTTATCCATACATCCACACAACAAAAACACAGAGTAAGGGTGGACGGTTACCCATACATCCACACAACAAAAACACAGAGTAAGGGTGGACGGTTACCCATACATCTAACAAAAACACAGAGTAAGGGTGGACGGTTACCCATACATCCACATAACAAAAACACAGAGTAAGGGTTGACGGTTACCCATACATCCACACAACAAAAACACAGAGTAAGGGTGGACGGTTACCCATACATCCACATAACAAAAACACAGAGTAAGGGTGGACGGTTACCCATACATCCACATAAAAAAACACAGAGTAAGGGTGGACGGTTACTCATACATCCACATAACAAAAAGACACTAACAAACTCGATACATAGCTATTCCTAAAGAAAAGTAGTACATAAATTAAAGAGCCAGTATATAATAATATGTAAAACATATGACATTATAACTTCTCAATCACGCGCATGGACAATTTTTAGCTGATTCCCAATTGCCTACGAGTATATGTTTCAATATTCAGCTTCTTCTGAGCAATAAAGGTCTATAAATATGTCAAACTCAACTATAAAGCTTCTGAAAGCTCTACTGTGATAGTCGAGTTTGACATATCCTGTTGAAGAACATTCAGAAAATTGGTGACATTCCATTTTGTACACACAAAAAAATCCCCTCTGCCTCACCATCTCTCTTTTAAAAATTTCATTTACAATTAATATGTAGATGTTTGATTGGTGTATATTTAAAAAAAATCATGGCATTTGCAGTATCTGCTTTCAATAGTAGAGATATCAAATGTCTAGTCTGAGATGTTAAACCATTATTAGCAAATGTCTATTCAAAGAGAGATAACTCTTAATTATTTGACTTTTCAAATTTTATACTTGTTTGAGATTATACTTAAAGTATGAAATATAAAATATTATAACTGTTTGTTATGTAATGTATGCTTAATTTTATTCATGTAGTTGTAATGCATGCTAAATTTTATACATTATGGTCACCACATTATGGTCACCAAAGTACGACCTACACATAGGTTAAATGACCGTAAATGTCAACGGATTCTTAATAGATTCAAATTTTCTATGAAAGATAACTAATAAAACATAAGTCAACTGCAAGATAATCATTGACTCAATGTCCACATAAAAAAACAGCCGCTGGCCAATTCAGGCTTTTATGGGTCTCTTCTCTCAGTTGCCTCGCATATTGCATGCAGACGCCATTATCAATTGTATCAACAGTAAAAAGAAAATCATAGCATTCCAATCGTAGTCATCGGAATAATCACGTCTGTACAAACCGGAAATTAGATATATTGGATATTTAGTACTACATTATAGGTTTGTCTCCCCTTCTCCCTTTTTAGATGGTTCAAATCTAAATATTATAAATATATAGTTATCAAAGGTACAAGGATTGTAATTTTGTACGCCAGATATAAGACTCATCAGTGACGCTCATATCAAAATATTTATAAAGCCAAACAAGTACAAAGTTGAAGAGCATTGAGGATCCAAAATTCTAAAACAAATTGCCAAATACGGCTAAGTTAATCAATGCCTGGGATAAGAAAATCCTTAGTTTTTCGAAAAATTCAAAGTTTTGTAAACAGTAAATTTATAAAAATGACCACATTATTGATATTCATGTGAACACCGAAGTGTTGACTACTGGGCTGGTGATACCCTCGGGGACGAAACGTCCACCAGCAGTGGCATCGACCCAGTGGTGTAAATAATTATCAAAGGTACCAGGATTATAATTTAGTACGCCAGACGCGCGTTTCGTCCATACAAACGACTCATCAGTGACGCTCATATCAAAATATTTATAAAGCAAAACAAGTACAAAGTTAAAGAGCGTTGAGGATCTAAAATTCCAAAAAATTGTGATAATACAAGATATAGGTTCAAGATCATGTGGTACGTGTGCCAACGAGACAATTCTCCATTCATGTTCTTGTAAAAAGTAAACCATTATATGTCAAAGTACGGCCTATATATTTTTCTGGTAATATTCGCATACCTCAATTGTAGTGTTTCAAGTTTAAAGACTTGACACGAGATAACTAGTTCTTGTAGATTGACAACTGGACTGTCAATCATGGAGAAACTCTGTCCGTAAGGTCTTCAACAATGAAAAAAACACACAGTATCCATGAAAGGCCCCACCATGACAACTTGAATGCCAGTGAAACAATTCAAATGAGAAAACCAACCCAATTTATATTAAAACAATAAACCATGAAAACATATTGCAGACAGTAAACACCGACAACCATTGTTTTAGGCTTCGGACTTAGGACTAGCACATACAAATAAGAATGAAGTTTTGGAAATTATAACAATGCATACCAATTGAACCTTAATTTTGTAATGTTCATACACGAGATCAGTTTTACTTTAGATATTGCTAGGTATATATAATATGCTAGTGCTTATCGAATGTGCCACCAAAAGTTACACGACGAAATTTTCGTAAATCAACAAAATCAATGCGAAAATTGCTTGAAAAATCATAGTAATTTTGCACAAATTTCACAACGATCTACTTGGGATAACTGAAGAAAACATGAAATGTAATCGAAACTTTAAGTTTGAATGACTCTCTGAAATAATAAAATATAAGAAATCTTTTAAATTGAAAGGATTATCATGAAAACAACTGTTTAGTACTTTTGCGAAACTTCATCAAAAGGAAGGACAGGCATTGGTATATTATAATATGAACTCGTACGTTAAAAACCCATTAGAGAAAATTTCACAAAAATATATTATTCATATAGTTTTATTTCATATGTATTTCAACAAAAACAGTATGAAAAAAATTGCACAATCCCTGTCGACATACAAATATCACAGATCTAGGAGGCAACGTAGCCCGAGTTCTTAACATCTTAGAAACATTTCCTGTGGACGATGGATGGACCGGACTCGTCATACTCTTGTTTGCTGATCCACATCTGTTGGAAAGTTGAGAGTGAAGCCAAGATGGAACCACCGATCCAGACGGAATATTTTCTTTCTGGTGGAGCAATGATTTTGATTTTCATTGTTGATGGAGCCAATGAAGTAATTTCTTTCTGCATACGGTCAGCAATACCTGGGTACATGGTGGTACCACCAGATAGTACGGTATTAGAATACAAGTCTTTACGGATATCAACATCACATTTCATGATACTGTTGTATGTTGTTTCATGGATACCGGCAGTTTCCATTCCAAGGAATGAAGGTTGCATAAGAGCCTCTGGGCATCTGAATCTCTCATTACCGATTGTTATAACCTGTCCGTCGGGTAATTCATAACTTTTTTCTAATGAGGATGATGATGCGGCTGTGGACATTTCTTGTTCAAAGTCTAGAGCCATATAACATAATTTTTCTTTAATGTCTCTTACGATTTCTCTCTCGGCTGTGGTTGTGAATGAGTATCCACGTTCTGTGAGAATTTTCATAAGATAGTCTGTGAGATCCCGACCGGCAAGATCCAATCTCATGATAGCATGAGGGAGTGCATATCCTTCGTAGATTGGTACGGTATGTGAAACACCATCACCAGAGTCCAACACAATACCAGTTGTACGACCAGAAGCGTATAAAGATAATACGGCCTGGATAGCAACGTACATAGCTGGGGAGTTAAAGGTTTCAAACATAATCTGTGTCATCTTTTCTCTGTTGGCTTTGGGGTTGAGTGGCGCTTCTGTCAGTAAAACGGGATGTTCTTCTGGTGCTACACGGAGTTCATTGTAGAAAGTGTGATGCCAGATTTTCTCCATATCGTCCCAGTTTGTGACAATTCCGTGTTCAATTGGGTATTTCAATGTAAGGATTCCTCTTTTGCTCTGGGCTTCATCACCAACGTAGCTGTCCTTCTGTCCCATACCAACCATCACACCCTAAAATAAAACATTTTAGAATAAATTAACTGACTGCTAAGATGCACTATGTATTTATACAATCACAATAGTTTCAAACATTTGATTTAAAATTTTAACAAAGCATTTGAGTAGATTGGAAAACATGTTTGTCATGATTTTTAGATTGCTCATTTGTGTTATCTTAACCAACATACCCGAGGTCTTGCATTAGTCGTTCTTTGGAATTTTCCGACGAAAACTATAACACATTCTTGTTGAATGGAAACTTCATTTCTACTTAAATTATATGATCGCTTTTTTTCACACAGTTTTGAGTTCCCTGTGAACACCTATACTAGAAGTAAGGATTCTAAGACACAGACATTTTGTAAAGAAACATATTGTTTTTTAAATAGTTTGATTCTAAATTTAGGGGGAAAAAATATTTCAGAAAGGAAGTGGGGTTTATATTATAAATAAAACTTTATAAATTTGGGGCGATCGACACTGAATTTTCACACTAAAACAGTTTAATTTGTAACTTTCCTAAAATAAAACAGTTGTTGTTTCCTCCATGGTCCTGCTCGACTGTGAAGCAGACTTGGCCAGGATCCCAGGCTATATTCGGTATGTACTGATTAAAACCGTTGAATCATATGTAAATACATGATATCATTACTTATTAGATTAATATTACTAATCATGAATTATATAATGTTATAGATAATCTATTGCAATCTACCATGACATGATATTAATGAACAATGTACACAGATCACGATCCAAGATAACTAGATGTACGGACATACGCCCCCAATTATACGCCACATGCACTTATTATTTTAGTTAACTAATATATATTTAAAAACTGACACATACGATTATCATTAAGCTTTATTAAACTTTTATTAATTTTGATTCTTGTTCATATTTTATTCTTTCAGATGGAAAATAAAAGGAATTCGAGAAATAAGACGAAAAACGAAAATTGTAGTCTAGTTTTGTGAGAAAAAATATATGTAGTATTTTTCAATGTTATGATTTGCTTATTGTCGTGGAAGTATTTAGACTACATTGATGTCTCCATGTATAATAGTTTCAACAATTTACATCTTGTGTTGTACTGGGTACCATAGCAGATTGATAAAATAAATCGAATTTATGTATGCTATTTATAATTTGTTGTCTCAATAAAACTTTTAAGAACTTTAATCAATTTAAGTACTACGCTAGACGACTTGATGTTCCAATATGATTTTCTTTTCTGTAGTTGGTAATTTCGACTTATTAGTAAAATTTCACAAACCTGATGTCTGGGTCTGCCAACAATTGATGGAAATACAGCTCTTGGAGCATCATCTCCTGCAAATCCAGCTTTACACATTCCAGATCCATTGTCTACAACTAAAGCGGCTACGTCGTCGTCACACATTTTCCTTTCTCTTGTTTTTCTGACACGTCTTAAAACCTTTAGTTAATGGGTTAATAAGATAGGTGAGAAATTTCAGTCGTATTTATGCAGTAAAAAGCGAAGGGGCGGAGTTTTCCAAGAAATAGACTCATATCGTAAGAAATCAACACCAAATTTGGGAATACCTTGTTCCCTTATATGGATTGGCCAATAATATCTATCATGTGGTAGGTATAGGTGTTGACATACTTTACATACTATACAGGTATATCTAATTATGGGTTTATGAAATAATCTAGTAAACAAACACCTTTAGTTCAAATTCGTTCTGTACAGAATGATTAATAGACCATACGTAAAGGAAATGTATGTTTAAACGTACATAAATTTTGTCTCATTAACGTATATACCTACAAGTTTTTTTCCCATACGTTGCTATTTATTCTCAAAAATGTTTACACACGTCTTTTACACTACTAAAAGTGCAGATTATTAATTTATTTTTTTGTAATTTGAAAACTAACATATCTTTTATTTCAAAAACTAAGAAAGCTTAGTTTTGTTCAATATAAAAGGGTCAAATATTTTTATTTCATATTGGTCTTTCTAAACACACGCATATATAAATAAATCTTTATTTTTATATGTTCTCTTAAACCAAAGTACAATGGTATAGAGACATGTACAAATAAATTTAGAAACACATTACAAAATACAAATACACATACAAAATACAAATACACATAAAAATAAAAATACAATGCAAGGAACAGACATAACGCGGTTAGTTTAGAGCTGAGACTACTATAACACTGTGTTATAGTAGTCTCAGTTTAGTGTTTATAATTATAATATATTTGCCTAATTTTTTAAGTAGACGGATTGTTTCATTTCATAAATCTTCAACCGTTTTGGTCTTTTAACAAAACTTTAGATTACAAACGTTTTAACGTGTTTAACCTTGTCACATTCTGTATGTGCCTGCCTGTAACTCAGAGGTTTATATTTATAAAATCAAAATTTTATGCACCGCCAGACGTTCATATTTAATCACAGTATGAAAAGACAAATAGCAAAAGATGCAAAAGTATTTATATAAGTCAATATCAATTTTTCTGTCAATTGGTCAAATAAAAGGCTTGAATTCAAAGTATACAAAGAATAAAATGGCTCCAAGATACTTTTCACAGTTATTGCATTGCTCTTCCACTATATCTTCTGTCTATCTATCTTTACAACTTTACAGAGGCCAATACTCAAAATTATATATTACATTTTTCTGCAGATAACTCTTAACTCTTATTAATTTCTTTTTCTCGAGGGCATCGATCGTCAAGTGGTTAACGTAGTTCCCCTTATAAAGTTTAAACTGAGTCGTTCCTCTACTGTATCGTTATCCTGTCAACACATGTAGGTTGTGAGTTAGAGTCGTTCCTCTACTGTATCGTTATCCTGTCAACACGTGTAGGTTGTGAGTTTGAGTCGTTCCTCTACTGTATCGTTATCCTGTCAACACGTGTAGGTTGTGAGTTAGAGTCGTTCCTCTACTGTATCGTTATCCTGTCAACACGTGTAGGTTGTGAGTTTGAGTCGTTCCTCTACTGTATCGTTATCCCGTCAACACATGTAGGTCGTGAGTTTGAGTCGTTCCTCTACTGTATCGTTATCCTGTCAACACGTGTAGGTTGTGAGTTTGAGTCGTTCCTCTACTGTATCGTTATCCTGTCAACACATGTAGGTCGTGAGTTTGAGTCGTTCCTCTACTGTATCGTTATCCTGTCAACACGTGTAGGTTGTGAGTTTGAGTCGTTCCTCTACTGTATCGTTATCCTGTCAACACATGTAGGTCGTGAGTTTGAGTCGTTCCTCTACTGTATCGTTATCCTGTCAACACGTGTAGGTTGTGAGTTTGAGTCGTTCCTCTACTGTATCGTTATCCTGTCAACACATGTAGGTCGTGAGTTTGAGTCGTTCCTCTACTGTATCGTTATCTGTCAACACGTGTAGGTTGTGAGTTAGAGTCGTTCCTCTACTGTATCGTTATCCTGTCAACACGTGTAGGTTGTGAGTTTGAGTCGTTCCTCTACTGTATCGTTATCCCGTCAACACATGTAGGTCGTGAGTTTGAGTCGTTCCTCTACTGTATCGTTATCCTGTCAACACGTGTAGGTTGTGAGTTGAGTCGTTCCTCTACTGTATCGTTATCCTGTCAACACATGTAGGTCGTGAGTTTGAGTCGTTCCTCTACTGTATCGTTATCCTGTCAACACATGTAGGTCGTGAGTTTGAGTCGTTCCTCTACTGTATCGTTATCCCGTCAACACATGTAGGTCGTGAGTTTGAGTCGTTCCTCTACTGTATCGTTATCCTGCCAACACGTGTAGGTTGTGAGTTTGAGTCGTTCCTCTACTGTATCGTTATCCTGCCAGCACATGTAGGTTGTGAGTTTGAGTCGTTCCTTTACTGTATCGTTATCCTGTCAACACATGTAGGTCGTGAGTTTGAGTCGTTCCTCTACTGTATCGTTATCCCGTCAACACATGTAGGTCGTGAGTTTGAGTCGTTCCTCTACTGTATCGTTATCCTGCCAACACATGTAGGTTGTGAGTTTGAGTCGTTCCTCTACTGTATCGTTATCCTGTCAACACATGTAGGTTGTGAGTTTGAGTCGTTCCTCTACTGTATCGTTATCCTGTCAATACATGTAGGTTGTGAGTTTGAGTCGTTCCTCTACTGTATCGTATCCTGCCAACACATGTAAGTTGTGAGTTTGAGTCGGTTAGTGGCATGTGCTTCCGACTTCAATCTTAATTTACTTGGATTGCTAACGGTTCTCCTGCAGGAGGTCAGAGTTGCTCTTAAACTATGCATGGTCGCCGCAATATAGCTTTGAGTCAATCAATCATCAAATCCTGTCATGTCATGAATCATAACAATTTCTATATATATGCATTTACACTTTTCCTTTTGAACTTGGAGTATAATTGTGCCAATAATTGGCAACCTACTATTACATATTCTTATGTTTCTAGACAGCGCACAGCCAGGACAATTGAAATATAAGAGTGGCTTACACTTCAAGATATGACAATTGACACAAAATTATAAACCTTTTAAACAAAATCGCAAATACAAACAATATATAAAGATTTTAATGTGAAACTCAATTATGATGAAGTAAAGTACAAATGACTACTAATTGAATTAAACATTGACAGGATTGGGGTAGGAGAATTCACAAAACAAGAACTTAAGATTGAAAAGTCTTGAAAAATTGTATTTCAAAAAGTAGCGGAACATACCGATAGGACATTAAAAACTCAAACGAAGGGAAAACCTGAAAACTCTATGGCAAAAACTCACATATAGGGAGAAACTGATAACGCTTTGGCACAATTTCACTCGTAGCGAGAAACTGGTAACACTTTTGCAAACATTCACACGTAGTGAGAAACTGGTAACGCTCTGGGAAAAACTCACACGTAGGGAGAAACTGATAATGCTTTTGCAAAAACTCACACGTATAGGGAACACAGATAACGCCATGGCAAAAACTCACGCATAGAGAGCAAAAGTTGGCAACGCTATGGAAAAACTAACAAAAGTAGGAAGAAACGGTAACGTTATGGCAAAACTCATACGATTTTCAGCAAAATTTTATAGGTGAGCGATCCTGAATCCTAATTTGACAAAATTGAACCTTTTTGGCTGTAAAAAGCGAATTGTTATTTCACTATTTCACTTTCATTATTGATTGAACAGAAAAAAAATCAAACTTTAGATTTTTTTTATATATCTCGTAGCTAGTGCCCCTTTAAGAAACATTCAGTTAAATTTTAAAAGTATAAGGCCCAGTAGTTTCAAGGAAGATTGTGTAAAAATGTCTTTAAAGCCCAGACATGGCAATAGATAATCCTATGTTTCCAAATCTATCTGATACTGAAAAACTAGTAGTCCTACTAAATCCTTCTAATATAAACCAAGTGAAAAAAAACAGGTTCCTTTATAAAACAGTCTTTAGAGCTGAGGACAGGGGACTCTTAGTTAGTTTTACTTGTATATATATAGATATGTGTGTGTTTAACTCAGTTATTTTATTGTTGTTGTTACTTTTGTTTATGTCACAAGTATAATGTTACTTATATGACAATAAAGATTATTATTAATAACTCCTTAAGGGGTCAATTGACAATTTTAGTCATTTTAACTTTTTTTTATATATATTTTACATTGCTGAACATTATTGCTGTCTACAGTCTATTAGAAAATTTCATGGCTGATAGATCTTGACCTATTGAAAATTTTACCCCATGTCAGATTTGCTTTAACTGCTTTATTTTTTTTAGATACAAGCCAAAAACTGTATTTGACCCCTATGTTCTATTTTATTCATAGTTGGCAGGTTTGTTGATGGATCAAAACTTCGGATTTTTTTATTCATGGCTGGCAGGTTTGTTGATGCATTGTGGCACCGTTAAAGTCCACAATTCCTCTAAAGTCCACAACACCGCTAAAGTCCACAACAATTTTCCGCTAAAGTCCACAACCCGCTAAAGTCCACAAAATTTCCGCTAAAGTCCACAAAATTACCTCCGCTAAAGTCCACAAGAAAACACCGTTAAAGTCCACAACAACAAGTTCCGCTAAAGTCCACAAAAAAGCACCGTTAAAGTCCAAACATTATTTTTCATTATCAAAAGACAATTTTCTGTTTTTTACACCCGATATTATAGATCTAATTAAAAGCACGGACTTTTGTTCTTAGAAAGTATTTCTTGTCAGCATAAATTATATTTTTGATGAATGAAAAAATTATAGTATTTGCTTTATTGATTTTTATGCGATTTTCTATCAATAAAACAGACAACATTTCTGAAAAGTTATCTAACTATTATACTCTTTTTATTCTTTAGTAAATATTTGTTCATCCACAAGAAACTCCAACATAGCGTTCTCTTTATGTATATGCTGGAGACATAATTTGGAGCCTATATTTGATATTTAAATTTCCTTTGCAATATCTATAAAACATATTAAGTAAGATTTCCATTCAGTGTCTGTTAGGTTCCACAGCAGCCAAAACGGTCCGTAAATCTCAAAAATAGACTTGGATCCATCATGTTCTTTTTTGAAATCAAAATAATGATAAAGAATACCACACATTCATGCATTTTGTGGTGCTCAGCAGATTTCCATCACTCTTTGGTTTGCATATAAAAAAGAAGATATGGTATGATTACCAATGAGACTGTCCGCAAGAGACCAAAATGACACAGACATTATAAACAACTGTTTGTTTTGTTTTCAAAAAGGAAAATGAATTTGTTTCAGAATGAAAGATGAATTGAATAAATTATACGCGGATGTGGTTCTGTATTGTGTATTATCCATGATGAGTACAAGTATAAGTTTTTTTTTCAACAATGCTACATGTATATATATGTTCCAGACAATATGAGTATATCTGATTTGAACCCTTACGCGTACAATGTGGACCATATAAATATACCTGAACGTATACTCGTACCGTAGGAGTATACTCGTATGGTTTAGTATGAGGTCGACCATACATGTGCATTTGTCAAATTTATCACGAGTCAGAAAATGAAATAAAAACTTTAACCAAATAAACTAGTCTCTAAAGAGCCTGTGTCGCTCACCTGTATTTACTGATTCTTTTAATAGAACTCAGGGGCAGAACCCAACAACTGGTTGTCTAAAATTTCAGGGCAGATTTATTTAAATCTGATGAACATTTTTGCCACCGTCAGATTTGCTCTAAATGCTTCAGTTTCAGAGATATAAACCAAAATCTGTTTTACCCTATGAAGAAGAAAGAAGATGCTTTATTTCCATAAAAGGCTCAACAAGGAGCATAATATAATATCATTGTAATATAATATTCTATTTTTGCCATGTCTGCCATCTTCGTTCGTGGGCAGGGTCATCGGACACATTTTTTAAAATATATACTCTTATGATGATTGTGGATAAGTTTAGTTACACTTTGTATAAGTAATTTCAGAGGAGAAGATTTTTGTAAAAGTTAACGATTCACAACGACGACGCCGAACGCAAAGTGATGAGAAAAGCTCACTTGGCCCTTGAGACAGGTGAGCTAAAAAGTGACGCTACATTTTTTAGTATGAAATTAAGTTCAAATGCTCAAATTGCAATTGAAGTTATGGAAGTACATACATGTATATTTTGGAAGATAAGTTTTTAGAACATTTAGGAACGTTGTACTTCAAAAACCGATAAGCCAGTAAAGTAAAGTGGTCAGAAGTAGAATCTATTTGTCACCTATAATTAGTTGTTATATATCATGAAATCTACGGGTATTTTTCATAACAAATATTTAGGAACTATTTCATGTAAGATTTTAATCAAAATTAGTACCAATAGAAGCAGACCTCTTATAGGTTTATTTGTTTATTTGATAATTTATCTATTTTGAAGCGTTAATTCTCAATTTCTGATGATATAACACAAAGTTTATATCTTATCCAAAAATTTGATTTACACCAAAAATGAAAAACAAAACTAACCGAAGAAAAGTATGACCAAATAAAAAAAAACTTGCCGACGTATTTGTGTGTTGAGAAATCCAGAACTAATAAAAATAGGTGTATATGAGCATTGGAGGGTGTGGATATAGGATAAAGACAGGATGTGGATATAGAATATTAAAAGGCGATAGGAACGTTCGTCTTGCATTGAGCCCGAACACCAACAATTGTTGAACTATCCTATAGTCATATTGATTGATAAAATGTACGTCACATCAAAGTTCACGGTATCGCTTTCAGAGTTAATTTCCTTTCTTTATTCTCTTTTAAAGATACTTTTTTAGTATTTTGAAAAGGCTAAATAGAAGACTAGTATGAAGTTTTAAGCTGAAACTTTTACGAATTATATAATATCAAAGAATGTTTCTGTTCTTTTCAATACAATTTTATTGGTTTAATACTGTAGAACAGATTTAGCGTTTTGTGAGTTTATAGAAATTAATCTTGTGAGTAATTTTACATGTGATTAAAACACTTTACCAAGATAAACAACTAGTGTATGTATATTTTCTTAAGCCCCATTTATGGGCATTGGTTTTTCCTTTTGAATGGTTTTACACTTGTAATTGTTGGGGACTTTTATAGCTGGCTGTTCCGTGTGAGCCAAGGTTCCGTGTTGAAGGCCGTACCTTGACCTATAATGGTCTTTTATAAATTTAACTTGGATAGAGAGTTGTCTTATTGGCACTGTGACTCATACCATGCACATCTTCCTATATCGATCAAATCAGGTTTTGTTGTGACATTTTGGTAGAAACCCATTCAACGCATCGATATCTGATACTAATCGATAAAAATATATTTTCTTTTTTATTTGGAATTTATCATACTGGCTTCATTTTTCCGTTCTGAAAATCATAACAGAAATTAATAACGTTTGCAAAGAATAAGAGAAAAAAAATACTTGTTGAATGCAGTAATAATAAATAACGAATTTACAAACTTTTTAGAAATGATGTCCAAATTGGCCATCAAGATCAAAATTGATAGAACAAAATCATATACCGATACTGTACTTTTTAGCTCACCTGGCCCGAAGGGCCAAGTGAGCTTTCCCATCACTTGGCGTCCGGCGTCCGTCGTCGTCGTTAACTTTTACAAAAATCTTCTCCTCTGAAACTACTACGCCAAATTTAACCAAACTTGGCCACAATCATCATTGGGGTGTCTAGTTTAAAAAATGTGTGGCGTGACCCGGCCAACCAACCAAGATGGCCGCCATGGCTAAAAATAGAACATAGGGGTAAAATGCAGTTTTTGGCTTATAACTCAAAAACCAAAGCATAAAATTGTTTATCAGGTCAACATCTATCTGCCCTGAAATTTTCAGATGAATCGGACAACCTGTTGTTGGGTTGATGCCCCTGAATTGGTAATTTTATGGAAATTTTGCTGTTTTTTGTTATTATCTTGAATATTATTATAGATAGAGATAAACTGTAAACAGCAATAATGTTCAGCAAAGTAAGATTTACAAATAAGTCCACATGGCCGAAATGGTCAGTTGACCCCTTTAGGAGTTATTGCCCTTTATAGTCAATTTTTAATCATTTTTCGTAAATCTTAGTAATCTTTTACAAAAATTTTCTCCTCTGAAACTACGGGGCCAAATTAAACCAAACTTGGCCACAATCATCTTTGGAGTATGTAGTTTAAAAATGTGTCCGGTGACCCGGCCATCCAACCAAGATGGCCGCCACGGCTAAATATAGAACATAGGGGGGAAATGCAGTTTTTGGCTTACAACTCAAAAATCAAACTTAGCATTTAGAGCAAATCTGGTAGTTATTTTGTTTATCATGTCAAGATCTATCTGCCCTGAAATTTTCAGATGGATCCGACAACCGGTTGTTGGGTTGCTGCCCCTAAATTGGTAATTTTAAGGAAATTTTGCAGTTTTTTGTTATTATCTTGAATATTGTTATAGATAGAGATAAACTGTAAACAGCAATAATGTACAGCAAAGTTAGACCTAAAAATAAGTCAACATGACCAAAATGGTCAATTGACCCCCTAAGGAGTTATTGTCCTTTATAGTCAATTTTTAACAATTTTCATAAAATTTGTAAATTTTACTAACATTTTCCACTGACACTACTGGGCCAAGATCATTATAGATAGAGATAATTGTAAGCAGCAAGAATGTTCAGTAAAGTAAGATGTACAAACACATCACCATCACCAAAACACAATTTTGTCATGAATCCATCTGCTTCCTTTGTTTAATATTCACATATACCAAGGTGAGCGACACAGGCTCTTTAGAGCCTCTAGTTTCATGTATCAAACTGATAAAAAAAAAATACTACCGAGAAGAAAGGCCAATGCTTTGTATTGTACTAACTAGATAAAAATAACGAATAATATGTTTTTAACAATAAAAAAATTGGTGTGGACTTTAACGGTGCTTTTTTGTGGACTTTAGCGGAACTTGTTATTGTGGACTTTAACGGCGTTTTCTTGTGGACTTTAGCGGAGGTAATTTTGTGGACTTTAGCGGAAAGTTTGTGGACTTTAGCGGCGTTGTGGACTTTAGCGGAAATTTGTTGTGGACTTTAGCGGTGTTGTGGACTTTAGAGGAATTGTGGACTTTAACGGTGCCACAATGCATGGATCAAAACTTCGGATTCAATTTATAAAGTTTAAAGGTATTTGGCTCAGTAGTTTCAGAGGAGTTAATTCTTGAAATAGTTTACGTTCTTGAAATAGTTTACGTCGACGACGACGACGGACGCCACGTGATGGCATAAGCTCACATGGGGCCCTTCGTGTTCGGTGAACTAAACAAACACTTTTAAACCGCTGAAACCGGTTGGGAAATATTAGTCATAAATCGATATTGTCTAAAACTAAGTTTTTAAAGACGGTTCTTTTGTTTAAACAAATATTGTCAATTTATACATTGCGACATGGGGGTTAATTGAATAATCCCATTTGAAGACATTGATTAACTAGTCTCGATTACCCAGACGCATATTTAAATATAGCGTCTGGGGTGATTAACCAGACTGGTCAAATATTTATAGGGGGCGTAACAAATAATTAAATATAGAACATATATATAAATAGCACTTCCGCTATCCCCAATATCTTTTTTCTTTAAACAATAGTAAACAGTGTAGTAGTAAATGTACATGTATATATGACATTCTTGTAGCTTACTCTATGTTGATCTATGTTGGCCAACTTGCTGATGGGAAATTTTAATGCAAACGTGAAGTCAAATAAAATAGAACTACTGGGGGAAAAGAAAAAACATTTCACACGTATTCATGTTCTCAAAGTTCTTGTCTGAAACTGAATGATTTATAAACATGTTATAAAGATCTAGAGTCAAAATTAAGCTTTAATTGGCCGTACTTTATATTCAGATTTCGGATATTTTTTTCGTTGATTAAAATTACTTTATATATAAAGTTTTACTCTTTTTTCTAGTCATGTTTTTATCTAATTTTTTATTGATCACTGTACTTTTCTAGTTTTCGGCCGGTTTTTTCACCCCTGGTTTCCCCATTACCTGGGTACCGCAGACGGCGGCACCTAAACGCCTGCCTCGTTTTATTCTGAGACCTAGTTACGGCCCTGTGTAAATATTATAGCACTCGTCATAGGCGGACCCCCCCCCCCCCCATTTTTTTCGTAGGAAAAATGTAGTTGATTATATCGGGAAACACAGCATGAGTGAGTGTAGTTCCCCTCCCTAATGACAAGTTCTGGATCCGCCACTGTTCGTGTATAAAGAATACCAAGCTCTCTGCACGTTTAAAAATGAGTCCCTAGGTGGACCGTTATACCTAAATCTATATTTCTGCTTCAATACAATATACCCTTATTTTTTAGTGAGTCATAATTTCTCCAACCTGTATTCCGAACGGACTATAAATAAGAACCTCCATTTTATAATTATTGTTAATTTCTTTTCGTCCTGAACATTATCATTATTTACCACAAGACGATAAAAAAGCAACCCAAAATCAAACTATTCTTATATTAGTGTACACCAGTGCATTGTTTCTCTCATCTTCATACTATAAAATACCACCATTCTCCAGCTTCTATTCTCTATTCTTTGTATTGTATCAAATCGTCCTAAACATGCATGAAATATTTGTCACTGGACATTAAGCAATCAACCATCAGTATAGTGTTTCACCGTTAGTCTCTATTCTTTATTTTTTTATCCATTTTTCCTTGCTTTGTCTCATTATTCTCAGTTCCTTTTTTATATATATATCTGACGCACTTACCTTACAAAAAAGCACACATCAAGCTACGTCTATGTAAAGAAAAACATCTCATACAAATACTAAGATTGCATATGTAGAAAAACTTCCTTAACAAGTATAACTGGCATATCAGCGAGATCACACAATGAGCCAACTCAATTTCCATTTACAAAATTAACTGATCTTAAAACTGCAAACGACAGAATAGTCTGAATGTTTCTTAGCTGTTACACCAATAATTGCCTAATCCTTTTGGGAAGAAAATATTTAGGAACCAACCTTCACACAAAACCACTTTGCCTATGTAGCCCGTATCCATGGAGAAATACAGAATTTAACCAGTTAGTCATGAAACCCAATACTCTTTGAATGCATGTTTGAATCATGTACATGGAAAAGATGGAATGGGATTTATCCCATACTGCATAGTAACTTGTAAAAAAAGATAATAACTTATGATCAAAAGTGTATTCTACTTCTCCAACTCTTATAATTTCCATCATGTATGAGCATGCAATAAAGGACAGCTTCACAAGAACAATAGCTTCTGCTGTGAATCTTTTATATAAAAATAAGGAAATTGGTATGATTGCTCGCGAGGCAACAACCCAGCAGAGTTCAAATAACATGGATATACGCAAATGTGATCACTGCATGGCCTTCAATATTAAGAAAACTCCCTACCATATAGTCAACTATTAAAGGGCCCGACATGAAAATTAGATACAATTCAACCGTAAACACTAACTGTTTAATTGTTCATATGATTTTTAATTTGTTAATACAAATCTTATTTCTCTAACATATCTGACAACAATGAGTTTCTTGATATTTGTTCCATTTAATCAATATACGTCTGTGTATTTTTTTCGCTTTGTGGCGGCTGTCAAAATAATGTATACCCAACATTGTTGGTACTGTGATCTATTTATACTGATTGATGCTTCAGTAATTAAAAAAAATTCTTTCAGTTTGAATCTTGTTTATGTTTATGATACAATGATAATCCTGAGTATTACATTTTTTTTTAATTCTTCACATTTTACAAATAATATCTGTGTCCATAAATCATCATTGGTTTGTCTACAAAAGAAAGTAAATATTAAAATCATATCAATTTTTAGCCATAGCATATATATATTAAAAACAAATTGTTTAAAAATTCACCATAGAAATATATTGTATAAATTATTGTCCTGGGGCAAGCTGAATCCGGCTTCAGGGTGCAAGATTATTTCGCTGCGTTGAAGACCCGACCCATTGGTGGCATTGGGCTGTTTACTGCTGTTTGGTTGGGTTGCCCAGTGTCTCTTTGACACATTCCCTGTTTGTATTCTTTATCCAAACCATGTTGAAGGCCATACAGTTGCTTATAATTACTCACATTCAATTCATTTGAACTTGGGTGGATAGTTCTCATTGGTATTCATACCGCATCTCCTTATTTGTGAGGCCCATCATAGGGGGGGGGGGGGGGGGGGTCCTAGTAATCACATAATCACCATTTTTTTGCCAATATAATCACATAATCATTAAATATTTGCTTATCTTTAGTAATCAAATAATCATAAACTAAAAATACAGTCCTAGGTAATCAAATAATCATGAAATATTTGGCTTAATAATCAAATAATCATTAAAAAAACGGCCAAGTAATCACATAATCAAAAACCCCATGAGGGCCCTCATTTGTGTAATGTTGAGCTTTTGGCAATTTTATCTTCAATTTTTGTTTTAGTCTACATGATAAACTCTTAATCATAATTATGTCTACTTTTCGTAATTTATGTCATTGGGTTCACTGGTTGCTGCCTCATTGACACCTCTGTTCATTAATGCTGAATATATTGTTTAACTGTCTTTCGTTTTGCAGAAAATCGAATGTATAATTTCATTATGTAAAAAATGGCATCTTCTTGATGCACTTTGTTTTTCTCTGAATGTGTACATCATTGTGTATCTCTACTCCCCCCTTTTTTACACATATCAAAATGCAAATCCCCTTATTTAGATAGATACAACGAACTTATCTTGGATGAAGGTGATATTTCATAGCAGTTTTCCATCAAGTATTTATAAAGTGACGATACTACACATCCACCCAAAATGTATTTATAACTACGTACATGACCGTTCGAGTGGTCCCAGTCAACATAACAATTAACATTTATTGTATAATTATAAACTCGTTTTCGTTGCACGGACATGCATGAAAGAATAAAACTACTCGGTGTATCAGGTTGCATTGCAATTTATGTTACAGTGTGTGTTGTTATAACATCTTACCAAGGTTGGATGTGCTGGTTTTTCCTTCGCGTCCATGCCCATGAAAGCCATGCTGTATGGTGTTTTCCATGAATTGTATGTCGTCACAAAAATATATAAATAGCATTCATCAACAATCGGTACACTCGGGCTTTGCAATAATAGTATCGTCATGTCATTTCTTCCGAAGTCAATAACCAACTTCTTGGTTATTCGTCTTGGACATTATCTCTTACAATAAGTTAAAAAAGCCGATACTATTCCGAATGTTATAAATTACCATTTTTACATCACTTCTCATCCAGACGCTCTACTTTGAAAAATAAAGCGGCTGGATGATCGAGACTATTGATTAACTAGTGCGTTTCTTTCTATAACAGGGGATGAAACGGACTCGAATCAATATATTTACATTAAAGGATTATCTGCTACAAAATGATATTCTTCTGATAAAAAAAAATATGGCCAATGAAAATTAAATATCATTGGATTTATAGTTTGTTCTTTTTTTTTTTTGGTGCAGTTACACCATGACCCTATTAAGTTTAGAGGAGGGTTATGCGCTTACAAACATGTTTAATATAGCCTCTTTTACATGCTTCTTATTTACGTGCATTTTGTGGTTTGTTTCCGTCTGTCATCTTTGTTTTTCGTTTGTTATTTCATAAGTCAGGTCGTTGTATTTTTATTTGAATTTATCACATTTGAATTGATTCACTTTTTGTAATGTCAGGGCCTTTTAACGCTGGCTGCACGGTAAGGACTGTGTTCATTGTTGAATGCCGTACAGTGACCTATGGTTGTTAAAATCGGCTACAGATGAACTCACTTGAATATAAAGTTTTATTGTCAAACATATCACATTTCTTTACTTGAAAAAAAACTCCAAAAAGCTTGTTCTGTTATGATTTATCCCCTTTTGTACAAAATAGGGGCGAAAGATACCAGATACTCAGTTTGAAAAAAAAACCGACAACGCCATGGCGAAAAAATAAGAAACCAGACAAATAATAGTACACAAGAAGCAACATAAAAAACTTAAGCAACACAAACCCCACCAAATACCTGGGGTGATCTCAGGTGCTCTAGAAAATGAAAATCTACGAGATAAAGAGCTTTTAAAAAAGACCTGGTATGATGCACTAGTTTCAAACACCGAGCTTCTTTAATCCCGATTCTGGCAAAGTTATAGGATCAATTTGCGAGTTAAACTTGTCATTGTTTCAATCGTATGTTGTTGTTTTTTTGTTATCTATTAGAGTTTATTGTATTGTATATTTTAAATTTCACAAGTTCTTGTTCTTATACATACGATATTATACAATAATTTAATAATATATGCCCCCCCCCTATTTTTATTTTCTACTAACTCTATCAGAAGGATTACATGCTACTGACTTGGGAAATGCACATACCGAATGCTTTTTTAACCCATGTTTGAGAGAATTCAAGTCTCGGAGGCGGATTTAGGTTTACGGTTTGGCTCTTTTGGGGGGAAATTTTTGTTGATTAATAAGTGAATCACTGAAGGACGACTTGAACCCCTCTAATGCAATAATTGCCCCCCCCCCCCCTTTTTTTACAAAAAAAATCTGGATCCGCCACAGACTCTGCATTGACCTGGGAAACTGCTGTAATCACATCAAAATAGTCAAACACCAAAGACCAATTGAAAAATACGATTCAACAGGATGAGACATTTAAACACAACAACAAATCCAAATTATCATGTCACAAATGTAGGATATGCATACAAGATAATATTCTTTAGTCACAAATGTAGGATATGCATACTAGATAATATTCTTTAAACTATAAAAACCAGGAAAGAAACATAAATGTGTCACAAATTTTCCTAGGAACTTCCTTGAAAGAAAGACGAACAATAAACATCTATGATAGTATCAGTTTAATCAGTACTTTTTGGAAAAAGAATCAAGTCTAAAATAGAGCGCCATATTGTTTATTGTATGTAAGGTTTTATATATGGTACCTTTATGTTTTTATTACAAATATAAAAATGTATAACAAGAGAAAATTTGAACACTTGACTGTTAAATATAACGAGTGACGGATAACATGATATACTGCCTTGTATATATGTTAGATGATATGGGACGACATTGCACAATCCAAATCAGTAAATGTATTGTTTAGAAACACTTTCTGTGCACAATGGATGGACCGGACTCGTCATATTCCTGTTTGCTGATCCACATCTGTTGGAAGGTTGAGAGTGAAGCCAAGATGGAACCACCGATCCATACGGAATATTTCCTTTCTGGTGGAGCAATGATTTTGATTTTCATTGTTGATGGAGCCAATGAAGTAATTTCTTTCTGCATACGATCAGCAATTCCTGGGTACATGGTGGTACCACCAGATAATACGGTATTAGCATACAAGTCTTTACGGATATCAACATCACATTTCATGATACTATTGTATGTTGTTTCATGGATACCGGCAGTTTCCATTCCAAGGAATGAAGGTTGCATAAGAGCCTCTGGGCACCTGAATCTCTCATTACCGATTGTGATAACTTGTCCATCGGGTAATTCATAACTTTTTTCTAATGAGGATGATGATGCGGCTGTGGACATTTCTTGTTCAAAGTCTAGAGCCATATAACATAGCTTTTCTTTAATGTCTCTTACGATTTCTCTCTCGGCTGTGGTTGTGAATGAATATCCACGCTCTGTGAGAATTTTCATAAGATAGTCTGTGAGATCCCGTCCGGCAAGATCCAATCTCATGATAGCATGAGGAAGGGCATAACCTTCGTAGATGGGCACGGTATGTGAAACACCATCACCAGAGTCTAACACAATACCAGTTGTACGACCAGAAGCGTATAAAGATAATACGGCCTGGATGGCAACGTACATAGCTGGGGAGTTGAAGGTTTCAAACATAATCTGTGTCATCTTTTCTCTGTTGGCTTTAGGGTTGAGTGGAGCCTCTGTCAGTAAAACGGGATGTTCTTCTGGTGCTACACGGAGTTCATTGTAGAAAGTGTGATGCCAGATTTTCTCCATATCGTCCCAGTTTGTGACAATTCCGTGTTCAATTGGGTATTTCAATGTAAGGATTCCTCTTTTGCTCTGGGCTTCATCACCAACGTAGCTGTCTTTTTGTCCCATACCAACCATTACACCCTAAATGATAAAAGAAATTCAAAATGAAAATCTGCTCCAAAGTATTGTGCAACTTATAAATTGGCATAATTGCTTTAAATATCTGTAAAATTCTTAATCGAAATAGTCTCAGTGTGTTTTGTGTGCGTGTTAGTTTTCAGAAACATTTATTTGAATCCAAATGGCTTTCATATATAGAACCGTTTCTAGATGATATAGATATGAAACATATACCTACTAGAAGTACATACTTTTGTATATAGTTATTAATCAAACACGTAATACTTACAAGTACATTAAGTAATAATTACATAAGTATACCTAACGAGATATATGTGTGGTATGTGATGTGTTACTTAATAAAATTGCAAGGAATAGATTAAGTAACAATAGCTGATTGAGTGGTCATGTTTGCATGGAACTTGGTAGATTACCAGTATATACTTATCAAAATTAAGTTCGGCAACAGTTTCTTCAGATTAATAAGGTTTAACTCATATGTTATTAATAATGCAATGAGAGAGTTTGTTTTGCTATATATTGTCACATGTGTCAGTTAGAAGTTGTTTTTGCAATTTATTTAGAGTAGTATATATTCTTGCTTCAAAAAGCAATACAGCTTATAGGTATCAAGAACAATAAATATTTAAAGTATGCATCTTGTAGTACAATTCAGTAATTCGTTAATTATCATTGCTAAGTTTTTCTTATATTTGTTTTGTGTGTTTCTACGACCAAAATTGGTTTTTGTTTGTTTTGCACAATCTAGGACATGATGTTAATACAATCTTGCAATTCGAGCATGATATTAAACTTGTCGGGTAGTACAATTGTTGGTTATCGTTCGCTGATAAAGGTATCATTATTGGCTCCACACGAGAGGGCCAATGTACACCATGTTATCTACTTCCCGCAGTATTAGGGCATGGTATCATATGTCAGCATATATTAATCTCTTTACGTCTAACCGGAAATTTTTGCAGGGAAATACCAAAAGGTTAAAGTGTGAATTAACTAAATATTTTTCTAAACAATCTAAAAAAGACAATTTTCGTCGAACTACCAAGTCGGCTGCAATCTGAACAAATATCAAAAATACTTTAAATAGTATATAATAGACATATCTTTATTTCATCTAATAATGAGGGGGGGCAAGGGGTTTTAACTGTTATGCTGTTATGGGGCAATTTAATTCTTTGTTATCTGTTATTTTGAAAATATATTTGCTGTTAGCTGTTATTGTCTTATTTTTGTTAGCTGTTATTGGGCTTTTAGTTTTTTTGTTATCTGTTATTGTGATAATGTATTTGCTGTTAACTGTTATTGAAAATTGGAATGTTAGCATTTTTTTTGACAGTCAATATTCGGTATAAATTGAAGATCATTGGCCATTGGGGTCTACCACTACTAATATGTTTGTCCCGTATTCAGAGAAGGATTCCATTAACACACACCCATCACAGAAGTGAGGTCCAGGACAATTCAAGTATATCTTATGATTATCCTTTGTAATAAATTCCATTTTTTTTATCAATGTGTATTTAGAATTATCTTTAATTTTTTGTATGAGAATATGTTCCTTGTTTTCCGTACGAACATGTTAAATTAAAACAATTCTTAATATGACAAAAAGGAAAACATATGGCCAGGAATATCTGACAAGGATCTCAATTAAGGACTAGGTCCTAACAACCACTTAAACTTTTATATAATATGGAACATAGCCTCAGCTCTGTGATTCTTTTCAAAGCAGAACCAAATGCATTGTACAATGAAAGTTCCTACCATGTACTTGGGTCCGAACTAATTACAAACAAAGATTTATTTCGTTTCAAGCCATTGTTTCCCTACTTAACTATGTATTCTACTTACTAGTACACTTGGTACAATCAAAAACCTCAGCTGATAAAAAAATGTTCAAATAAGGCCTTTGAAAATAGTGGAATAAATTGCTTTTAGAGTGTCAAAATTCGTTCGAAGAACTTGATAAATTGCATGCTTATAATTGGTGCTTTTGATTTTTCTACCCTATATACCACTTTGCCTCATAGTTTTAAAAATTCACACACCTCATTAAATGGTCATTTAGAAAAAGTCAGAATATTCAAACTCTTTTAGGTCAGTTTTTTTATTAGCAACAAAGGGAGCTTCAGTCAATATATATAAACAATACACCAACGTTTCATCAGAACTGCTGAAAACATTTTTGTGTTATTGTCTGAAAACTGGAAAATCACCCCTTTTTTTTTTAATTAATAAAACCCGTTAACTCGGAAACGTAAAATCTAAAATTTATAAAAATTGAAAGTTACCTCATGTTAATAGATATAAACAATTCACCAAAATTCCTCGCTTTGTGAAAGCATTTTTGAGATAATTATTATCAGAAAACTGAAAAAAACACCAATGCTATTGAATAAAAACCCATTACCCAGAAACTTAAAATCTAAAATTTATAAAAAAAAAACCAAAAAGGGAGCTCACGTCAATAGATATAAACAATTTCATAAAGTTTAATGCAAATGGTTAAAGAGTTTTTGAGTTAATGTCCGACATGTTGACAACAGACGGACAACAGTATACCATAATACGTTCCGTAAACGAGCGTATAAAAAATATTATAATATATTGAGTAGTAATTTAAACACATACTAGATACATAAATTAATACTAAAAACATAGTCATGAAAAATGGAATGCATTACAAAGGATTATATCCGTAATAAGAAATACTGATTTGTCAAAGACCGAATTATTTTAATATTTCATTTACTGTTATCTGTTTTTGTCCATTTTATTTCCTTGTTATCTGTTATGAGCCAAATCAATTTGCTGTTTTGCTGTTATTGGGACCCCCCTTGCCCCCCCTCAATAATCTTAATAAAAGTGGTCAACATAGTTCTGTGATAGGTAAAATCAAACCAGACAATCTAAACGATATGGATTTTGAATATTGTTAATAATTACAGACGTTTTCGTCGGCATGGCAGAAGAAGAAACTTTTTTTTGTATCCGACATCATTTTCTGAGATGATTATCACCCAAAAAAAATATCCGGATTGTTTTACAAAAAAAAGCGTATTTTAATGTTTACGGAGAACTGTTGTTTTGGAAGAAATGCTGTTTTGGAAATGATGGCAACATATTTTAATTCAGAAAAAAAGTATTGCATTTCTCAAACTTTTTTACTCTTTCACTAGTTCATCCGTCGCTACGTTTAACTAGTAAACAACGCATCAGAATCGACTGATGAATGTAAAACAACTAACATTTTTTGGGGAAAACAAAATTTATCAAATATCAAACTGATTGGTAAAAAATCTTAGGTGTAAGTGGGAACAGGGGTGGTCCTTTCTAATCGTGGTATTTTTCTTGGTACATGAAACATGTGTAATCGGTTTGGGACCGGTTCTTTTTCGTAATTAGAAAACTAAAGAAATTAACGAACCTGATGTCTGGGTCTTCCGACAATGGATGGAAATACAGCTCTTGGAGCATCATCTCCTGCAAATCCAGCTTTACACATTCCAGATCCATTGTCTACAACTAAAGCGGCTACGTCGTCGTCACACATTTTCTCTGCTTATTTCTTGGGTGTTATTTCTCCACGTGCGAACCTTTCAACTTGTTAGAGTATTATGAAGTAATCCTAGGTGGGTGTCTACTTTATATGTAAAATGGGCGGAGATTTCTCGGAATTGTAAGGTAAAAAAATCCATATATGGTCAACCCTATAGTGATTATTTAATCAGGTGTATCGAGTATACGTCATTCAAGTTTACTGTGGTACATATAATAATACTCATGTTTATGACACAATTAAAGTTTGCCCTAAAACTAAAAATTACATTTCAATTCTATGCCATTAGGGTACATTCAATTGTGATTTATTTTGCGATAAAATTTTATGATAAAACAAAATTTTATCTTAAAACCGGTTTAGACACTCATTCCATTTGGCGACCATACCCGCATATCCCTATAATTATATTTTTCAAAATAATAATCAATCATCTTACTTACTTACCTACTTGAAGTTTTATTTTTCTCGATCAATGTAACATTTTATTTCACACTCAAAAATTTAAATGAAATAGAAAAAATATTGATAGATAGATATATATGTTTTAAGTACATATAAATACTGAAATACATTGTGTTACAAATTAAAACATATGCAGTCAATAATCATGTATATTTCTAGCCAACCAGCCTTAAGGATGTCTGCTTGTCATGGTTTGGAATTTTTGTCAGATTCTCGAAATCCTCTGGTTTTAACATTTGAATGCCTTAAAAAATTTTGCCCATGGACCCCCATTTTTCTTTTTATAAATCTTTTACATGTATAATTATAAGCCATTTGTAAAAGTCTTATAAAATTTTATTTATTTTTTAATAGTTTTTGAGAATTTTAACTGGCCAATGATAAAGCTATGAAAAATCAAGAGAGAACATTTTCCCGCCAAAACTCCAATGGCTAATATCTCAATAAGCACATTGACCCCTATATTTTTTTTTCTTTTTTGATTCCTCAATTAATCCCCTATCGATATATACTAGTTTTATGGAAAGTTATATATTATGAAACTGAGCAGCAAACATCCTGAAATGAATTGAAAATATTTACTTTTAAGGAAAGTTTCTTAATGCTGGAAACACGTAATCCTGTTTTTGAACGACTTCAATGGTGCAATATCATCTTAAATAACGAAGTAATTGTTATGCCCATTTGAGAAATTTATTTCAGTAGTTCTAAAACTCACACATAATCATTGAATTAAAAAAAAAAAACAAGTAAAACCTGTCAATGATTAAAAGTAGAATAACCTCAAGACACAAAATCGGGTTTCACATCATTTGGCGATTGAAAACGTCTCCATAACCAATATCGTAAAAGGAAACTCGACGAAAGTATTAGAAATATTGGTGATACAGACTTAAAACAGAAACATTAGAGTTTGCAAGATAAACCAACAATGTTATTTATAACTAAGCCATTTGTACATATTTTCTTTTAATATTTTGTGTTTTTGTTAATAATATATTGTCAAGAGCTTTAATTACCATTGATGTATATGTGACAGTTACCATGTACTATGTAGATACAACCACAGACACTAAACTGTACAGACATATAGAGAAGCCGTATTTATATTTATTCAATTTCAAAAATATTTCATATTTTTTAGCCCTTACATTTAACGACCTCCCAACATGTTCAAAGTTGATATTATTAGTTACATAGTGTGCTAGTGACCTAATGCGGTATATATGGGGTCAGTAAATTCCATATGGGATGAGGGCGAAGCTCGACGTGTGAAATTTAGACTAGTGACCTATCAAAATGAGCAAGTCTTCAATACTGTAAGCATTACAGCAGATTTCATTGAGTATGTAGCCAAAGGTAGTATCTTTGGTTAGCTTGCTTGTTAGCTGAACTGTGAATTCATTATCAGGTCAGGTATACTACCCTTCTTTTGAAGTAGCCTAGTCCAACAGACAGATAGATTGGTTATCTGCCGGACTAGTCTACTCTTAAAGGAGGATAGTTTACCTGACCTAACAATGACTTCACGGTTCAGCTAACAAGCAAGCTAACCAACGATATTACCTTTGAATACACACTCAATGAAATCCGCTGTAAGAAACTACTTCCATTGACCCTACAAAAACAGATACCAACAATAACAACTTGTTAGGTTTAAATGTGTTTTATGAATTTATTTCAATCTTAATCATCACTTTCTTCGTCTGTTGAAACCTTTACGATTCTTTTCTCAGTACCGTTTTGTTTTTATAAAGGGACGTAACACCACTACTAACCGTGTATGAAATAAGCCCAGCCTCCCTAATAACTTATAAGGAATGTAAAGGGACGTAACACCACTACCAACCGTGTATGAGATAAGCCCCGCCTCCCTACTAACCTAATATGAAATATACACGGTCTCCACGAGGGCGCTTTTAACCGATCATATTCCTAGAAATGTATAGGAGGTAAGATAATCATATGTTCCAAGACGGGAGCCTGCAGTCCAGTGGTTGTCGTCGGTCATGACTATCCATCTTTTTTTTTTCGTAAAACGTTTTTGTTATAAGTTATAAAAAAAGAAAAGGAGATATGTGTTATGATTGCCAATGAGATGACTATCCACCAAAGTGGATGTAAATAATTATATGCAATCGTATACAGCCTTTAACAATGAGACACATTAATACCGTATAGTCGGCTATAAAAGGCCCCGACATGAAAAATAGGAAATAAATTAATTGAGAAAACTAACGGCTTAATTTATAACAAAACAATTTATGAAAAACAAATATGACAGACGTGAACCAACGACAACCACTGAGCTACAGGCGCCTGACTTGGGACAGGCACATCATTAAATAATGCAGCGGGGTTAAACATGTTTACGAGCGCTCGACCCTCCCATAACCTGGGACAGAACTATAGAAATAAGTTGAAAAAGGCTCAACTCATTAGATCGATACATAGAAAAACATAAAACAAAAACATGGACGTGGCTTGGTATATATCCATTCATAATCCCTTACAACAAAAATACACTAAGTACTGATCTGAAAGAACATGTACTCACAGCTACTGACAGCTAGTCAAAAGCCTATAACAACTTATAAAAAATCATGTATCTAAGTCTTTTTAAAACTAAAATAGCAATCGGTACACATCCAACATCCAATGGATTTAGTGTAAAGACGTCATTTACAGTCGGAGAAAAATATGATCTTGTGCAATGTCAAAATATAGGTATCGACAGATTGTTGAAAGTAGATACGTATATCATATTTAGTATTTTTTTAATTTTCTGATAACAAAATCAATATTTATACTAATAAAATAGTATTCACAGGTTTAATTACAGTGTTGAATACGTAACCTTTTAGAATAAGTTTATTCAAAGTATTAATAAGATTACCCGGATCGTATCCAATTTTTTTCGGACTCGATTAACAACATTACCGTAAAATTTAGGATGTGCTTTTTCCGTCTGAAATAAGTTTTCTTCGGGAACAGCCAAACTTGCAAACCAAATCTGTGTATCTATGGAAGAATTTAGTAAAGGTTTAAAGTAATCTGTGGTAATGAAATCCCTAA
Source organism: Mytilus edulis (assembly GCA_019925275.1). NCBI lineage: Eukaryota > Metazoa > Mollusca > Bivalvia > Mytilida > Mytilidae > Mytilus > Mytilus edulis. The sequence continues at coordinate 8,409,805 of CM034349.1, forward strand.
CCAGCAATTCAGAGATTGCGGTCATTAAAATTTAAAAAAAAGCCACTGCAAACACGGGCATAACGAACGAGTTAGGATATATAAACACCATAAGATTGTGCAGAAGAACATCACCGTTCAAAAAAGGAAAATTAACAATATATAGGGAAAGAAAAATCATTCAATTTGTCATAATTTTTGGTGTAGAGTTTCTGGTTTAATTATGAAATGTCTAAATCTATAGGGATAAACACTCATTACTGTAAAATTTGATTTTTTAAGGTAAGATCCTGTTGTGAATTTCGACCGTATATATTAAAAGATTTTTTGATTAAAATTAAACAAAAACAATATCATCAAGATAATGGTATGTGTTGTTGAACTTTTCAATTACTAGTAAATGAAATTTAGACGGGGTTTTACTTGGATTGGCCATAAATTGTGATTCAAAATAGGAAAGGAAAAAGTCTACTATTAAAGGGGCACAATTGATACCCATAGGAATACCTACAATCTGTCGACAAACTGTATTGCCGAAACGTACATAAATGTTGTTAAGGAGAGAATTTCTGGCTTTAATATATAATCATCTCATTACATCTCCAGTAAGTATATCTAGATTATAAGAAGATGTGATATAAGTGCAAATGAGACAACTCTCCATCCAAGTATATCTAGTATATTTACCCTTCTTGTTTGAGAAGACGGCTTTATAAGAGTTGCAGCAAATAAATTTGAAACTATCGAACGACCATATTAAAGTAGGAAAACTTTTTTTGATAAGATTGTGTGGACGTTTAGTGTATAGAGGAGAAAAGTCAAAATTGTTAGCCGAATTAAATGGACCATTTAAAGCATGTCATTTGTTTAATAAAATGCTTCGCAGAGCGCAGCCTGATACGACCTCAGAGGTCGAACATTGAACAATAGGGGCAAATTTGGACACAATATTCATGCTTGATACTGTCTGAATTTGGATTGTGATCAAATGTTTTACATAATATAGGTTTCTGACACAAAAAAAATGTGGTCAAAGATCTAACAAATCTATTGCGCAATACTGTGCAATTGAATGCAAAATAAATTTTGAAGAAAAAAAATATGAATCCCTTTAAAGAATTGACCCCACCCCCTTAACTTTTAGAAACCCCACTTGGAGCAATAATCCCCAATTCAATCCAAGCCTTTCCTGTGTAGTAAGGAATCTTGTACGATTGCAGAGAGATCCATGCACTTAAACACAAGTTATTGTCTCGAAACTAGGAAAATGCTTGTTTTTGACCCTTAATTCCTACATGTTTTGGGGAAATTAACCCAAAACTCTATCCCAACCTTTCCTGTGTTATATAGAACCATGTGGTACAATGTCAGGGAGATATATACACTTACACACAAGTTATTGTCTGGAAACTAGAAAAAATCTTTTTTTTTTGCCCCTTTTGGGCCCCCATGACCCCTAAAATGAATCCCAACCTTTTACGTGTGGTATTAAACATTGTTGTACAATTTCAGAGCAATAGAAATACTAATACACAAGTTATTATCCTGAAACTAGAAAAGATAAAACATAAGATATCTCATATAATATATAAGATATCTTATAAAGCATATAAGATATCTTATAAAGCATATAAGATATCTTATAAAGAAAATTATATGAGATATCTTATAAATTATATGAGATATCTTATAAACTATATAAGATATCTTATAAAGTATATAAGATATCTTATAAAGTTTATAAGATATCTTATATAATTTATAAGATATCTCATATAATTTATAAGATATCTCATATAATTTTCTTTATAAGATATCTTATATAATTTATAAGATATCTCATATAATTTTCTTTATAAGATATCTTATATAATTTATAAGATATCTCAAATAATTTTCTTTATAAGATATCTTATATACTTTATAAGATATCTTCTAAAGTTTATAAGATAATCTTATAAAGTTTATAAGATATCTTCTAAAGTTTATAAGATATCTTATAAAGTTTATAAGATATCTTATATAATTTGTAAGATATCTCATATAATTTTCTTTATAAGATATCGTATATACTTTAGAAAATATCTTATATACTTTATAAAATAAAATATCTTCTATAAGTTTATAAGATATCTTATAAGTATATCAAATCTTCTAAAGTTTATAAGATATCTTATAAAAACTGGATTATATAAGATATCTTATATATTATATGAGATATCTTATATATTTTATGAGATATCTTATATATTATATGAGATATCTTGAAGTTAGAATAAATAGTAAAATGGCTTGCCATAGTGGACGATATTTTTTATATATTTTATTTTTATGAAGTTTATGATCTTCAGATTTGTCAATTTGAGGGAACAGTCTCTGGTGACAAAAGTCTGTAGTTTTCTCGGTCGTATTGTATCACATTTTTCATGTCGAGGACTTTTAAAGCCGATTATACGGATCGTGTTTTTATCATTGATGAAAGCCGTAATTTGAAGTCCGATGTTTTTTGTCTGATTGGCAGACTTATAACATCTTCTTATTATCATCATTTATCCGTTTTACTTCGCTTTTTAAAACTCCAAATTGGCAATCGCGACAATAGTAATTCTTCAAATCGGTAAATATCCAGTACTGCTATTCCTTTACGTAAATGTACCTAAATCATTGAATTAGATACTAAAATTGGTCCATTTACTGGGTTTTAACGCATCGTTATCTAATAATCCATTCTTTCAAATTTGTCTAATGTATACACGTATTTTACATATGGACATACTAAATAAGTGCGTAAGTTTATTTATTTTTATTTCCGACAACGGATATTTATCAAGTTTTGAGCGGAAACTACGTGAAAAAAATGTAAATTTAGTTTTGCCAAAGTCCTTCTTTTTCTAGAAAGATACTTGACATTGTTTTTGATAGAGTAAATATAAATTATACCATGTCAGAGGAAGATGTAGCAGCGTTGGTTATTGACAATGGATCCGGAATGTGTAAAGCTGGATTGGCAGGAGATGATGCTCCAAGAGCTGTATTTCCATCCATTGTTGGCAGACCCAGACATCAGGTTTGCAAACTACTTTTTTTCTTATAAGAAGGATCGTTTAAACTTGAAAGTCATCGGCCATAAAACATGTCTGCGGCCCTTTAAATTTTTTTAATAGAATCAACCTAACAAAAATAATATAAACAGATAACCTATTACATATTACATTTAAATTAAACAAATTAAAGAAAGATGTTTTGACTTTTTCTAATGATGCAGTATAATATTTCATCACAAAACACATATTTTGAGAATACGTTTCTCTGCATTTTATTCAAAATATGCCACGTCAACAATTCTGTATTTATTTCTCGACATCAAATTATGCCATCGTCGATAATTCAGTTATTATTGCTCGACATCAAATTGTGCCATCGTCAACAATTCTGTCATTATTGCTCCACATCAAATTATGCTATCGTCAACAATTTCTGTCATTATTGCTCCATATCATATAATATATACAATCGTCAACAATTCTGTCATAAATGCTCAACATCAATATGCCATCCAAAAATTCAGTCATTTTTTATATAGATCAAACTATGCCATTGTCAACAGTTGTCTTTATTGCCCCACATCAAATTATGCCATAGTCAACAATTCTGTCATTATTGCTCCACAGCAATTTATGTACTTGTCGACAATTCAGTCATTATTTCTCCACATCAAATAATTCCATCGTCAACAATTCTGTCTTTATTGCTCCACATTAAATTATGCCATTTTCAACAATTCTGGCATCAATGCTCCACATTAAATTATGCCATCGTCGACAATTCTGTCATTATAGCTCGACATCAAATTAAGCCATCGTCGACAATTCATCATTATTGCTCGACATCAAATTATGCCATCGTCAATAATTCTGTCATTATTGCTCCACATCAAATTATTCCATCGTTAACAATTCTGTCATTATTGCTCCACATCAAATTATGCCATCGTCGACAATTCAATCATTGTTGCTCGGCATCAAATTATGCCATCGTCAATGATTCTGTCATTATTGCTCGACATCAAATTATGCCATCGTCAACAATTCTGTCATTGTTGCTGCACATCAAATTATGCCATCGTCGACAATTCTGTCATTATTGCTACACATCAAATTATGCTATCGTCAATAGTTCTGTCATTATTGCTCCACATCAAATCATTCCATCGTCAACATTGCTCCACATCAAATTATGCCATAGTCAACAATTCTGTCATTGTTGCTCAACATCAAATTATGCCATCGTTAACAATTCTATCATTATTGCTCCACATCAAATTATGCCATCGTCAATAATTCTGTCATTATTGTTCCACATCAAATTATTTCATCGTCAATAATTCTGTCAATATTGCTCCACATCAAATTATGCCTTCGTTAAAAATTCTGTCAGTATAAATCCACATCAAATTATGCCATTGTCGACAATTCAATCATTATGGCTCGACATCAAATTATGCCATCGTCAACAATTCTGTCATTATTGCTCCACATCAAATTATGCCATCGTCAACAATTCTGTCATAATTGCTCCACATCAAATTATGCCGTCGTCGACAATTCAATCATTATTGCTGGACATCAAACTATGCCATCGTCAACAGTTCTGTCATTTTGGCTCCACATCAAATTATGCCTTCGTTAAAAATTCTGTCATTATAACTCCACATCAAATTATGCCATCGTCGACAATTCAATCATTATTGCTCCACAACAAATTATGTCATCGTCAACAATTCTGTCATTATTGCTCCACATCAAATTATACCAACGCAACAATTCTATCATTATTGCTCCACATCAAATCATGCCATCGTCAATAATTATGTCATTTTTTCTCCACATCAAATTATGCCATCGTCAACAAATCTGTCTGTATTGCTACATATCATATTATATATATATAATCGTCAACAATTCTGTCATAAATGCTTAACATCAATTTATGCCATCGTCAACAATTCTGTCATTATTGCTCCACATCAAATTATGTCATCGTCAATATTCTGTCATTATTGCTCCACATCAAATTATGCTATCGTCAACAATTCTGTCATTATTGCTCCATATCATATTATATATATAATCGTCAACAATTCTGTCATCAATGCTCAACATCAATTTATGCCATCGTCAACAATCCAATCATTATTGCTCGACATTAAATTATGCCATTGTTAACAATTCTGTCATTGTTGCTCCACATCAAATTATGCGATCGTCAACAATTCAAAAAATTTTGCTCAACATCAAATTATGCAATCGTCAACAATTCTGTCATTATAGCTTGACATCAAATTATGCCATCGTCAACAATTCAATCATTATTGCTCGACATCAAATTATGCCATCGTCAACAATTCTGTCTTTATTGCTCCACCTCAAATTATACCATTTCAACAATTCTGTCATCAATGCTCCTCATTAAATTACGCCCTCGTCGACAATACTGTCATTATAGCTCGACATCAAATTATGCCATCGTCGACAATTCAATCATAAGGGCTTGACATCAAACTATGCCATCGTCAACAATTCTGTCATTATAGCTCCACATCAAATCATGCCATCGTCAACAATTATGTCATTATTTCTCCACATCAAATTATGCCATCGTCTAAATTTCTGGTAACAATGCTCCACATTAAATTACGCCCTCGTCGACAATTCTGTCATTATTGTTCGACATCAAATTATGCCATCGTCGACAATTCAATCATTATTGCTGGACATCAAACTATGCCATCGTCAACAGTTCTGTCATTATTGCTCCACATCAAATTATGCCTTCGTTAAAAATTCTGTCATTATAACTCCACATCAAATTATGCCATCGTCGACAATTCAATCATTATTGCTCCACAACTAATTATGCCATCGTCAACAATTCTGTCATTATTGCTCCACATCAATTTATGCGATCGTCAACAATTCAATCATTATTGCTCGACATCAAATTATGCCATTGTCAACAATTCTGTCATTATTGCTCCGCATCAAATCATGCATCGTCAACAATTATGTCGTTATTTCTCCACATCAAATAATGCCATGGTCATCAAATTGGTCATTATTGCTACATATCAAATAATTCCATCGTCAACTATTCTGTCTTTATTGCTCCACATCAAATTATGCCATTTTCAATAATTCTGGCGTCAATGCTCCACATTAAATTACGCCCTCGTCGACAATTCTGTCATTAAAGCTCGACATCAAATTATGCCATCGTCGTAAATTCATCATTATTGCTCGACATCACATTATGCCATCGTAAACAGTTCTGTCATTATAGCTCCACATCAAATTATGCCTTCATTAAAAAATCTGTCATTATAACACCACAACAAATTATGCCATCGTCGACAATTCAATCATTATTGCTCCACATCAAATTATGTCATCGTCGACAATTCAGGCATTATTGCTCCACAGCAATTTATGTCATTTTCGACAATTCAGTCTTTATTGCCCCACATCAAACTGCCATTTTCAACAATTCTGTCATCAATGCTCCACATTAAATTCTGCCCTTGTCGACAATTCTGTCATTAAAGCTCGTCATCAAATTATGTCATCGTCGACAATTCAATCATTATTGCTCGACATCAAATTATGCCATCGTAAACAGTTCTGTCATTATTGCTCCACATCAAAATTTGCCTTCGTTGAAAATTCTGTCATTATAACTCCACGTCAAATTATGCCATCGTCGACAATTCAACCAATATTGCTCCGCATCAAATTATACCATCGTCGACATTTCAATCATTATTGCTCCGCATCAAATTATGCCATCGTCAACAATTCTATCATTATTGCTCCACATCAAATCATGCAATCGTCAACAATTATGTCATTATTTCTCCACATCAAATTATGCCATCGTCAACAAATCTGTAATTATTGCTACATATTAAATTATGCCATCGTCGACAATTCAATCCTTATTGCTCGACATCAAATTATGCCTTCATCAACAATTCTGTCATAATTGCTACACAGCAAATTATGCCATTGTCAACAATTTTGTCATTATTGTTCCACATCAAACTATGCCATCGTCAACAATTCTGTCATTATTGCTACAGATCAAATTATGCCATCGTAAACAATTCATTCATTATTGCTCCACATCAAATTATGCCATTGTCAACAATTCTGTCATTATTGCTACACATTATGTTTGCCTCAACCATATGTTATAGAACTTATACGCAGTGCTTATTACCACAAAATACAGAAAGTGGGTGGCATCACTTTTATCGTCATGAGTAATGATCCTTTATATACAAAAAATGCTACATTTTTCGTTCCTGTTCTATAACTTTAGTTTGTCTCAACCAAATGTAATGAAAGGGTATATATATCGGAATGAAGTTTCGGATTTTTTACTTTATATTTTTTTTTCAGAAATTAATCAACAAACAAGACATAAAAACCATTCCATCATAAATTATAATCTTATATTAATGTGTAATGATTCTTTAACAAGAGGAATATTTCTAAAGTTACTCTTTTATCTTAATTTTCATATAAAGGGTGTGATGGTTGGAATGGGACAGAAGGACAGCTACGTTGGTGATGAAGCACAAAGCAAAAGAGGAATTCTTACTTTAAAATATCCTATTGATCATGGTATCGTCACAAACTGGGACGATATGGAGAAAATATGGCATCACACTTTCTTCAATGAACTCCGGATAGCACCAGAAGAACATCCAATTTTACTGACGGAAGCGCCACTCAACCCTAAAGCCAACAGAGAAAAGATGACACAGATTATGTTCGAAACCTTTAACTCGCCAGCCATGTACGTTGCTATCCAGGCCGTATTATCTTTATATGCTTCTGGTCGTACAACTGGTATTGTGTTGGACTCTGGTGATGGTGTCACCCATACCGTACCCATCTATGAAGGTTATGCCCTTCCTCACGCTATCATGAGATTGGATCTAGCTGGACGTGATCTCACAGACTATCTTATGAAAATTCTCACAGAACGTGGATATTCATTCACAACTACTGCCGAAAGAGAAATCGTACGAGACATTAAAGAAAAACTTTGCTTTGTTACCTATGATTTTGAACAGGAAATGCAAACAGCGGCGACTACTTCCTCTTTGGAAAAATGCTATGAACTTCCGGATGGACAAATAGTTACAGTCGGTAATGAGCGGTTCCGGTGTCCTGAAGTTTTGTTCCAACCTTCTTTTCTTGGAATGGAAAGCGCAGGTATCCATAACACAACATACAACAGCATTATGAAATGTGATGTCGACATCCGGAAAGACCTTTATGCAAATGTCGTTCTCTCCGGGGGATCATCCATGTTTCCAGGGATTTCTGATCGGTTGAAAAAGGAAATCAATTTATTGGCGCCACAAACTATGAGAGTTAAAGTAGTAGCTCCACCAGAAAGAAAATACTCTGTCTGGATTGGAGGGTCAATTTTAGCATCACTGTCCACGTTTCAACAAATGTGGATTAGTAAAGAAGAATACGACGAGTCTGGTCCATGTATTGTACACAGAAAATGTTTCTAACGTGTTAACTTTTCGGTTTTGTTATAATATTAAAAAAAAGTTGTAAGAATGGTTTACTGTCCAGTATTAGTAGATTTGTGAAACTATTAAAAGAGGAGGTTAATGGAATTAGAAAAAACATTTGCATTCATGATTGACACAATAAAATTAAGAATGTAAATGGGGAATACATGTCAAAGAGACAACAACCCGACCGAAGAGCCGTTAATGGGTCTTCAACGCAACGAGAAAAAATTCCGAACCCGAAGGTGGTCCTCAGCTGGCCTCTAAATAAAATTGTGTATTATTTCAGTGAAAATGGACGTCACACTAAACTCCAAAACATATTAATGAACTAAAATTGAAAAAAACATACAAGACTAACAAAGGCCAGATGCTCCTGAGGCGTTAAAATGCGGCGGGTTGAACTTGTTTTATGAGATCTCAACCCTCTCCCTATACCTCTAGCCAATGTAGAATATAGAAACACATAACAATACGTACAGTATAACTCAGTTTAAAACAAACACGTTTTACAAATTACCAAATCTGGGCTTTTTCTTAATCGAGCAAACAATAAATGCAGATTCACTTTCATCATTGGATTTGCATTATAGCTCTTATGTTATAACAAAGTTTCTATCACAAGAAAAAAGAATTATACTATTATGAAAAAAGTCATTCAGACTTACGAGGGGGTATAATTATATGAAATACGCATGCAAAATATGTATTCGATCATTTTAAATTCTAGAGCATATCTGATAATAGCAATTCCAGAAAACAATGTTGTACGCACGGAAATCTGTATCATACGTTTATAATTACATTAGATGTATGTTTCATTATAATACGCTATTCTGATTGGCTAACTAGCAACCTCGTGATATTCCTTAATCAATTGCATTACACAATGCAACTTTTCATTCATGATGACACGAGGTCCCACAATAAAGTGCACAGGTAAATGAAATAAAAAATTGATAAAAGGCGTGTTTTCATGATCCTATAGGTAAAAATGTAATTATAAGTATTGAATGCTTTTTTTTGAAACTTTATAGGGTTGTAATAGCGTTGACCGTGCACACATTTTTAGTATGAAGCGCTTCATACAAAATGTACTTCGGTCAACGCTTTTACACCCCAATAAATTTACAAAAAAGAGCATTCAATTCTTAAAATAAACTCCTACTAAAAAAGTCATATCCATAGAATTCAGTATCATACGTTTATTAACTCTTACCGTAAAAAAGGCCATACCATGCCTGTCCCAAGTCAGGAGCCTGTAATTCAGTGGTTGTCGTTTGTTTATGTGTTACATATTTATTTTTCGTTCATTTTTTTACATAAATAAGGCCATTAGTTTTCTCGTTTGAATTGTTTTACATTGTCTTATCGGGGCCTATTATAGCTGACTATGCGGTATGGGCTTTGTCCGTTGTTGAAGGCCGTACGGTGACCTATAGTTGTTAATGTCTGTGTCATTTTGGTCTTTTGTGGATATTTGTCTCATTGGCAATCATACCACATCTTCTTTTTTATATACCCATGGAAATCTGTATCATACTTCATTTAGATATTACAGCCGATTTCAATGAGTATGTAGCTAAAGATAATATCTTTGGTTAGCTTGCTTGCTAGCTGAACCATGAAGTCATTGTTAGGTTAGACAAACTACCCTCCTTAAAGAGTAGACTAATCCAACAGATAACCAATCTATATGTCAGTTAAGGACTAGGCTACATCGAAAAGAGGGTTGTATACCTTACCTAACAATGACTTCACGGTTCAGCTAGCAAGCAAGCTAACAAAAGATATTACCTTTAGCTACATACTCATTGAAATCGGCTGTAATTGATTAATTTACTTGATAATTTGACTTTTTTTTTTTGTAATTTGTTTATTTTTGACATAAAGACAGAAAACAATCAAGCAGGATTACACACATGTACAGTTTCAAGTATGGTCTTAAAGATATTATTATTATATGACAACTCTAAATAGCAAGACATACAACAAAATATAACTATAATTTTCGTACCAGTTATAAAATATTTAAATCACCTAGGACAGATTGTAATGGCAACCATTTTTTATCTATATATTCTTTTTGTGTAGGAGATAAGAAATTTACTGTATGTTGTTCTATTCTTATACAGTATTTTAAATATGCAATACTACCTTTCACAGAAGGTTTTTCTCCTGAGTTTTTACAGCTATAAATATAAAATTTTAAAATCAACATTATATGTTGTACTACATTATATGGGTCAAAAATTTCCCCAATACCAAAAATAACATCTTTTGCCTCTATATGTTTAGGGCTAAATCCACATTTTAATAATAAATCTTGAAGTGCTATCCAAATATTTTTGCTATATATACATTCCCAAAAAATATGCAATAAGCTTTCTTTGGTTTCAGTGCAAAAAGTGCACAGTTCTGTTTCTATTAAACCACATTTATAAAGAAAAGAGTTTGTGTATACAATTCTATGTAATAACTTGAATTGAAAATTTTGAAGTTTAGTGTTTTTTGTTGCTTGAAATGCCATCGAATAGATTTTGCCCCAATCATCAATCTTAACACATAAAGCATCAGACCATTTATTTTGTGATCTTAAAGGATTTTCTTTAATTTTTTCTAGAAATAATTGATAAAAATATTTACATGGTTTTGTATCATTTTTGAGTTTTTCTACAATATCATTTTCAATAATATCTAATCTACCATGATCTGAAATTGTTTTCTTCCAGATATCTGGGATTGCACTAACAAGACCATAATATTCAACAAAATTGGTTTTAACTGCATACTGAGTTTTAAGCTGCTCAAATGTCAATATGTTTTTCCCATCTGAGATTAAATCATTTATAAAAAATATACCATCATTACAATAATTTTCAAAAATAAATGGCTTTCCACATCTTTTAATATTAATATTCAGCCAAATGGGTTGACTCAGGATATTAATGGGATTGTTTTCATCTTTCACCTTTTCTGGCTTCAATTTAGCCAGATTTAGAAAAATGTCCCTCCAAAAAGGATTTAACTTTTTTGCAATTTTTTCCAGACCCTCTTTTGTCAGGTACAATATTTTATCCCCTCCATATTTTTCTATATAACTCAATAATAGAATTTTCCAGGGAGAAATATTCAAAGGATCTAACAATTTATAAAGCCATGACATTTTAAGGGACATACAAAAACTTTCTATATGTGGGAACTTTAAACCTCCCTCATCATAATTATTAATAATAACTTTCCTTTTTATTTTGTCTGGTTTTCCATCCCATAAAAATTTAATGAAAATTCCTTGTATTTCTTGTATAACCTGAACTGGTGGATTTGGAAGGACTGTCAGAACCTGTACCAAAAGTGGGAGAGCCAAAGTTTTTATAACAATGGTTTTGCCAATATATGTCAAGTTTCTGTATGACCATAAATTGAGAAGGCTTTTCATGCTTTTAATTTTTTCTGTATAGTTTTCTAAAGTTTTATCCTCATTTAAGAGATTGAAACGAATTCCCAACAGTTTAAACTTTCCTGAAGTATTCCAAGATAATTTCCTATTTGGTAACAGTTTTTCGTTACTGCCTAATCTTGAGCCAACCCATATGGCTTCAGTTTTATCTACATTTACCCTCAAACCAGCACAGGCAGCAAAACTATCAAAAATGTGCAATGCTTGTTTAAGAGATTCCTCATTTTCATCCAGAATCAGAGAGGAGTCATCTGCATATTGACTTAGTAAAAACTCAGAGTCGTTTACTGTGACACCAGAAACAATTGGGTCATATTTTAAAGCTGCACTAAGTAGTTCCAACACAAGGATGAAGAGATAAGGGGATAAAGGATCCCCTTGCCTAACCCCCCTAGCCAAATTAAAAAATTCTGATAAATGTCCATTATTTGTAACTGTACTGGTAATGTCTGTATAAAAACATTTTATCCATCTACAAAGTGTGGGACCAAACCCATAAAAATCTAAAGTTTTTTCAATAAAGGACCATTCGACCGTGTCGAAGGCTTTTTCAAAGTCAACCAGTAATAATAATCCTGGAATATCTTCTTCTTCTAGTTTATCTATCAGATCTGCAATAATTCTTACACATTCACCAATGTATCTTCCTTTTAAAAATCCTTTTTGTGTCTGACTTATAATATTTTGCAGTATAGGTTTTAATCTCTTTGCTATGCAAGCAGATGCTAATTTATAGTCAACACATAATAAAGTAATTGGACGCCAATTTTTGATGAAGTGTTTTTCTTTTCCCTCCTTTGGTAAACATACTATTAACCCTTGTCGCTGACTTACTGAGAATTTTCCTTTTTCAAGGCTCTCATTCAGGCAATTGACAAGTGGAAATTTTATGTCATTCCAGAAAAATTTATAGAATTCTACAGTAAAACCATCTATGCCTGGTGACTTTAAATTTTTCATATTTTTAAGGGCAATACTGCATTCCTTTAAGGTAATTTGACCCTCACAGGAATTAATCTCTTCTCTGCTAGGTTTATTTAAGAAGGGGTTATTTTCATTCATGAATGTGGCATTCTCCTCATCTCCTGGGTTAGAACTTCTGTACAAAGTTTCATAAAATAATTTTTGTTCCCTAAGAATAGCATTTGGATCTTGAATAACTTGATTTCCTTCCAAAAGTAATTTTGATATAATTTTTTCTGTATAATGTTTTTTTTCAAGATTACAAAAGAAACGTGTATTCTTCTCCCCTTCAACTTGCCATTTTGCCTTTGCTCTTATTATAATTCCATTAATTTTGTCTTCTCTTAAAATTTTAAGTTCTGTTTCAACCTTTTCAATATCAAGTCTAATTTCATCTAAATTATTTAAAGCAAATAGGTCGTTTAATTTTTCTAATTTTCCAAAAAGCATATTCTCCATCTTGTCTTTTTCTTTTTTCTTGAATGAAGAGCAAGAAATGGCTGTGCCTCTTATTTTCATTTTAATAGTTTCCCAAAGTAATTGATTATCAATTTTGTATGCTTTATCAAGGTTTTCAAGATCTTCATTTGGATCACATTCATATTCAGATATAACCTCTGTAATATCATGCTTGACTTTTTTAATAAAATCAATATCCTTCAATAAACTATTGTTAAATTTCCAAGTCCCTTTTCCCCTGATCTGATTAATAAATTTGAGATCAATCCTCACTGGTGAGTGGTCAGATCTATAACTAATCCCAATATCTGATGTCACAACAAACGGCTCTAAGTCAGAAGAAATACAAAAATAATCAAGACGTCCTTGTTTTTTGTTAGGGCCCCTCCAAGAATATCTTTTAACTGAAGGATTTTGTATCCTCCAAATATCTAATAAGTCTAAATTATTCATCATTTCATGAATCTTAACTTGAGCTCTGGGATTATTTTCAGTCTGATAGTTCAGAGTATCAAGACTATAATTTTGTACTACATTCCAGTCTCCAACAACTATAACTGAAGAATTTTCAAAAAGACAAATTTTGCTTTCCAAAGAATGAAAAAATTCAGGACAGTCCTCATTTGGACCATACAATGCTACAAGTGTTAGTCTATAATCTTGAACAGTAATATCTAAAATAATGAAATTTCCATTATTATCTATAATTTGACTTTGTCATAAGAAAATTGTAGTTCATCATGTTTAAAATAAATGAGATGGGACATGATTACAATGAAACAACTATCCACCAACAAAAAACATATGCTAAGATCTTACTACGATGTTAAAATGTTATATTTAAAATTATATGTTAATTTAAAAGACCAATAAGTCAATGGATCGTATTGAAGTTTTCTGGCTTTATAAACAACATTACGGTAAAAATCAAAAGATGTGATGTAAAAGTTTTTTTCAGTAACAGCCAAACTTGAAAAACAACATTTGTATTTACCTATAGTTTATGTAAGTGTCAATCTGTTGAGTAAATCCATTTCAAACTGATATTTTACAATTTGTTCAAACGATTTTGTCGTTACATCATTGTCCCAGGTTACGGTAAAGGTTGAGCACCGACACTATATGTGTAACCCCGCCAAATTTTATATTGACAGATATCTTATACGTTCAGGTATTTCACATCCAATTGTTTTGGGTAATATTCTTTACAAAGCACGACAATGTTGGCATTCACCTCAAAAGATAAAAAAAAAAAAAAAATTAAACAGACTTATTTAGAAGGGATATAGTTACGATATTGTTGTCAGGTCCTTAAAGATGGCATATTTTGGCTTTAATATTGATTCACTTAATATAGGGTTATTGCATAGGAAATAAACACATTTATTCTAAAACCAGTTGTTTGCATGATACGGGTTATGTTCATCTCATATATATTTTATGATGGTATGATACTAAACCCCTAACGGGAGGGATAGTGCTTGATATTCATGAAGACATAATCTTTCGATCAGTTTAATTTAGGTCTGGCGCTGACATGTCAGTAACTGCTAGTACTCATTTGTTGATGTTTGTATCATTTTCATTTTGTTTAGTTTCTTTAGTTACCTATTTTTACATCAGACTCGGACTTTTTTTAAACTGAGTTTTAATTTGAGTATTGCTGTGTGTGTGTGTTTTATCTACATTGGCTAGAGGTATAGAGGAGGGTTGGGATCTAAAAAAAACATGATTAACCCCGCTGCATTTTTTCGCCAGTACTAAGTCAGGAGCCTCCGGCCTTTGTTAATCTTGCATGATTTTTACTTTTAGTTCATTATATATTTCGTAGTTTAGTGTGACGTCCATTATCACTGAATAAGTACACATTTCTGTTTAGGGGCCAGTTGAAGCTCGCTTTTGCGTTCAGGATTTTTCCGTTGTATTGAAGACCATTTGGTGGCCTTCTACTGTTTACTGCTCTCTGGTCGGGTTGTTGTCTCTTTGACACATTCACCATTTCCATTCTCAATTTTATTGCCTCAGTTCAGGAGCTTTTAATATATAATGATTGGCATTCGTTGCTGCTTGTTATATGTCGGTTTGTCGCTAACTATGAAGTCATAACAAAGGACGTTAGATTTTTCACTTTTTGTCTGGGATGAACGAATAGAGCGACAGCGATATACCGTGATAAAATTATCGTTGAAGGATGAATACAAAATAACTAGATGAGCTGGATTTGTAACGCGCTAGCTACAAAAGGTAACAATGCGCAGGAAGAAATGTCACCCCTACCCGGTCACATTATTTTAACTCCAATTTGACAAGCCTATGGTCTTATCCTAAAATGTAATGTTCTTAGCGGAGAGCAAACAAATGCCAATTTTCAAGTATGTGATTTGACCCAGTCGGGAGTCGAAGCCACGACTTCCACACTCGAGGCGAGTACGCAACTAGAAGACCATAGACACGGTTTTCTGTTTTGTTTTGCTTGATTTTTTTACTTTGGCATTAAGTGCCAGTCTTTGTAAGAATCAGGCAATTTAGGTAAAAATTAAAACAAGATTAGAAAAAACCCACCGAGCTAATCATGCTATTTAATACTAACCATCATCCTGAGTTAAAAAGTATTAGTCTTTCGTTTGTGTGTGTCTGGTAATATCAAATAAATTGGTTAAAAAATCGGTTAGAATGCCTAGCAAATTACAGAGTTATCTCCCCTTATTTGTTAATTTCTAGTGCATTTCAACCAAATTGTATCTTCTATTACCAGAACAGAAAATGGAAATGAATGTTATTATTGTGCATAACTACATATTATGAACTGAAATCAATGTCAAATTGGGTGGGTTTTTTTGGGTCATGTTTTTACCACTGCCTGATTCTTAGGCAGATTGGCACTTAAGCAAACAATAACAATCAATCTTCCGGACAAATTGTTTTAAATCTAAATTTTAAATTAAATGACAACATTAAATCTATACAAGATTTTATATGCAGTTCCAAATTCCAACATGGTACATTTGTAGGGGAATCAATTATTACTTCAATTGTTTTAGTACAGTTTAAAAGTTGTGGAAAATGAGGGAGAAATGCATGTTATTGGTTCTTTGATTCTTACGAAACGATTTAACTTAGGAATTGCATATATGCATGTCTTTTCACGAACCTGATACATTTGATTGCAAATTGTTGGAAATATCGTTCTTTGAGAATCTTCTCCTGTAAATCCAGCTTTGAACAGTCCAGATCCACTGTCCAACACTAAAACATTACTAGTTTTTCTCAAAACTCCTTAAAAGCTTCTAACAGATAGGATACTAGTAGTCCGAATGGAGAGACATTATGGTATAAACAGTTTTAAGTTAGATACAACAGGATTAAATATATGGCAACTTAACAACAAATGGCCACACATAGAGCTCGACAGTATCCAAATCCTATTGACCTTGTACCATTTAGTTATCCGCTTCCAATTGTATAACAGTTTAAAGATACTTATGACATCTTTCTTTAAACCAAATAAATGTCATTTTCATTAAAGTTATTTTATTCTAGCTGCAAGTGATATGTTCGTTTGACCTTTATTCCACTTGGAGAACACGATTTGTTTTTTTACTTGCAATTGCCTTTGAGCTAGCTTTTATAAACTACAAGTCTCGTGAACGGTGTTTTGTGTCTATTGTTTTATGTGTTTTCAACTCGTACTGAACTTTTAAGTTCAGGCAATTGCAACTGATTTTGACAGTTTGTTTAATGTTGTGCTGTTACACCACTGTCCTATGTATGGAGAGAGTTCAGCACTCACAATTTGTTTAAGTCCGCCACAATCTTTATGTCTTCTGTTGTCGTGGGTTCATGTCTGTCGTTTCTGGGTTTTTTTTTATAAATCATTTTGTTATAAATTATGAAATTAGTTTTGGTTGTTACCAATAATATGGTATTGGGTTTTCTTATTGTTGAAGGTCGTACGTTGGTACATGATTGCTTACATCCACATCATTTAAACTCTAAGGGATTATTTGTATCTACACATTGATATCGTTAAATATCTGTTGCGAGTCACAATGTGAACCTTGTACATTTTACATCCGATTGAGCGTGCAAACGAGCAAACAAGCTTTGTTTTATTTCGAGGTGCTGATATATTTTTATAATGTCTTTTAGTTCATTTTTTTCATCAGACCAATTCTATTTTCATTGTATACAGTTGTGTTGTGTAGCGTTGTTGGATTTCTTTTCTTTCTTTATCCTTGTATTTTTAAAGTTATCTTTAATTATTAAATGTATAGTTACGTTGGTGCAATGTTATTGGAATTTGCTGGTGTTTATGTGCTCTTTGAAATCGTCATAGATACTTTTGAGTTGTTTATTAGATTTGAGATATAAATAAATCATGTTTTGGTAGTATACTAGATTTGATATATATATATTGGTGTTTTTTATATAAATACCAGATTTGGAAATCATTTTATAATTCTGATCATGACAATTCATAAAAAACCATTGTAAATCAACTATCTTTTTTTATTTGTGTCCTAATCATAAATACAATATTGTATAGGTACATGTAATTAAAGAACAGTCACCAATGTCCACTTGCTTGTGTTCATGTCTCAAACTGTCTTACGATAAATGTTTCCAAAATGTTATTAAACTTGAGTTATTTGTTTAGAAACATTTCCTGTGGACGATGGATGGACCGGACTCGTCATATTCCTGTTTACTGATCCACATCTGTTGGAAGGTTGAGAGTGAAGCCAAGATGGAACCACCGATCCATACGGAATATTTCCTTTCTGGTGGAGCAATAATCTTGACTTTCATTGTTGGTGGAGCCAATGCAGATATTTCCTTTTGCATACGGTCAGCAATACCTGGGTACATGGTGGTACCACCAGACAAAACCACATTAGAGTACAAGTCTTTACGGATATCAACATCACATTTCATGATACTGTTGTATGTTGTTTCATGGATACCTGCAGTTTCCATTCCGATGAATGATGGTTGGAACATGGTCTCTGGGCATCTGAATCTTTCGTTACCAATAGTGATGACTTGTCCGTCGGGTAACTCGTAGCTCTTTTCCAATGATGATGATGATGCGGCTGTGGACATTTCTTGTTCAAAGTCTAGTGCTACATAGCATAATTTTTCTTTAATGTCTCTGACGATTTCTCTCTCGGCTGTGGTGGTGAATGAATACCCACGTTCGGTCAGAATTTTCATGAGGTAATCTGTCAGGTCCCGTCCGGCAAGATCCAATCTCAAGATAGCGTGAGGAAGGGCATAACCTTCATAGATTGGCACAGTGTGGGATACACCATCTCCAGAGTCCAACACGATACCAGTTGTACGACCAGAGGCATACAGGGACAATACAGCTTGGATTCCTACATACATGGCTGGGCAGTTAAAGGTTTCAAACATAATCTGGGTCATCTTTTCTCTGTTGGCTTTAGGGTTGAGTGGAGCCTCTGTCAGTAAAACGGGATGTTCTTCTGGTGCTACACGGAGTTCATTGTAGAAGGTGTGATGCCAGATTTTCTCCATATCGTCCCAGTTTGTGACAATTCCGTGTTCAATTGGGTATTTCAAAGTTAGGATTCCTCTCTTACTCTGTGCTTCATCACCGACGTAACTGTCTTTCTGTCCCATACCAACCATTACGCCCTGTAATATGAATAGTGTGTTATTTTTAAATGATTAACTAACAGAAACTAAGACAAACGATCATAAACTGCATATACAATGTCATATCAACTATGCAAAATATTAGTCAAATGCATGGCATTAAGAAAGGTCAACACGAAGAAGGTTTATTTTTCTTGAAAGTGATAAACTGTTTATGACTCAAAAGTATCGAATATCGATATGAAAGTGTCAATTGTCGCGTTTTAAAGCGAATGCACATATATTATACTCAGTGTACAAAAACATTTACAAAATGGTGCAGACATTTTAAAAGGATCTATAGGTCCTCTTAATGAATGTAATAAAGTCGTTCGAAGCCTTTATTCCGGTTCTAGATATAATTCTTAAACTAATATTTAATTGAAGGACGATTAAATTGGTTTAAGTAGGGATATATGACTTAAGAGCATTCGGCGGATAATGGATATTCTGAACAAATAACAAATATATCAAATTAATTGTCCCTGTTTTGTATGGCAAAAAAAATATACATTTATTTTTTACAGAGTATGATTAATTTTTTGTATCTTGCTTAAAGACATAAACTATAGGTTAACACTGATTCTGCAATTTCATCTATGACGGAAGCTTAAATTTAAACGAGAAATTGTTCAATTAAGGAAACTTAATGCAGGAAATCAGTATTTGAATATACAAAGAGAATACACAGTGCATTATATATCATTTATTCAAGTTATCTATGCATAAAAAAAAATGATTAAAGGAAATTACATTTTTTTGTTATTAGACTTATTTATTTCCTTTTTCATAGATATCGGGGACAACCTCGGAAGTATACACAAACGACATAAATCTATCTATATGTATAATTTTATGTAGTTCTTCATTCAAGAAAATGATAATATGAAGTGTTTAAGCTAGTCGATAGTTGCGTGTGAATAATTATTGTAAGCATCTCAGTAGGCCCTTAAAATATTAAAAAGCATTTAAAATTAAAGTAATAAAGTGCGACTTTTTACATACCTGATGTCTGGGTCTTCCGACAATGGATGGAAACACAGCTCTTGGAGCATCATCTCCTGCAAATCCAGCTTTACACATTCCAGATCCATTGTCTACAACTAAAGCGGCTACGTCGTCGTCACACATTTTCCTTACAAACTAGAGGTACTAACAGATAGGAGAGTTGACAATCTGAATGATGAGAAATACCGGCATGCACAGTTTTATTTAGACACAAAAGGATTAAATTGTTTTACAATACAATATATGACCATATACGGCACTCGACAGTGTCCACATCCGATTGTCCGTGCGTCATTTTGGTATCCTGTTTATTTTGTCAGTAAATGTCTTAAGATACTTAATGTATCCTTCTTTACAACAAATCCATGTCATTGTGTAGACAAATCTGTTTGTTTCACATACATTGCAAGTTACATAACTGTTTTGAACTTTACAAGTTGAAAATGCAAATCGGAAAAATTAGCGCAAGTAACAGCGCATAATTTAATTTTCAAAATACTACCGTGACCGAATTGGCGGGGATCTCTATCTTTGGGATAGCAAGTCACTAATTTAGAAACTAAGCTTCTCCACTATACAGTTTATGTAGCTAAGGCTTGTTGTGTCGGGGTTAGAAAACGGGTCATATGAAGTATTTTAAAGGATATGTTTTGCTCTACCGATAAATTCGTACATAAAAAAAACACTTTTAATTATGTTTAACATAGACATAGGCGATTGAGAAAATATTAGATAATTTAAAAAAATGATAAGAAACGAAAAACAGCCAACTTGTATTTTAGATAGGTCGATTAAACATATTCGTACTAATATATCACGATGTTACTGGGGATCATGTTTGTAGTTTATATCGGCGAAAACAATATGACCTTATTATTAATATGATTAAACTTTACAAACATAAAAACCCCAAAGCACTTGAGAGAATAAAAGTCATAACATAAAATAATAACTTTAAAAAAAAATCCTGATTTTCCTGTTAAATGAATGCGCGCAAATGAAATGGCGATGAGTAGCAAATATAATGCACCGAGTATAATATATATGATTACTAGTAGCTTGAATAAAGTCCATTTACAACAATATATGTGCTTATCTTATACACAAGGGGAATTTTATATTTTATCTTGAAGTGTTTTCAAAATAGACCTGTACAACAAATTTGCATATTGTTCCTTGAAAAACAAATATTGTCTGAAATATTTAAGAAATGAACATAAGAGTGGAAATAAAATATAATATGTTATAGGTTAACATCTCGGGTGTCTCTAAGTATAGTGTCAACTCGCTAAAGTTCATTAGAGAGTCATTTGCCTCAAATAGTCTTTAAATAAATGCGGAAGCATTTTCTGATTTTAAACGTTAAAACTAAAAGAGAATTAAAATGAGATCAAACTAATCCAGTCAGGTACTACATTTTAAGACAAGATGCAAAATATGTATGCAACGTACGTTACTATTAACAATTTGATTGTTCAATGTCTCAAATGTGCTATAATTAGTATATATACTTATAGGAAGTAAACCTTTACCGAGAAGTGATGTTTGAGCAATTGACATCGTTTAATTGCCGTTATAAGAAGAATATTTCGTCGAGTGAATCTTATAGTGTTATATATAGATATAAGAAAACGTGGTATGAGTGCCAATGAGACAACTCTCCATCCAAGTCACAATTTGTAAATGTTCAGTAGTTTGTCGTTTGATGATGTGGTTAATAAGTGTTTCTCGTTTTTATACGCCCGTCTTTTAGACGGGACGTATTCTGGTATACCTTTGTCCGTCCGTCTGTCCGTCCGTCCGTCGTCCACACTTCGGACAATAACTCAAAAACACTTTCACCAATTTCCATGAAACTTAAGTGAATTGTTTATATCTATTGACGTAAGCTCCCTTTCGTTTTTTTATAATTTCAGATTATAATTTTGGATTTATGGGGCTTTATTCATAAAAAAGGGGGATTTTCAACACTTTGGACAATAACTCAAACAGGCTTTCACCAATGTCCATGAAACTTTGGTGAATTGTTTATATCTATTGATGTTAGCTCCCTTTCAATTTTTATAAATTTCAGATTTTACATTTCCGTGTTATGAATTTTTATGCTTAAAAAAGGGGGGATTTTCCAATTTTGGGACAATAACTAACACTTTCACAAAATTTTATGCAACTTTGATAAATTGTTTATATCTATTGACATAAGCTCCATTTCCATTTTTATAAATTTTAGATTTTACGTTTTCTTAAGTAATGTATTTTTATACTTAAAAAAGGGGGATTTTATGAAACTTTGGTGAATATACTAATGTAACATCCCTTTTGATTTGTATATATATTTCTAGTTGATCATATAAATTCATTTAAAGCATAAAAGACAAGTTAAAAGAGCAACGGGCGTAGCATGCGCTAAAGCGCAGCCGTTTATTTTATCATGTATTGATTAGACCGTTGGTTTTCCCGTTTGAATGGTTTTACACTAGTAATTTTTGGGGCCCTTTATAGCTTGTTGTTCCGTTTTAGCCAAGGCTCCGTGTTGAAGGTTGTACGTTGACCTATAATGGTTTACATTTACAAAGTGTGACTTGGACGGAGAGTTGTCTCATTGACACTCATACCACCATGAGTGTGTGTTTTTGTGTGTGAGGGGAAGGTCATTTACAGGTTAACATTATATTTTTTTTATTTCGCACAAGACAGATTACAGTAAATTTCAAATACTGATAACCGATCAGGCAATTTGGATTATCTTAAATGAGAAAACAAAATACAGTGAATTCAAAAACAAAAAAATAAAAGAATTAACAAGGGTCATTTTTTAACAAAAACAGTTTACAACAATAGGTTCAATTGTAAGAAAACCGATAACAGTCAAAAACAGCTACAACAGCAATATAATTTCAAAATAACCGTATTGAAAGACAAGAATTGTCCGTCTCCAATTGGATTGTAACATATACGTGATTACAATGTTCGTTTAGTAGTTCAAAGCAAACATTTTATAGTGCTGTATATACACTATTTTCATGTATTTTTGTTTTGAAATAATTGTTATCAAAACCATCTTAGTATTACTATCCTTATTTTGGTGACATGGTTTGAGCTATAAATATGAGCAATTCTATGCAAATCCATCAGTCCAGAATTTGGATTATTACACAGTTAAAAAACATGGTTTATCTCAATAGAAATATATGGATGAATTTCTAAAAAATAAAAGCATTGTTTGTAGTGAAGTGTTCTATCTCCAGAAAAGGAGGTGTTTTATTTGTGTAAGTTGCTTGTCAATAAAAAAAACCTAAGGAAAACGTTTACCTTTCATGCACGTAAACTTGATTCCTATATCATATATATGCCTCTACATATTATTGCAGAATAAAATAAAGGGTTTTATTTTTAATATACTGCTAGTTATTCCGGCCAAACAAAGTCATGACAATATTTTGTACCACTATCAATTGGAGTCTGTTGTCCTTTTAAATATCCAAAAACCTTCTCTTTTGACAACTTTAGTTAACTAAAAACCTGGTTAACTGAAAACCAAACTTGGTATCCAGCATTCTTCGACAACAAGTGGAAATGGACTTTTTTTCTTTAACCAACTAATGCGGAATTCTGCCTTATACAATAAGCTGACATCAATATACAAATGTGATACGTAATGGTTAACCAAATTTTGGCTAAACTTCTCCCATAAACGGACACTTATATGAAAATGACAGAATGTACGACATCATAGGAGTCTCGCATTAGCAGATATATAAGATCTAGTTTCGGTGATAAATTTCATAAACTCGCCGTTTCGATAATTTTTTCACAGAGTTTTGTCAGATTTTGGAGGTGGTTTGATTTTGTTATAGAAACATTAACAAATCTAACTTCTAACATCTAGTTTCTAGTATTATGATGGTTGAGATAATTGTGAACTGATTAGAGGTAAGCTGGATCCTGGGAATCTGAATATTGTCCATTGTGGGGGTGTTTGGTTCAAAAGAGAAATGTATAAAAGGACAAGTTCCAGTATAGGCTTATTTCGGCATAAAATTCAAAGAACATCGCAAGACATTTTTTAAAGACAAAAGTGTGTATTAAAGTTGATTCAAATATTTTATTTAAAAATTATTAACAGATTTGGTCATTAAAAACGCTCAAATTCAAGCTTTATAGCCTTTCATATGAAAAATCTTTCAAAATGCATAAAACGTCACTTTTCAGATTTTTCTAAAATATAAATGGCCGCATTCGTGTTCAGTCTCAAACTTTATATATAAACAAAGAAGATGTGGTATAACTGCCAATGAGACAACTCTCCACAAGAGACCAAATGACACAGAAACTAACAGCTATAGATCACCGTACAGCCTTCAACATTGAGCAATGCCCATACCGCATAGTCACTCAGCTATAAAGGTCCCGAAATGACTAAATCTAAAACAATTCAAACGAGAAAACTAACGGCCTAGTTTATATACAAAAAATGAACGAAAAACAATTATGGAACATATCAACAAACGACAACCACGAATAACAGGCTCCTGTATATATTGTATGTATTAGTATCAACAACAAAAAAATAAATATTTAGACTGAACACATTTAGACTGATGTGGACACAAGGCGGCAACTTTCATTTTAAACAAAAACCGTCTTTAAACTTGCACAAATGCTACAATTGTGAAGAATTCAATAATTTGCATATGTTATTGATGCTAAAACCCGATGTTTGTGCATAGCATTGTCAAAAAAGTCCCTATTTAACTAACAAAAGTATTCTACTTTCCAATAAATAGCTAAAAATTTACATTTCAACAACTTTGTAAACTGCAATATTGTGGGGCCAAAAAGAGGCTAACCGGATCTACTATTTCGGGTTCAGATTGTTGGATATAACAAGAAACTCTACGTCACATGTTATGTTTAACGGTTCTATGATCTATGTTTAATTTTGTTATAAATGAGTTTCTTGTCTTATTTTGCTTTTATTATAATTCAGTTAGTCTGAATATTGTAGTATTTCTTCTCACTACCATGGTCTGGTCCTATCAGTTCATTCGTCTATGCAATGTTCAGTTTAAATGATATACTCCATTGACTGATGACAGCTGCTGCTTATTGTACAGACGTTTGGATTGACACATTTCAAGACGTTCGTATTTACACATCGTCGGTGACGTTTGTAACATTCATTAGACGTCAGATTGAACATCGTCGGTTAGACGTTTGGATTGAAACACGTCGTACGGTTTGGATTGCACTTGTTTTAGACGTCGGATTGACACATCGTCGGTTAGACGTTTTGGATTGACACATCGTAGTTGGATGTTGATTGACACATCGTCGGTTAGACGTTTGGATTGAACATCGTCGTTACGGTATATTGACACATTTGTTAACGTCGGTTGACACATCGTCGATAAGACGTTCGGATTGACATCGCGGTTAGAGTTCGATACCGTCGTCATTTAGACGTATATGGATTGACACATTGTCGATTAGACGTTCGGATTGACACATCGTCGGTTAGACGTTCGAATGACACATCTCGGTTAGACGTATATGGATTGACAATGTCGGTTAGCCGTTCGATTGAACAATCGTCGGTTAGACGTTTGAATTGAACATCGCCAGTTAGACGTATATGGATTGACATATTGTCGTTAAAGACGTTCGGATTGACACATTGTCGGTTAGACGTTTAGATTGACACATCTTCGGTTAGACGTATATGGATTGACACATTGTCGGGTTTTATTTACTGTTAAACAATTGTCATTTTTTCTTGGTTTAAAAAAAACTCATTTCCATATTGAAATGTTGGTACTGCAATTCGACTTGCAACTTTCCAAGTCCGTATATCAGCAGAAATCAGAAGACTTTATCAAGGGTAAATTAAAAGCTGTAAAAAAGGGGGGTTCATGCCATGTGTAATTAAAGAGAGTGAACAATGTGTATTTATTCCCATTTGTATATACACCAGTTTTGAGAAATTAATATTAAGAGTATACTTATAATAACTTAGTAATCAGTTAAAATTATTTACTTTAGAATTCAAAACATATTCCCCATAACTGCATCATCACGCTAAACTTTGTTACCGTTAAATTGTGTAAATGTTTAATAGAAAGTTATCTATTTTATATCAGAATATCATAGATTACAAATGCACAAAGCAAAATAGGCAGATATCATTCAACAATTTTGAAAATTTGATATAAATTGACCCAAAAAGAATATATTGCTGTAAAAATCTTATTGAGGGATACGAAACGCAAGTGCAATTTAGTTAGTATGTGCTTTTATTCTTAAAAAACATTACACAACAACTGTGTTCTGAGGCCTAAAAGATGCAGTTGTCAAATCATATGGGAAAAAATACTTACAACAAATTTTGTTTTGAAACGTTTTCTCGTTTGAATTGTTTTACATTGTCATTTCGGGACCTTTTATAGCTGACTATGCGGTATGGGCTTTGTTCATTGTTGAAGGCCGTACGGTGACCTATAGTTGTTGAGTTCTGTTTCATTTTTGTCTCTTGTGGAGAGTTGTCTTATGGCAATCATACCACATCTTTTTTTATATATATATCATTTTCTTTTAAGTGTTAAGGGCCACACAGTTCCCTCATCAAAAGACGATAGTTTTATAATATCAATTAAAGTAAATTGGTCTAGGGCAAAGAGTGCATGTTTGTTTGTAATATTTTGCATAGAAAGCACATTCTTAACCAACAATATTTGATCCATTTCTTAATGGAAAAAATAGCTTTGAAAAGAAGAATTATTTTGTTGTTTTGGTTTTTAATGTCCATCTTCTTAATTTTACAATAAATAAACAAAATCTGCCAAGTTAAAGTTTTAAATTATCTTTAAGAATTTTAAAATTTGTTTACATGTTCAGTCATACGAAATAATGTTTCTAGAACCTTAAAGTTCACACATGATGGATTGTTGGTTGCTTAACGTCCAGTGGCAAATAGTTCATGTATGTTCAGGATAATGTTCACGCAAGAAGCTGTCATATTGTGAATACTATCATGTAGAAAAATTAATTGTCTTTTACTATTATGATAACTTCTTGCGTTATACGGTTAAGAAGAAAAAGTCATAACCAAGTTTAGAGTTAAAAAAAGGGTTATTTTTTTTCTAGCGGACAATTTCGTTGAAGTTTCCAATTTTTCATCCTGCTTGTATTATACGTACGGTGAGGAAGTGTCATCGTATGAGAGTACCTTTATAGATAATCCCCGATCAATTTGTAGTACTCGAGATATCATATCTTAAGTACTATTTAGTTCAGTCTGTACTTATCTAATGTGTACGATTTCATTACCATATAAGGCAATCCGTCAAATATTGCAATAAAAATAGTTTGATTTGTCAAGTAAAGGTCAAGTGAACATTATATATATGCTGACTTAAGGACATTCGCTGGTCTGTTTGGAGTTTAATTTAAAAATGAACGAATTTATGATATAGAATGCTAGACATTAAGACCGCTTAATTTATAATATACAAATATACATTGATAATCTTATGAATATAACTGTGATAGCATGACGCAAATTGAAATTTTAAACCCGGCGTTTCTTTCGGTGCTTTATTATTATACATTATATAGGGCCGATGATCACGGAGACTCAGTATGAGTAGCAGATATATTCAAACCTTATGATAGTCGATGGAAACCAAAACCCTCCGACAATCAAACAGAATGTTGGCAATAGGGAAAACTAGATAAATCGTATGTTTGTGTCGCTGGATTGCTGTCTAATTGACGTATACATTACATCTTTATTTTTATATAATTTGACATCATTTTGTTACTGAATTAAGGCTTTAATAATCTAAAGCGGTAATTGAAATTAAAATTTGTGAAAATTTGAAAGTTCAATATAGAAATTGTTCAGTTAGTGTAATAGTCCCAGTATTTGGTGAACATTAGGGAAACAGCTACCCGACAATGCAATGATAGGTGTGATAACTCTTTGAAAGACCAAATGTGCACTAAATTGACAAAACCAAAAAGTGTGTACCTCACTGCATCATGTACGGTAAGGAAGAGATGGGGCATAGAATTTAATTCAATAAAGTATCAAGCCAGGAAAGTAGGGTCAAGTACCTAAAAACAAATCAAAAAGAAAAAAGAGTTTTTGTAAATCTATCACCGAAGCTAAAAAAAAATTTGTTTATGTAATTGTACCCATCTTTTGAAGATCAATGAATTTTGATAGCAGTCTTTTTGCCTCGCTCGTACCAATAGAGAAGTTGTTAAATAAGTTATTTGGGATACCGAGTCCACCGTCTAGCATCCAGAGGGTTAAAAAAGATGTTTACTTCTTCTTAATTCCTGAAGAATCTGTAAAAAAGTACTGAATTAGAAAAATCACAAACTTAATGTCAAGTAAAAAAATAATTATAACTTTCTATTCAATTTAGAGATTTTACAAAACTCAACGTGTCTTTAAGATTTCACAAATCCACTATATCATATATAATACGTGTATAGATATTTATACGTGTATATATATTTAAAAGATTACAACTGACAAGAGATATTATAATTACATCAGAATGAATAAAGTCATTTAAAAACAAATATTTAGTGTAAATTTAGATCAGAAATTTAGTCTACAAGAAAACTGATGGGGCCGCGTGAACAAAACTCCTCAACGTCTGGCACATATTGAACATGGACTCAATTTCTTAGAAGTTCACAAGTTCACAAAAATCAAACATCAAGTTAAAAGAGTTATATGTCAAATAAGTAAAAATGTTGCCTTGCTAAACATAATTAAGTACCCAATCCGAATTTAATTTCCTTTGGTTGCATATGTCAAAAGTGTATATCAAGTGCGTAGCCTGAAATATAATTTTCACTGTATATGCCATAAATTTCTAACGTTGAATGATAAATAAACAAACGAAAAATTTATTTAATTTCAATTTAAAATGTTACAAATGTAGAAATGGCGAATAGTCAAGTCGTAACAAAATAGAAAAGATGTGTATTTCAAAAGAGAAAACATATTCTCTTCTCGCTATATTTAGCAACGACGGGTATAGTTCTGTTGAGAAAATGCTTGAAGATGAAACGAACGCTACAGAATAAATCATGTCATAACGGATGACTTTTTTTTCAGAATGGTTTACTGCATATATACGATCAGTTTTAATACTCAAATTGTAAATGTCAATGAATATTATCAGTTTTTACATGTCAAATTATCACATAATACAACAATGAAAATCCATCGCATCTAGAAAAATTCCACATCAGAAATGATCGCATTTACAGTGATAATGCATCGCATCAAATGTCAAAATTAATTTCTTTCAATAAATTTATTTTAGATTCTGTACTTCAATCATATAAATGAACATTGTTAGGGAGCTACCATTTGATTTTTATGGGGGGGGGGGGGGGGGGCTAGGATGAAAAATGTTGTCCTGCATTTTTTTTTTAGCTGTAATCTCTGTCCTGCATTTTTATTTTTCACTCTGTTCGGTCCTGCCTTTTTTTTTTTTTATAGTTTATCCTGACTTTTTTTTTACCTAGATTGTCGTCCTGACTTTTTTTTTTTGCAAGTGTCTCATCCTGCCTTTTTTTTTACTCAAAACTCCTGTCCTGCCTTTTTTTTTCAAATTTCATCCTAGCCCCCCCCCCCCCCCCCCCCCCCCCCCCCCCCCCCCCCCCATAAAAATCAAATGGTAGCTCCCTTAGCCATATTCTTATGAAATTGTGTTAAAAATGCATTCAAATCAATTGTTTTGTATTTTCAAAACGTAATCATTGTCCCCTTATCATTTGTTCTACAAAAATAATACTCGCACATGAAATGGGAAATTAACTTTCTGGATTCGCATTTTATACACACTGTGTCAATCGAACAAAACAATAGTCCGTATATGTGAGCTCAGGGTCAAAATCAATCCGAAAGTTGTTAATTGATACTGATTTTTTAATATAAAATAAAATTGAGAATGGAAATGGGGAATGTGCCAAGAGGTAGACAAACAAAGGCCCAACACCAATGAGAATAGTCAATACCAACAATGAATGTCATCAACAGTTTCTTAATGTTAGCAGAAAGAATTTGTCACCCGAGGATCCTTAACTGGCCTAAACAAGATGAATTAAAGTCAAAAAATTTTTACATAAATGCATAAACTATTGAAAAATAATGTGATGAAAGTTAACTGAAATGATATTGATACGTATCTAGACAAGTATTTGATTAGATGGTTAAGAAGATTTATTTAAATAAAAATGACATACTAGAGCTTGTGGAAGCTGCAAACAAGATCATCGATCGAGCTAATGTTAGACCGTAAACAAGATTACATAAAATAAACAGTAAACAAGCTAATTGATATAAGTTGCAAACAAAAATATAAATCGTGCACAAAAATGATCGAGTCTAATGGTAGTCAGCAAAAAACAACATGGCCGAGCTAGTCTAATGGGAGTCAGCAAACAAGAACATGGTCGAGCTAGTCTAATGGTAGTCAGCAAACAAGAACATGATAGAGCTAGTCTAATGGTAGTCAGCAAACAAGAACATGTGAGCTAGTCTATGGTAGTCAGCAAACAACAACATGATAGAGCTAGTCTAATGGTAGTCAGCAAAAAACAACATGGTCGAGCTAGTCTAATCGTAGTCAGCAAACAAGAACACGGTCGAGCTAGTTAAAGGTAGTCAGCAAACAAGAACATGATAGAGCTAGTCTTATGGTAGTCAGCAAACAACAACATGATAGAGCTAGTCTATGGTAGTCAGCAAACAAGAACATGATAGAGCTAGTCTTATGGTAGTCAGCAAAAAACACATGTCGAGCTAGTCTAATCGTAGTCAGCAAACAAGAACATGATAGAGCTAGTCTATGGTAGTCAGCAAACAAAACATGATAGAGCTAGGTCTTAATGGTAGTCAGCAAACAGAACATGATAGAGCTAGTCTAATGGTAGTCAGCAAACAAGAACATGATAGAGCTAGTCTATGGTAGTCAGCAAACAAAACATGATCGAGCTAGTCTATGGTAGTCAGCAAACAAGAACTGATAGAGCTAGTCTAATGGTAGTCAGCAATACAAGAAACAGAAGATAGAGCTAGTCTAATGGTAGTCAGCAAACAACATGATAGAGCTAGTCTAAAGGTAGTCAGCAAACAAGAACATGTACGAGCTAGTCTAATGGTAGTCAGCAGACAAAGAAACACGGTCAGAGCTAGTCTAATGGTAGTCAGCAAACAAGAACATGATAGAGCCAGTCTAATGGTAGTCAGCAAACAACAACATGATAGAGCTAGTCTAATGGTAGTCAGCAAACAAGAACATGATAGAGCTAGTCTAATGGTAGTCAGCAAACAAGAACATGATAGAGCTAGTCTAATGTAGTCACAAACAATAATGATAGAGCTTGTCTATGGTATCACAAACAACAAATGATAGAGCTAGTTATGGTAAACAAAACAAGAACACGGTGACTAGTCTAATGGTAGTCAGCAAACAAGAACAGATGAGCTAGTCTATGTAGTCAGCAAACACACATGTAGAGTGTTAATGGTAGTCAGCAAAAACAACATATAAATAGTCTAATGTATCAGCAAACAACAACATGATCGACTGCTATGGTAGTCAGCAAACAGAACATGATAGAGCTAGTTTATGGATAGCAAACAAAAATGATAGACTAGTCTATGTAGTCAGCAACAAACATGATGAGCTGTCTAATGTATCAGCAAAAAACATGATAGAGCTATCTAATGGTAGTCAGCAAACAAGAACATATAAGCTGTCTTATGGATCAGCAAACAAAACATGATAGAGCTAGTCAAGGTAGTCAGCAAACAACAACATGATAGAGCTAGTCTATGAGTCAGCAAACAAAACATGATAGAGCTAGTCTATGGTAGTCAGCAAACACACAGATAGAGCAGTCTTATGCAGTCAGCAAACAACAAATGATAGAGCTAGTCTAATGTAGTCACAAAAAGAACTATAGAGCAGTCTTATGTAGTCGCAAACACAACATGATAGAGCTAGTTAATGAAACAGCAACAGAACACGGTCGAGTAGTCTAATGGTAGTCGCAAACAAGAACATGATAGATATCTAGGTGAGCAAACAAGAACATGAAGAGCTAGTCTAATGGTAGTCAGAAACAAAACATGATAGAGCTTATAATGGTAGTCAGCAACAAACACATGTAGAGCTATCTAATGGTAGTCAGCAAACACAACATGTAGAGCTAGTCTAATGGTAGTCAGCAAACAAACATGACGAGCTGTCTAATGGTAGTCAGCAACAATAACATGATAGAGAGTTTATGGTAGTCAGCAACACACATGATAGAGCTAGTCTAAGGTTCAGCAACAACACATGATAGAGCTAGTTAATGGTATCAGCAAACAAGACATGATAGACAGTCTTATGGTATCAGCAAACAACAATAAGAGTAGTCTAATGGTAGTCAGCAAACAAAACATGATAGAGCTATCTAATGTAGTCAGCAAACAACACATAAGAGCTAGTCTAATGGTAGTCAGCAAAAACAAATGTGAGTAGTCTAATGTAGTCAGCAAACAAGAACATGTGAGCTAGTCTAATGGTAGTCAGCAAACAAAAATGATCGAGCTAGTCTAATGGTAGTCAGCAACAAAACATGATAGAGCTAGTCAAATGGTAGTCAGCAACAAAAACTGTGAGTAGTCTAATGTAGTCGCAACAACAACATGATGAGCTAGTAATGGTAGTCAGCAACAACAACATGATAGAGCTAGTCTAATGTAGTCAGCAAACACAACATGATAGAGCTTGTCTTATGGTATCAGCAAACAAGAACATATGAGTAGTTAATGGTAGTCAGCAAACAAACATGATAGAGCTAGTTAATGGTATCAGCAACAAGAATGATAGAGTAGTCTAATGTAGTCAGGGGGGGGGGGGGGGGGGGGGGGGGGGGGGGGGGGGGGGGGGGGGGGGGGGGGGGGGGGGGGGGGGGGGGGGGGGGGGGGGGGGGGGGGGGGGGGGGGGGGGGGGGGGGGGGGGGGGGGGGGGGGGGGGGGGGGGGGGGGGGGGGGGGGGGGGGGGGGGGGGGGGGGGGGGGGGGGGGGGGGGGGGGGGGGGGGGGGGGGGGGGGGGGGGGGGGGGGGGGGGGGGGGGGGGGGGGGGGGGGGGGGGGGGGGGGGGGGGGGGGGGGGGGGGGGGGGGGGGGGGGGGGGGGGGGGGGGGGGGGGGGGGGGGGGGGGGGGGGGGGGGGGGGGGGGGGGGGGGGGGGGGGGGGGGGGGGGGGGGGGGGGGGGGGGGGGGGGGGGGGGGGGGGGGGGGGGGGGGGGGGGGGGGGGGGGGGGGGGGGGGGGGGGGGGGGGGGGGGGGGGGGGGGGGGGGGGGGGGGGGGGGGGGGGGGGGGGGGGGGGGGGGGGGGGGGGGGGGGGGGGGGGGGGGGGGGGGGGGGGGGGGGGGATAGAGCTAGTCTTATGGTAGTCAGCAAACAACAACATGATAGAGCTGTCTTATGGTAGTCAGCAAACAACAACATGATAGAGCTAGTCTTAATGGTAGTCAGCAAACAAGAACATGATAGAGCTAGTCTAATGGTAGTCAGCAAACAAAACATGATAGAGCTAGTCTAATGGTCAGTCAGCAAACAACAACATGATAGAGCTAGTCTAATGGTAGTCAGCAAACAACAACATGATAGAGCTAGTCTAATGGTAGTCAGCAAACAAAACATGGTAGAGCTAGTCTAATGGTAGTCAGCAAACAACAACATGATAGAGCTAGTCTAATGGTAAATCAGCAAACAACAACATGATAGAGCTTAGTCTTATGGTAGTCAGCAAACAACAACATGATAGAGCTAGTCTAATGGTAGTCAGCAAACAAAACATGATAGAGCTAGTCTAATGGTAGTCAGCAAACAACAACATGATAGAGCTAGTCTAATGGTAGTCAGCAAACAAAACATGATAGAGCTATGTCTTAATGGTAGTCAGCAAACAACAACATGATAGAGCTAGTCTAATGGTAGTCAGCAAACAAGAACATGATAGAGCTAGTCTAATGGTAAACAGCAAACAAGAACATGGTCGAGCTAGTCTAATGGTAGTCAGTAAACAAGAACATGTCGAGCTAGTCTAATGGTAGTCAGCAAACAACAACATGATAGAGCTAGTCTAATGGTAGTCAGCAAACAACAACATGATAGAGCTAGTCTAATGGTAGTCAGCAAACAAGAACATGATAGAGCTAGTCTAATGGTAGTCAGCAAACAAAACATGATAGAGCTAGTCTAATGGTAGTCAGCAAACAAGAACATGATAGAGCCTAGTCTTATGGTAGTCAGCAAACAAGAACATGATAGAGCTAGTCTAATGGTAGTCAGCAAACAAGAACATGATAGAGCTAGTCAATGGTAGTCAGCAAACAAGAACATGATAGAGCTAGTCTATGGTAGTACAGCAAACAACAACATGATAGAGCTAGTCTAATGGTAGTCAGCAAACAAAACATGATAGAGCTTAGTCTATATGGTAGTCAGCAAACAAGCAACATGATAGAGCTAGTCTAATGGTAGATCAGCAAACAAGAACAGGTCGAGCTAGTCTAATGGTAGTCAGCAAACAAGAACATGATAGAGCTAGTCTTTAATGGTAGTCAGCAAACAACAACATGATAGAGCTAGTCTAATGGTAGTCAGCAAACAACAACATGATAAGCTAGTCTAATGGTAGTCAGCAAACAACAACATGATCGAGCTAGTCTAATGGTAGTCAGCAAACAAGAACATGATAGTAGCTAGTCTATGGCAGTCAGCAAACAACAACATGATAGAGCTAGTCTTATGGTAGTCAGCAAACAACAACATGATAGAGCTAGTCTAATGGTAGTCAGCAAACAACGAACATGATAGAGCTAGTCTAATGGTAGTCAGCAAACAAGAACATGATAGAGCTAGTCTATGGCAGTCAGCAAACAAAACATGATAGAGCTAGTCTAATGGTAGTCAGCAAACAACAACATGATAGAGCTAGTCTAATGGTAGTCAGCAAACAACAACATGATAGAGCTAGTCTAATGGTAGTCAGCAAACAACAACATGATAGAGCTAGTCTTATGGCAGTCAGCAAACAACAACATGATAGAGCTAGTCTAATGGTAGTCAGCAAAAAGAACATGGGTAGAGCTAGTCTTATGGTAGTCAGCAAACAACAACATGATAGAGCTAGTCTAATGGTAAACAGCAAACAAGAACACGGTCGAGCTAGTCTAATGGTAGTCAGCAAACAAGAACATGATAGAGCTAGTCTTATGGTAGTCAGCAAACAAGAACATGATAGAGCTAGTCTAATGGTAGTCAGCAAACAACAACATGATAGAGCTAGTGGTAGTCAGCAAACAACAACATGATAGAGCTAGTCTAATGGTATCAGCAAACAACAACATGAAGAGCTAGTCTAATGGTAGTCAGCAAACAACAACATGATAGACTACTCTAATGGTAGTCTGCAAACAACAACATGATCGAGCTAGTATAATGGTATTCAGCAAACAAGAACATGATAGAGCTAGTCTTATGGTAGTCAGCAAACAACAACATGATAGAGCTAGTCTAATGGTAGTCAGCAAACAAGAACATGATAGAGCTAGTCTTATGGTAGTCAGCAAACAACAACATGATAGAGCTAGTCTAATGATAGTCAGCAAACAAGAACATGATAGAGCTACTCTAATGGTAGTCTGCAAACAACAACATGATCGAGTCTAGCTTATGGTAGTCAGCAAACAAGAACATGATAGAGCTAGTCTAATGGTAGTCAGCAAACAACAACATGATAGAGCTATGTCCATATGGTAGTCAGGAAACAACAACATGATAGAGCTAGTCTAATGGTAGTCAGCAAACAAACAACATGATAGAGCTAGTCTAATGGTAGTCAGCAAACAAGAACATGATAGAGCTAGTCTAATGGTAGTCAGAAACAAGAACACGGTCGAGCTAGTCTAATGGTAGTCAGCAAACAACAACATGATAGAGCTAGCTCTAATGGTAGTCTGCAAACAAGAACATGATAGAGCTAGTCTAATGGTAGTCAGTAAACAAGAACACGTCGAGCTAGTCTAATGGTAGTCAGCAAACAACAACATGATAGAGCTAGTCTAATGGTAGTCAGCAAACAACAACATGATAGAGCTAGTCTAATGGTAGTCAGCAAAAACAACAACACGATAGAGCTAGTCAATGGTAGTCAGCAAACAACAACATGATAGAGCTTGTTCTATGGTAGTTAGCAAACAACAACATGATAGAGCTTAGTCTTATGGTAGTCAGCAAACAAGAACATGGTCGAGCTAGTCTAATGGTAGTCAGCAAACAACAACATGATAGAGCTACTCTAATGGTAGTCTGCAAACAAGAACATGATAGAGCTAGTCTAATGGTAGTCAGCAAACAAGAACATGATAGAGCTAGTCTAATGGTAGTCAGTAAACAAGAACACGGTCGAGCTAGTCTAAATGGTAGTCAGCAAACAACAACATGATAGAGCTACTCTAATGGTAGTCTGCAAACAAGAACATGATAGAGCTAGTCTAATGGTAGTCAGCAAACAAGAACATGATAGAGCTAGTCTAATGGTAGTCAGCAAACAAGAACATGATAGAGCTAGTCTAATGGTAGTCAGCAAACAACAACATGATAGAGCTACTCTAATGGTAGTCTGCAAACAACAACATGATAGAGCTAGTCTAAAAGGTAGTCAGCAAACAACAACATGATAGAGCTAGTCTAATGGTAGTCAGCAAACAAGAACATGATAGAGCTAGTCTAATGGTAGTCAGCAAACAAGAACATGAATAGAGCTAGTCTATGGTAGTCTGCAAACAACAACATGATAGAGCTAGTCTAATGGTAGTCAGCAAACAACGAACATGGATCGAGCTATGTCTTAATGGTAGTCAGCAAACAAGAACATGATAGAGCTAGTCTAATGGTAGTCAGCAAACAAGAACATGGTCGAGCTAGTCTAATGGTAGTCAGCAAACAAAACATGATAGAGCTATCTAATGGTAGTCGCAAACAAAACATGATGAGCTAGTTAATGGTATCAGCAAACAAGAACATGATAGAGCTAGTCTTATGGTAGTCAGCAAACAACAACATGATAGAGCTAGTCTAATGGTAGTCAGCAAACAAGAACATGATAGAGCAGTCTATGGTAGTCAGCAAACAACAACATGATAGAGCTAGTTAATGTAGTCAGCAAACAAACATGATAGAGCTTCTATGGTAGTCGCAAACAAAACATGATGAGCTAGTCTATGGTAGTCAGCAAACAAGAACATGATAGAGCTAGTCTAATGGTAGTCAGCAAACAACAACATGTGAGCTGTCTATGGTAGTCAGAAACAACAACATGATAGAGCTTGTCTATGGTAGTCAGCAAACAACAACATGATAGAGCTAGTCTAATGGTAGTCGCAAACAAAACATGATAGAGCTGTCTATGGTAGTCAGAAACAAGAACCGTGAGCTAGTCTAATGGTAGTCAGCAAACAAAACTGATAGAGCATCTAATGGTAGTCGCAAACAAAACATGATAGAGCTAGTCTATGGTAGTCAGAAACAAAACAGGTGAGCTAGTCTAATGGTAGTCAGCAAACAACAACATGATAGAGCTAGTCTAATGGTAGTCAGCAAACAAAACATGATAGAGCTAGTCTAATGGTAGTCAGCAAACAACAACAAAGAGCTAGTTAATGGTAGTCAGCAAACAACAACATGATAGAGCTGTCTATGGTAGTAGCAAACAAACATGCGAGCTTATGGAGCAAAACAAAACATTCGACAGCAATGTAGTCAGCAAACAAAACATGAAGAACTAATGTAGCTGCAAACAAAACGTAACTGTTATGGTAGTCAGCAAACAAAACATGATGAGCTAGTCTATGGAGTAGAAACAAGAACATGGCGAGCTAATGTAGCAGAAAATAACAAATAAGACTATATAGCTGCAAACAAAAACATGATGAACTAATGGTAGTGCAACAAGAACATAAGAACTAATGTAGTCAAACAAAAACGTAAGTGTTATGGTAGTCAGCAAACAACAACATGATGAGCTACTTATGTAGTAGCAACAAAACATGATGAGCACTGTAGTCACAAACAAAACATAATAAGAACTAATGATAGCAAACAAAACATATCGACTAATGGTAGCGCAAACAAGAACATAAAGACTATGTAGCTGCAAACAAAACAAAGTACAATGACAAAACGAACATTGCCAGCAGGCTAGGTACAGAAAGAACATAAAAAAATAATGCATAGACAAGCATCATAGTTGGTAGCCGATATAGAAGTAACAAAATATGAGCTAGTTAATGTATTCAGAAAAAACAGATGTCTTATTGTAAAACAAAACTATAGAGCTATTCTAATGTATGAAAAAGAATATATAAATTAAATTATTATCAACAAAGAACATGATATGAGCTAGTCTAATGGTAGTCATCAAACAAGCAACAATGTACGAGCTTAGTCTATGGTAGTCGCAAACAAACATGATAGAGCTAGTCATAATGGTAGTCAGCAAATCAAGAACATGATAGAGCTAGTTTTATGGTAGTCAGCAAACAAGAACAGATGAGCTAGTCTAATGTAGTCAGCAAACAAACAACATGATAGAGCTAGTCTAATGGTAGTCAGCAAACAAGAACATGATAGAGCTAGTCTAATGGTAGTCAGCAAACAACAACATGATAGAGCTAGTTAATGGTAGTCAGCAAACAACAACCCTGATAGAGCTAGTCTAATGGTAGTCAGCAAACAAGAACATGATAGAGCTAGTCTAATGGTAGTCAGCAAACAACAACATGATAGAGCTAGTCTTAATGGTAGTCAGCAAACAACAACATGAGTAGAGCTAGTCTAATGGTAGTCAGCAAACAACAACATGATAGAGCTAGTCTAATGGTAGTCAGCAAACAAGAACATGATAGAGCTAGTCTAATGGTAGTCAGCAAACAACAACATGATAGAGCTAGTCTAATGGTAGTCAGCAAACAAGACACTGATAGAGCTAGTCTAATGGTAGTCAGCAAACAGAACTGATAGAGCCAGTCTAATGAGTAGTCAGCAAACAATACAGATAAAGATAGTCTTATGGTAACAGCAAACACAACTGATAGAGCTAGTCTAATGAGTCAGCAAACAAGAACATGAAGCAGAAGTCTAATGGTAGTCAGCAAACAAGAACATGATAGAGCTAGCTAATGGTAGTCAGCAAACAACAACATGAAGGCTGTCTAATGGTAGTCAGCAAACAACAACATGATCGAGCTAGTCTAATGGTAGTCAGCAAACAGAGACATGCCGAGCTAATGATAGGCAGCAAATATAACATAAACAACTAAAAACATGATCGATCTAATGTAGTCAGCAAACAAAACATGATCGAGCTATATATGTATGCAAACAAGAACATGACGTAGCTATGGTAGTCAGCAAACAACAACATGATACGAGCTAGTCTATGGAGTAAGCAAACAAGAACATGAGCGCTAATGTAGGCAAACAAAACATAAGCTGAACTAATGATAGTCGCAAACAAAAACATGATGATACTAATGGTAGATGCAAACAAGAACATATCGAACTAATGATAGTCAAACAAAACTAAGTGCTTATGGTATCACAAACAACAACATGATACGAGCTGTCTTAATGGTATAGCAAACAAGAACATGATCTAGCTAATGGTAGTCATCAAACAAGAACATAAGTACACTAACTAATGATAGCAAACAAAAACATGATCGAACTAATGGTAGACTGCAAACAAGAACATAAACGAACTAATGATAGGCTGCAAACAAAAACAAATGATACACCTGACCAAATTGACCGAACATTTGCCAAAAGGCACTGGCTACGGTTACATGGAAATGTAACAATAATAAAAATAGTATTGTTACATTGGAGACTAATTGCCCGAATGCAAAGTTGGGTGAGGAACCGATTAATTACGAATGTAACAATAATTATTGAGGCTACGGTTACATTACGTTATTGTTACATGAAAAACAGCAATGTACGCTTGATTTGTAAAACTAAAATCTTCTATAGTTTTATTGCTTAATTCTATCATATGTATTGAATAATACTTGTAATAATGATAAATGATAAATATTATTATTCAACAAATGTTGTTTAAATAGTTTTGTGTATTAATGGTTTTGATGTTCTTAAAGATACTACTCCACATTAGGAGTGTCAAAGGCGCGGTAAAAATATAGTACAATGGTTTCACTTTTAAGTATTTAACTGCACACCTACTCTTATTACTGTCATTATACTTTGAACAATGGATGAAGATATTCCTATAACCAATTTTGTTTAGGGTGAAAATTTGAAAACTTGGGATACGTTTTAAACGAAACTGAAACAATATCAAGACACAAATTTCATACAGCTATACAAAACGGCAGTTCTAAAAAAAATTGATACATCAAAAGCAAAGTTTGCTAACTGTAACTACTGGGAACTTCTGTATGTACATGTATCCATGGAGGACGTTCATCAAAAATGTGTGGGACTTAATCATGCTTTAAAAACCACGTACTGGATTTGTAGAAACTGTCATTGTAAATAAAAAAAATACAGTAAAGAAATTGTAAGTAATAAATGTATTTATTGTAAATATAAAATAAATGTCTTCAACTTTTATTATTTAGTACATATTACTAGTCCGATCGTACATTTCTGTTTTTCATGTAACAAAAACGCAATGTAACCGTAGCCTCAATAATTATTGTTACATTCGTAATTAAACAGGTCCTTACCCAACCATGCATTCCGGCATTTAGTCTCCAATGTAACAATAATATTTTTATTATTGTTACATTTCCATGTAACCGTAGCCAGTGCCTTGCCAAAAACATCGAAAGATCATCATATATTCTTTGATAGTTCTTCCTTACAAACGACATAATAAAATGATATCGGATAAACGATATTAAAATCGAAATGACGGTGGTGTTTTCTCAGTTGTTGTCGATTATCAACAACAGTGAAAGTGAATGCATCTCATTTGTTTTCAAATGCATATGAGTTGAGATTTAGGAAATTAGAGTACATTTGATCATTTCTTGAATAGCTGAATATATAAGGTCATCATGAAATGCAACCTGTTCATGATATACATCTTCTACATTTAATCGTAATAAATTATGTCGTTTAAGAGAGAGTAGTTAATGTACCATAATACCTTCCTGGAACGGTCTCACTAATTAGCGACAACAAGAATTTTAGCGACAACAAGCGTCAACAAGCGACAAGAAGCGACAACAAGAATTATTCTAGCGACAACAAGCGACAAGAAACTATTTAGCGACAAGAAAACATTTTTTTTTTAATTAAAATTAATTATTGCAATAAATATTAAAAGAATATGCAAAAGAAAATAATTTTAGCGACAAGAAATTAAAAAAAATATATATGGACCCCAAGGTAGAACCACGTCCTCGTCGTGGGATCTGGAAACACGCTTAAATAATAAAGATGGCAAAGCGTGGCTGAGAGTTCTACAAATAAAGCATCGAATTGACATAACAAGAGTACACTTAGAGCATAGTATTAAGCAAATGAATCAAATATTATCGATTCCATTATGCCCGCTCCATATATATCCATTCGTTTATTCATACTTTGACTTTGATAAAAACAGATACATACATTATCTTATACATATTCTTCATATTTAAAAATAAAAAAAGAAGCTCAATCTCTTTCTTCTTCACAAATGTTAAATTTCTTCATCTACCAATATACTAATATAAACTTCACAATCTCTTTCTTCCTCATAAATGTTTCATTTCTTCGTCTATCAAATAAAACATTTTAATTAGACATATCTGCTCGTATATTTAAAAAAAACCATTAAATACAAATTTCTTTATTATCTAATAAAAAAAATGTTTTCTTGTCGCTAAATAGTCTTCTTGTCGCTTGTTGTCGCTAAAATAATTCTTGTTGTCGCTTCTTGTCGCTTGTTGACGCTTGTTGTCGCTTGTTGACGCTTGTTGTCGCTAATTAGTGAGACCCTCCTGGAAGATTATTTTTAGTCTTGTAATGAAATATTATTTTTTATTTCAAAGTATGTTTCATCCTATAATGATTTGATTATACTAATTGTCCATATAGAACTGAGAAAAAAGCATTAATAATTTTAATAGCAGTGCAGCGTGTCATTAGTCTATAAACCTTAATCTTATTTTTATTTATTTTTTTATAGACATGGCACAAAACGGGACTGCCACGGGACAAAGGTGCTTGTTTTATACCGTTTGTCCGTTTTTGTCGCTAGATGGCACTTGCACAATATGGCGGGTTGCGAACGACGCTTTGGCATTTTACAAATTATTATTTTGTCTTTGGTACATTCAGCAACCTCGTCGAGTAAGTTTATTCAGTGTAGATTATATGAAACTTCGTAGATACACTAAATTCGGATTTTTTTAAACAACAACATTGTCATTTTCATGTAACCACAGTACATGTTATAGTCTGTAAAGAAAATAGTTCTGGTCTGTGAAGAAAATAGTACATTTTACTACTACTGGCACTGCCACTCGTAGTATTCTAAGACTCAAATCACATTGTATTTTGGCAGAGTAAGAAGTCACTCTACCAGACTCTTAATTTTTCAGACTCAAATAATTCATAAGGGCATGCATCGATTCGTCCAACTCAGGTTAGTTTATTAGTTAGTAAACTGTCGAGTTTACTGAACTGACAACAAATCCGGGTCCGTTTGCGCCCATTCACATTCGCACCCACTCATGTTCGCCCCCTTTCACTTTCGCACCCTACATGTTCGCGCCCAATCTTAATTGGTTTTGTGTTTAATAACTTTGTAAGCAAGTGTATTCTTATAAGTATAATTGTTGTCATTGTCTCAAAATAAAGTGAGACAGCATTTTGTTTTTGTGTTGAATAAATATTAATCATGTTTTGGATAGTGTATTGTTAAAAAAAATAATAATCCTTTCTAAATTAAGTGGGATTCTGTCAACGTTTTATTTTGTGTTGAATAACTCTTAATCATTTTTTGGTTAGTGTATTGCTATAACTTTGTTTCATTGACTTGTTTCAAAATGAAGTGAAATTCTGACTGCGTTCAGGGGCGGATGCAGGAATTTTCGAAAGGGGGGTGCTAACCCAGGCTAACCCAGGGCAAAGGGGGGGGTGCAAAACATATGTCCCGATACAAATGCATTGATCGGCAAAAATAAAGGGGGGGGGGTGCGCACCCCCGGAACCCCCCCCCCTGGATCCGCCACTGGCGTTTTTTGTGTGTGTGTTGAATAAATTTTATCATGCTTTGGTTATAATAGTGAATTGCTATATTTTGATTCTTATATTTTATTGTTTCATTGTTTCAGATCAAAGGGACCAAGCTGTTAAAAACAATTATCTTTTGTGTTTTTCATTTAAAATCTTCAATGTTTTACTCATACAAAGCTATAAATACATTCAGTATTTACATGAAAGCAATTTAAAAAAAACAATCACGATTTTCCAATTATTCAACTGGAATTTGAATTAAAATTGGGCGCGAAAGTGTAGAGTACGAACAGACCTTGGGTGCG
This sequence comes from Mytilus edulis, assembly GCA_019925275.1. Taxonomy (NCBI): domain Eukaryota; kingdom Metazoa; phylum Mollusca; class Bivalvia; order Mytilida; family Mytilidae; genus Mytilus; species Mytilus edulis. The sequence continues at coordinate 8,453,573 of CM034349.1, forward strand.
AACATGTAGGGCGCGAACGGACCTGATACCACTGACAACACCCCCAGAGTTTGACCTTTTTAATCTACCGGAGTTAACTCAGCATCAACCCTGGGGCGGGCAGGTTTAGTCGAGTTTCAAGATGGCGTCAAATACTTGAAATAGTTGCAACAAAGAAAAGTGATACAAAATAACTGGTATTTGTAAAAATACAGTCGAAGAAAGGGCTTACAAGGGGATTTTTTTTTGGTTGTATTTTGGATTCAACCAATATTGTTTGCGTTCATATCAACTGTTGGTGATGTTTATAATAGAACAGAAATTAGTTATTTTTTTCTCACAATTTTGTTCACTAACAAGCTATTTTTCAAAAGCATACAGGATCTGATCTGATCAGGACTTTTCTTTCTGAAACATAATGTTTGGTTTCTTTTTATTTTTTTGCTCAGTAGAAACAAGTTTTTCTCTTCCCTTAAGTCTAAGTTGAGATAGTTAAGACAGAGTTTTGACTTTCGTTTGGAAAGGTTGCACACAAGCCCATTAGCATTGATCTTTTAACTCGAGTCAACCTGAGTTGGACGAATCGAAGTACAAAATGTAGGCTAAGGTGTAAATTTTATTTGCTGAACTAGCTAATTTTTATGGGGAGGCAGTGGAATCCTGCCTTTGCCTTTGGGTGCTGCATTTTTCTCGCTTTGTTGAGATCCATTGATAGCCTTGTGCTGCTTTTTGTTCTGCTTTTTGTCCTTTGGCGGGGTTATTGTCTCTTGACAATTTCATGATCCCATTTTCATTCTCAATTTTACATCGTTAGTCCAAATAATTATGACGACATGAAAGGCTAGTTTAATTGGCTGATTTACACTTGTATGCAAATTCGTCCACAATTAACTAAGATCACACATGTTCAGCATCTCCAAAATTAACATATTTTAAAGTGTATGTTGCTTTTTTTATATTTTAGCAGACCTTTCACCAAAATTTAAGGATTTTTTACCAAATGTTCTGGATAGACATATAAAGGTGTCAAGACATTTACCAGTGTGTGTTATATACAGAAAACCAGGTAGGATTGTTTACTTACTGTTTTATGTAGTAAATGTGTAAGTTTTATGCAAATAAAAGGAGACACATTTGAGGTTGAAGTATCTATGAGACAGTGACCAATCAACAAACCAAAACTTAAGTGTGCATGTCAACACTAGACCAGAATAACCGTAAGCAATATGAGAACTGTATTTGGTATATGTTATAATTACTACTTAACTGTCTGAGAGCATTTATATGACCTTGATCTCATTGTCCATTGATCTTGATATTAAGGTTATGTGATAGGTGTAGTAAAACCTTATTCTTTATTTAAGACTTTTAACTTAAAATCAATGGTCAGTTAAGCAAAAGAATCATTTCAGCTTGTGCACTCTTGTTACAATACAACACAAGTTGAGGTATTTTCCAGTCATGATTCCTTAAAGTTAGTTCAATAGTTCAGAAGAGGCAAAGTCTGTGCTAGTACAATATATCTTCACACTTACTCACTTTAAAGCATAAAGTGATACTGCAAATAGATGCAATGTATTTATACAACAACTTTTTTTCTAAAAACACGCCAAAACATTTTTGAAAACTGTTTGATTTCCCCTTAGGAGGCTGATACATGTAAAAGATCTAAATATAGTCTACTTTTGATTGATTCTGATTTACAATGTGTTTACTTTGATCAATTAAACAGGTGAAGGTTCACCTTTGGAGGATGTAGTACATGAGTTATGGAAAGGTGATAAACAGAATTTTACTTCTTGGGAATTTGGTTCATATTCCTTTGGCAAGGTAAGATTAGATTTGATTTGATTTTTGGTTTTTAACGCCACTTTTAAGCACCGCTTTTGGGCTATTTCGTGGCGGCCAGTTTTTATTGGTAGAGGAAGCCGGATATCCTGGAGAAAACCACTGACCTTCGATAGGAAAACTGACAATCCTAGTCAATTAAGATTGGAGTCGAGTGCACCCGCACGAGCGGGGTTCGAACTCACAACCTCAGTGTTGACTGGCTAGTGATTATAGTAGTAACTACTTAGACCACTCGGCCACCGAGGCCCCCAGATTAGAATACTACTTCATGGTCAACAAACACTGTTAACATTAAAATTAGGACACAACCTATACACATACCTCTATTAAAAAGTAAACAAAAAAGAAAGACATTTGTTTATTGTGTCAGTAGAAGGAAATCACAAGTTTAAAAATTCAATGAAATATGATTAATTTAGTTACTTTGTCAGGACCAAAAGATAAAACCAAGAAACTAGATAACTCTAGAAACTGCATTTTTTTCATTCACCAATGTTATACCAGCAAAAATAATGAATCCACAGTACCTTCTATTACATTTTAACAATGTTTTTATGAATATTTCAAAGAGAAAGACATGACATCCATATGTTGTGAAATTAAAAATGGAAACAGGGAATGTATCAGAGACAACAAGGACCAGAATCAGTCGAAGGCCACCAATATGTTTGTGTACTCATAATGATATGTTATTGCTGTCAGAATTGTGACATAATAAATGTTTTGTAGTCAAAGTTGGAATTGTTTCCCCTATTTATTGCAGAATACCAAACTTCACTATAGAAATCCGTCAACTGTTCCATTATTGAGATGTTTCCTAGGACTTACATCTCACTTTGATTATACAGATGAACCAAGTAAATACAAGATCAATCATTGGTTACATGGTTTGGTAAGCTTTATACACAAAAGGATATTTAATATGTTTAAAGTATTAAAGCATTCCTGTCTGTCCGTTTGTCTGTCTGTCATTCTGTCTGTCCTCAACATGTCAGACAATAGCTCAAAAACACTCTTACCAATGTGCAAGCAACTTTGGTGAAGTTGTTTATATCTATTGATGTGAGTTCCTTTTTAGCTCACCTGGCCTAAAAGGCCATGTGAGCTTTTCTCATCACTTGGCGTCCGTCGTCTTCGTCTGTCGTCGTTAACAATTTTTCAAACATCTTCTCCTCTGAAACTACTGAATGGATTTGAATGAAACTTAAAATGATTGTTCCTTAGATTATCCTGCACCAAAGTGTGTGCTTTGATTTTTGATCCGTCAAGAAACATGGCCGCCGTTACTTAAAATAGAACATAGGGGTCAAATGCAGTTTTTGGCTTATATCTCAAAAACGGAAGCATTTAGAGCAAATCTGACATGGGGTGAAAATGTTCAATAGGTCAAGATCTATCAGCCCAGAAATTTTCAGATGAATCAAACAAACCATTGTTGGGTTGCTGCCACTTTATTGGTAATTTTAAGGAAATTTTGCAGTTTTTGGTCATTATCTTGAATATTATTATAGATGAAGATAAACTGTAAACAGCAAAAATGATCAGCAAAGTAAGATCTACAAATAGGTTAATATGACCAAAATTGTCAATTGACCCCTTAAGGGGTAAATGTCCTTTAATGACAATTTTTCACAATTTGTTCATCATATTTGCTAACTTTAAAAAATCTTCTCCTCTGAAACTACTGAATGGATTTGGATGAAACTTAGCATGATAGTTCCTTAGATTATCCTGCACAAAGTGTGTGCTTCGATTTTTGATCCGTCAAAAAACATGGCCGTTATTATCTTGAATATTATTATAGATAGAGATAAACTGTAAACAGCAATAATGTTCAGCAAAGTTAGATTTACAAATAAGTCTTTTACAAACTTCATTTGAATGATCAGTAGGGTGTATAAAATAAAGTTTGTGTTTTATTTTCTATTTCGTCAAAAAACATGGCCGAAGGCATTGTTTACCATGTGAGCGATTCAGGCTCTTGAGAGCCTCTTGTTTTGATTTTTATGAATTTTAGAACTTACATTTCTGAGTTATAGGGTTTATTTATTAAAATGGGTGATTTTGTACTTTTTGGACAATAACTGAAAAGCGCTTTGAGCAGTTTTCATGAAAATGGTTTTGGTGACTGTTTTATATCTATTTGAAAAACCCACCTTCAAGTTGTTATGAATTTCTGATATGACATTGAGAAGTTATTGAACTATATTTTTGAAAAAGCAATGAGTGTATCATGTTATTATGGCGACACTGTTTATTAAAATCTGGTTGAATATTTTTAGCAGTAGACATCAAGTTCAACACCTCTGATGCATATCAAATCGCTGACCGATTGAAGTGAAACTGTTTATTTGTTTATTTATAGAATAACTCATTGTAGGCCAGAACATTAGAAGACCAGTTACAAGATGCAACTGAAACATTGGTGGACAAAACTGCAGACAATTACAAATTTACTGTGGTAGCTTTTCCTGATCATGCTAGGCACTTAGAGATTGAAGAAATGGCTTTTCAGGTTTGAATAGATCTATATATATCATTAAAGACACTTTATTTTATTAGGAAACTAATAAGACATTAATTGTTAAGGTTTAAGAAAACATAATGTAACAAGCATATTATTATTATATAATATCAAAATATATGTATTTGTATTTCAGGTTACAGCAGAGAACTTGAACTGTAAAGCCTATATTAGTCATATGCATTCAATAGATAACAGGTAAGGGAGACAATTATGGAACTTTTAGGAATTTTAAAGCTTTTAATTCAATCTGAACTACCTACAGACAAAATCCAACTATGGAAATTTGTCCTTCTTTGGACATTTTTCTATAGACAAGGACAATATACATAGTCATGAAATATTGTCTTGTGGGACAATATTTTGCTTTAAATATGAACATACAGGAATGAACATGAAGAAATTATGTCCAAGTAAACTATATCTTTTGTAAGATATGGAACAAAGTGTATTTACAGTCATCTGTGTGAAGCATAGACTACATTGAATATTAATGAGTTTTATTTGTCATTGAAGTAACCAAGACATAACTGGACAAACTTATTGGGGTTTTTTTTATTTTCTTTTTCAGAAAAATAAGATTGAAGTATAATGTAAATGAAGTTCCATCCATTATTATTATATACAGGAAAGGTAAGTTATTCACATAAACAATTCAATTATTTTAAGTAGTATGAGCAGATATGAAATATAATTGGACTGCTATCTGACATGTATTGCCACTTTTCATTGTTGTATAAAGGGTTAACACCAATTACATGACAGACGGTAGAATACATTGGCAAAAATGTTGTGCATTCACAGACAAAGGTTCCTGAGATATTTCAAATCCTTTATTTTAGAGCATTTTACAAGTTATGCATTAATATAATAGGAAAAGTCAATTAAATATCCAAAGACATATAGAGATGAAAAATGCCTTGAATTTCATGAAACTCAATTGAACTTGGTTGTGTCAACAAGTTAGTCAATTACTTTACATCCATGCAACCATTATAACTGGTTATAGGCATCAATAGTGAAATGGGGCTACCTTTCCTATTACTGAGATTTAACTAAAACTAACAAAATAAAATAAGAATTGACTGTTTTATGATCCCTGTTATTCTGTAATGACACATTAAACAATATATAAATGAATCAGCATTTTATAAATAGAAAAAAGGGTAAACCTGGTTTTTATACGCCCTTGAAATTTTGACGGGACGTATTATGGTATGCAAATGTCCGGTGTCCGTCTGTCTGTCTGGCGTAAACATGTCACACCGTAACTTGAGAACCACTTATCCAAATTTCATGAAACTTAATATAGTTGTTTCTTATGATAATCAAATGATCTGTATACTTTTTGGTGAAAATAAGATTAAAACTTTTTGAGTTACGGCACTTTGTAACTAAAACAGGGGGGTGTTTTTTTCACATGTTGCACTGTATCTCAAAAACGATTTTTGATTATTGCTTAAAACTTTACACACTTCTTAGTTATATTAATCTTAAGATCTGTATACTTTTTGGTGATGATTCAAAATTTCATTTTTGAGTTATTGAGTATTTTAAAAAAGGGAGGGTTTTTTTTACATGTCGCGCCGTATCTCCAAAATGACTTATGGTTATTGCTTTAAACTTTACACATTTCTTTGTTATATCAATCTTAAGATCTGTATACTTTTTGGTGATGATTCAAAATTTTATTTTTGAGTTATTGAGTATTTTGTAAAAAAAGGGGAGGGTTTTTTTTGCATGTCACGCTGTACCTCAAAATTTTTTTATGATAATTGCTTTAAACTTCACACACTTTTTTGTTATATTAATCTTAAGATCTGTATACTTTTTGGTTTTGATTCAAAATTTTATTTTAGTGATATTTAGTTTTTTGTAAAAAAAAAAAAGAGGGGGGGGTTTCACATGTCCCGCCGTATCTGAAAACCAATATATGGTTATTGCTAAAAAAAATCTCGGAAACTATTTATGATTATTGCATTAAACTTCCACACCAGACATCGGGCATATCATGCGCTCATGGCGCAGCTGTTTATTATAAAGAGAGAACAAAGGAATTCCCAACATCAAGTATTAAAGCTTGTAATTTTTATTTACAAAACTACTATTGGGATTTGTTACTTATTTTATTCTTTAATGAATTTGACTTGCAAAAATATAACACCTCTGAAGCTTAAATATACAGTTTGTATTTCAGACACCACCAAAACAGTACATCACTTTAGCAAACAGCAGATGACAGTTTTGTCATTGGATATATTTATTAAGTCCAGATCATTACCAGTTCCACATTATAGTTTGGTATGTTATTATTCACCACCTGTTGTCCTGTGGGGATATTATAATATATATATGTCCGTCTATTCATGCCTCCAAAACACATCAATTATCAGAGACCCTTTTGACATACAGGTTTCATACTTGTTAGTATTTTTCATGTCATATTCTCTAAACTGTGCTAAATAGTCAGTTTAATTTGACAATATTTACAATAGTTGTCTGACTTCGACCATATTTGGAAGTTTTGTGACAAAAACACCTTGTGATCACAACTCGTCTTCTTCATGTTTTGTATGATTGTTTACCATCATGTGTACTTCACCATCTTATACTGCTATCTGATCTGACCAATTGAAATAGAGTTATGGGACTTTGACTAGTTTTTGAGTATTTGATTGACAATTCTTGTAACACCTTTTGAAACCAACCCCTGACTATTTGACAGGAAGCTATGTGGTAGCAATCTTTCCATACCTGTATCAGACTGTTCAGTATCATTTGTTGAATCATTTTGTACTCTTCACTGGGTCTTTTGTTAATGTTGCTTATACAGACTTTAACATATTGATTTATTTGACACAAGGTTCTGTCTTGAGTTGATTCTTATATTTTGTGACCAACCAGCTGTCATGTATTTGGCATAAACTTAAGGAATTTTGGTCCTTAATGCTCTTCAACTTCGTACTTTATTTGGCCTTTTTAACTTTTTTTGATTCCAGCGTCACTGAGGAGTCTTTTGTAGACGAAACGTGCGTCTGGCATATATACAAAATTTAGTCCTAGTATCTATGATGAGTTTATATAAAGAAATGAAATTATTTTTGACAGTATCTTTATTAATATCTGGATTTTTTTTACAAATTGTTTTTCTATCCAAATTATGTGTAAAAATGATATTAATGTATGCAATCTCTTATATATTATACTGTTAAATATTTCAAATGGAGGATACTTAAATAGCCTGTTTGACTTGTCTTATTTAAATTGTATTTTAGTAAATGAAATATGTGTAAACTAAACTCACTTGAAATACTGTAAATGTGTAAATATATATATTTAAGAACATATTATTTTTAACTCTTTGTATTGCAGGCTATGTTTGAAAGAGATGTTATAAAAAGCAGTGTGAGAATTTATACTCCCAAAATACTAACATTTTATGCATATTGGAGTCCAGGAATATATGGTTATTTATCAGCTCTTAACAGGACTATAGAAGAATTCTGTGACCTTGATGTAGAGGTCCATTTTGGTCTGGTTGATATAACTGATGACACAGCAGATTCTAGAAAAAGTAGGAATTTTGATTAAATGATTTCCTGTGTACATGTTGTTTTACTATCTTGTTTAAGCCATGAAAAAACAACAAATTTTAAAATAAATTCAAATTGAAAAAATAATCTTCCTCGTTTATCAAGATACACAATGAAAAGGGACCTTTAGAAGGATCAGGCATTTATTGCTTACAGTTTATTACTTTTTTCTCATCAATTGTAATTCAGCATTTTTGTCCTTAAACTTTTACAAAAATCTTCTGCTCTGAAATTACTATGCCAAATTTAACCTAACTTAGCCATAATCATCATTGGAAATCTCATTTAGAATGTGGCTTATGACCAGGCCTACCATCCAACATGGCCAACATGGTTAATAAAAATAGAATATTGGGGTAGGATGTGGGTTATGTTTATTTTCTTGAAAACTGTTATGATTAGAGAAAATCTTATTGTGTCAGAAATGTACAATATGTTGATATCTACCTAATGTCCATTTACGTCAAAACTGTCAAACATCTCATAGGATTTATAGCCTTTAATTACCAATTGTTTTCCTTTTTTTGTCCATTAAGTCTAAACTTATAATAGATAGACAGAAACTTTTGAAAAGAAATGCAAGATCTACTAATACGGCAACATGGCCAAAATCTTCTGTGTAATCTTTTATTGGAGTTATTGCCCTTTAAAGATAATTTTTATCATTCTTCTTGGTGTTTTTTTTTTGTCTTTTATTTGGATAATTATGACAGATAGATAGAAACTTCAAAGAGGAAAAATTATCAGCAGGATAATATCTGCAAATAAATCAACATGACTGAATTGTCAGTTAATTCTTAATAGAGTTATTCCCCTTAAATTATGTTTTTTATTCCCAAAAAAGTGGCAATTGTTGAATATGCAGGTGAGCGATAGATAGCCTCTAGTTTTATTTTAATAGAAATGTATGTTATATGTTTTGTTTTTTCTAGTTGTAAACAGATGGATCAGTTCAAGAATAGCTCAGCAGCTACCATTTACCCTGATCTATTATAAAGGTAAGAGCAGTGTCAATGGATTTTATGCCTTGGTTATGTTTTTATCTGCCATATCTTTAGATTTTGGAGAATGTATTTATTTAAGAATCAGTAAAATGTTGATGTTTTTTAAAGAGAAAAGCCTGTAACAATGCAAAAGTATGATGTCAATTGTTATAGTCTCATAAAATCTCTAGTCACAGATTTGGATTAGAAAGGAAGATTAATAAAATGTCATCTGTTTGAATTGTTCTGATTGGGATGTCAATATGTTAACATATCAATTTAATCAAACTGATAACTAAGTTTCAAGTCCTACCATTTTTTTAATTTCTAATTTTTATTATTATTTGGAAACTTCAGATTTTTTGTCATTTTAAACCCTTTTGTTTTATATTGTAGACAGCAATAAAACAATCCAGCAGAGATTACTTACAGAAGACAGACCAACACCTATGTCTGTATATAACTGGTTATCAACTTATAAAGAGGTTGCTGAGACAATACACTTACCTCTTATTTATCAACCCTATGGTGTGGAAGATCCTAATATGGTAATAAGTTTTCTCAATGAAGTCTTAAGTAAATTTAGATTGATATTTAGAGATTATTTTAGTACAAATGTAGTTCTGTTAGTCAATAAGAAAACAACCTTAGTTATATAAAGGACAGATTATTCCTCCTTGTCCTGCATGCTTGTTTATTTTAGTATAACAAAGGAATAATATTATATATTACATTATATAACATAAATACAAATAACACATAATAATGCCTTTAGAAAATAGAAACAAAATGTAGTTGGAACTAGAAAATGTAAGTTAGGACAGAAAAAAAATATAACATACCATAAGTAACTGACAATAAGGCAAATTTTCCTGAAAAAAATGTAGACAATGCATGACACAGCATTAAAAAATATTCAAATCTTTAATTTATAAACAATTATTGTTGTCACCTTGGATAGATCAGATAATTTGTCTGATCTGTTTTTATATTAACATGGTAATTGATTGATGGATTGTTGGTATTTTAATGCCACTTTTGGGGCTATTTTGTGGCAGCCTGTAGAAAACCATCAACCGTAAAAATGACAATGCACTGGCATGGTTTCGAAACTCATAACCTCAGTGTTGACTGGCTAGTGATTATAGTAGAACTACTAAGACCGCTGGGGCCACAGAGGCCCTGATTAACATGGTAAGAGTTATTATCAATAAAGAATAACTCATAACTATTATTTTCAAAAATTATGAAAATATAAAGCTTTATAATGTTTTGATTGTAGTTTACATACAGAGATGAAGGACCCTATGGATGTTCTTGTTACCTTACATCACACAATCAGACGGACAGTACACCACAACAATACTGGTGGACATGGAGAATTCATCCAAACAAACAAAGACAGAAAAAAACAGAAACTCAGAAATCATGGCATGATGTGGTAATCTCACACAATAATGTTATAACTGTACCATTATTCCATTAATGACAAGGATCTTTATTTAGTTGAACTTTTACATCTCTCTTTTTTTCTATGTCATTAATGTCATGGGGGATAAAACATGGATGTGCGTTTGTGGTGCTTTTTGAATTATTTGAACATTTCCCTACAACATAAATAAGACACCAATTGCGAGTATGGTCTTGAGAAACAATGATAGTCCATCGGAAGGGGACGATGAATGGCCGACCCATGTTAAGAGAGAGCCATATCTCTTGGACGTAAAAGACACCCTTGTAGATTTCAAAAAGAGTAGACTAATGTGGCAACAAGGCAGTACTCACACACGCAAAGTGGAGAGGGATTAATATAAGTTACAATAACTTGTTTCCCAATCCACTATAAATAAATATATTTAAACTTAATAGCATAAATAAGAAAAAAACACAAGAATATATATATTTTATTTGCTTCAGTTTGGAACAGAAAACATCAATAAAAAGTTGGAAAAACTAGAAGACATTCCATTGTTAAGTCATCTGTACTGGTCTGAAGTAGTGGAGAAGTCACACGCACCTTTACATCCCTTTATGCCAGGTAGAGAGTGGGCTGGTGAAGTGACGAAGGTTGCTCTTGTAAGTATCTGTTAAATCACTCACACTTTCACCATTTTACACTAGGCAAAAAGTTTGCTTGTTAATTTATAAAAAATATCACTTTGACCTACATTATATGTGCCATTGATTTCTATGCGCCATTTATGGGCATTATGTTTTTTTGGTCTGTGCATCATTTTGTCTGCATCAGGTTAAAGTTTTTGGTAATGGTAAATATTGATGAAGTTGAGTCCAATCAACTTGAAACTTAGTACACATGTTCCCTATGATTTTGCTAATTTTAATGCCAAATTAGAGTTTTGACCCCAATTTTATGGTTTACATAATGGAACATAAAAAATGATAGTGCGAGTTGAGCATCTGTGTACTATGGAAACAATCTTGTTCAGAAATGAAATGTCAAAAACAAACAAGTTAAGATCTTATTGAATACAACTTCAAGATAAGTTTGATTAATATTTATTTACTTATTAAAACACAATAATAAATAATATATCATCTGATTTTTAGATTATATTTATAATGGCTGACTGCAGGAGTTGTAAAAAAGGAATGGAAACATTTAAAAATCTACAGAATTCTGTCAAATATATAGGTAAACCTTAGTACAGATTTAGAACTTTTGTGATATTACTTCATATAACATGAACCATATTTACCATTTGAAAATCAGCAAAATCTAAGAAGAAATTATAAACTTGAGTTATCTCCCTTTGTCCATATGCAGAAATTCTAATCGTTGGCACAGTTTCATGGATCATTGACAATGTTAACTTTATATGATACTTGTAGTAAAACTTTAATCTTTAGGACTTTGAACATAAAATCAATCATGGCTAGTAAAGCAGGGGAGATATTTCAGCATGGCACCCTTGTTTTATTGTAGCTGGTGGCTCCGTCTACTTAGTGAATTGTACAGAAGAAGTAGAGCTATGTAAAGAACATGATATTAGGGGATTCCCCACTGTGACAGCCTTCAGAGGACTTGGTTGGTTAGACAGTAGTACATGTATTTCTGATGCAAGTCAGACATTATATAATAGTTACAGAAGAATGGATTACCATGGAGTTTTACAGGTATAAAAGGGAGCCATTATTAGGTTTTATGTTCTGTCTCATAAAGCTAGAAATGGATTTTTTTGTTTTAAAATTTGAACTGTTTGCTATAAAATGGAAAATAGAATACCATCTAACCAGAAATTTTAACAGAACAACCATTGAACATGATAATGATACATGTAGCACAAATGAAAACTAAATTTACAAAAATAAGATTTATTAAAAAAAAATAACTTAATTTTTTGAATCACCAACATCACTGTGCTTAAACAGCTGTGGGTAACTTAAGTTACCCACAGCCCAAGATGGATCTGCATGGCTTCGGTTAGGAAGTTTGTTCCGATATAATTACAATACCATGAATACAAAAGAAATGTTCAGTAATTAAAAAGTTATATAAATCTTTTAGGGAAACTCTGCAATGTAAAACATGGTTTGTTACTACAAAATAAATGATTACAGCACGATTTGCCAAAACACTTATGATGTCCGTAACTTCAAAACAACTTGTCCGTAACTTTTTTCCTTATACCAGTAGGGATGTCCGTAACTTTAGCATGCTGTCAGTAACTTTCAAAGAATCTTTATTCATGGATGTATTTATTTTAAAAAAGAAATGATAAATAACAAAAATACCGAACTCCTAGGAATATTCAAACGGGAAGTCCTTTATGGAATGGCAAAGCCAAAAGCTCAATGTACAACACCAAACGAATGGAAAACAACGGTCATATTCCTGCCTTGGTACAGGCATTAAAAAGTAAAATTACAAAAATACTGTACAGGCATTTTCTTATGTAGAAAATTGTAATGCAAAATTAATGTATCTTACATTCTACTGGCTTTATAGATTGTTAACTGCTTAAGTTTTAGATGATAAATCATGACATGCAGGTTATAAATCTCACCATTTCCATCTGTAGAAATTACATTAATAGTGAACATATGAAAATCACCTTAGTAGAACAAGTTTAGGAGGTCAATCCTTAGCAGAAATACATAGATGAATCAGTCCAAACCTCTAAAGAAGATATGTAGATTTGATACCCGATCTTATTGAATCCCTAAGGTCAATGAAACTTTTAGAAGATTTTAAATCTACCTTTATTGCTATAATAAACTGACACCTGTTTAACAATATAGCCTTCCATCTACTCCTAGACATTGTCATTTTTTTCTCACAATCAACAACACATCACACTAGATATAGTGAAGAGACCATACTTTTTTGGCTAACAAATCAGAAATTATTTAAAGGAAAGGATATCAATTTTTCCCGTGGCTACACAGGCCAAGGACTCATCAGTGAACAATCTATAAAGCTAAAAAAAAGGATAAATTTCGCCATACCGTCAGATCCCGTTTTATCCCGGGAATAATTTTTAAAAATTTAACAGAAAATCTGTGACACTCTGGTTTGTTTTTTCTCTTGTTTAGTTTGAAGCATATCGTTATTGTATAAATCTATGTAATAATTAAGGGGTTTGATAGTGTTTATTGTCCTTAAGGTGGTACCCAACACTTTCACTAAAATTAATTTGGCTCGTTTAAATTTCATAAAGTTTTGACAAAGTATATACTTTGTCCCTTTGACAAAAATATAAAAATTTCAAATAATTTGAACCAACCGTTTTTTCAGAAAAATTACACTGGTTATATAGCAGTTTGACAAAGACTAATTTTGATCATTTAGAAGCTTAATATTCCCTTAACAGCATAACGTAATTAAAACGTTTAGCTGATTTTACAGAGTTATCTCCCTGTAGTGTTAGGTACCACCTTAAAAAGTAGAAATTGTTAATCTTACAATTTTGAAAAAAAAGTTACCCACACCCGAAACAAAGTTACGGACGGTCTGATTATTTTTTACTTATAAGTTACGGACATCTTATGCATTTTTTAAAAGTTGGCCTTGCGCTAAAGTGAAGTCAAAATTAACAATTTTTTAGTGATGGTAACTTAGATACTCTACATGCTCTAATAGATATCAAAATTATCTCCCCTTGACCACTGACCCTTTCCTCATGCATTTGAATTATTATTTTATGTTTCTTTAATCAATCTGTAATGTTTATGTCATGTTGTTATTAATGTAATGCTCTTAATGGGCCCTTTAATTTGGAAAATAAAAATATTGTATTGTATCATATTGTATTGTATAGTAGAATACTGCAAAAAGTGTATTTCAAAATAGTATCAACATGTATTTGTAGGCCAAACCAATAATGGTGTGGTTTGGAGAAATAGCTAGTTCTTCAGTAAAAGACAGATTATTTGATTGGCCTAAGCAACAACTAGTGGTAAGTAAAGAAATATAAATCCTCGGGCTGTATGTTTAATTTGACAAGTGTTTTGCTTTAAATAACATATATTCAGTATAGATGTATTAATTTGCCTTTATTTTACAGCTTACGTTTATGCCACAGAGTGGTAGTTATACTATTTTAAATCAAGCAAGTTGGTTTTTTTATTGAACAGGTGTATCTGATTGACTTGATCGGCTTTGAACTCTGTTTCAGAGATCAGTGCTATTTGAAATAACCCAAAATTGCAGAATGCAAGACATGATAGTATGTCAACTCATATAACCATCCTTTTTCTATTCATTGATTTTCTTTTCACAGGAAGATGTAAGACTGGTCGATGTCCTGGTACCTAAAGCCTCCAGATTCCTTCCTATTCCTCAAGGCAGAAAACAGAACTATTATTTCTCTTATGAATGTTATCGATTGATATGTGAAAGACTGTATGGTAAAGCTACCTGTTATTCAGTATACAGTAAAGAACTTCCACAAATAGAATTTAAACAGAAAGATTTAGATGTTGTTGTATCTAAGGTAATATATTTTCCTTAGCAACGAAGAAATTCAATTAATAAAAAAAAAGTAAAAAAAACAAGTTATAAATTTCAAATATATGATTTCTGCATAACTTCCTTCTTCATTTTACTGTATAGTCGACATACAACAGCTAGAAACTAATGATAATAGCTTATTGGTAGAAACAAACCATTTTCAGATTCAGACTTATTTTAATTCAGGACAGTTTGAATACCGTTTAAAAAGTAGTGCATTCGAATTCAAAAAGAAGTCTGCTTACTTTTCTTGTATTCAAACATAAAAAATTGAAAATAAGATTCTTAATGTGTGATACTGATAAAACAAGTTAAACATTTGTTGTATTTGCTTTATATATAATATAAAAATAATGATATAATATATCTATTCAGAAATGATTGCAATGTTTTTATTATTGTGAAAAATGCGACAATTATTGCAATAGTTTAAATTCACATTTTGAAATCATTTTTATGAAATAAACAGGATTTTTTTCAGTATCGCAAAAATTAAAATAGCATTTTTGTCTAAAATGACATCGCAACAATAAATGCATGCAATAATTTCTGAATTTACAGTACATATATGTGTTAAGGAGGCTCGAGGGTATAAAAATTTCAGAAAAAATTTAAACATTTGTTTTTCATTACAAATTTTATGTATTACCTTTTGTAGTTGTTACTTTATCATATGGTACAAAAAACATTCAAAACAATTAATTTGTGTTGGCCCCCGATGACTTTTAAAATGTAAACATCATTGAAAAAGTTCCAAGTTATCTCCCTTTGGTGGAAAAATGCCATTTTTTGGCTTTAAAATTGAAATATCTCTTTTAACTCATCGGTGACCTATATTTTTTAATATAATTTCGATATATGCTGTACTTAAACTAAATTATTGTAAAATTTGAGCGATTTCTGTAATAAATTTCTTTTGTCGTTTCGATATGACCTTTATTTCTCCTATTAGTTCAACAGGAAAAAAACACTTTTACAAAGATGTTTGCTTCTTTCGAAGGCAGATTGTGAGCGCAAATGAACGGTGACCCCATTTTTTTATGTTATTTTTCTATTAACTATAAGATAAAGTTCATTTATATAAAAATATAGAGATATCTTATATAAATGATTTAGACCCGCGAACCCCCTTAAACATGTTATAATGAATATTGATTAGATAATTCTACAAAGAAAGGATGGAGTTGATGCTACCCTGATGCAGATCGGTCATACACTCAGCCAGTCCTTAGAGAATCAACAAAATACAAAGTTACACATGTTCCACAAAACTCATAGGTAATTTGTTATCTACACTGACAAAGTTTTTAGATAATCCCTTAAAAATAAAAATTTAAACATATTCCATAAAGCTCATTTATCCAGTGATACATCATTATATTCAGTTTCAAAGAGGTATACTTTGTCCTTCCATCCTTGTGTCTGTCTGTCTGTCTGTCTGTCTGTCCATACAAAATTTCTATTTTTCTCAGTAACTACGTATCTTTTTGATCTGTTACTTATAGACATCCTGTCTGTCTCTAACTTTGATTAAGGTTTTTGTTACTTTTTCTCAGCAGCTACAAATAAGAGTTTCTTGGTATATGTTACCGAGCTTCAAATTGGTAACTTTTGTTTGTTTCTTTTCACTGAAATTCAAGAGGGGTGTACTAATTAGTGAGTAGTAGTTTACATTACTATTGACCAACTTATTTTTGCGAGCTTTTTGTTTTCGTAGCTTTCGCGAAAAGAAAAATAAAGTGAATATGTGAAAATTAGATCTTTCCTTATTAAACTACATCACGAAATTGAATAGTCTGGAAGTAAACTAGAAAGGGTAAAACCTGAAATAAAGTATCAGCGAAAATAAGATGGGTTACAGTATACAGTGTTGAAACAGTTTTGAGAGCGAATCATGCAGTTTAAACATGTTTCACAAAGCTCATACTTTTGTCAAGCTAACAGAATCATTCTTTCTCAATCATGCATGATCAAACTTGCATTGTAACAAACAGTGAATCACTGTTATAAAGAATCAGAGGGTTTATATGTACAGTCAGTCAGCTTTTTAAAGCATGAAAATCACTCAATGATCCATATTTTGTAGATATAAAATAGGGCACGGTCAGAAATGTGAAACTGACCATGCTGCTTGTACAGATATTATAACAGCCTTTACTTTGGACCATTCACGTCTGCCAATAACCCAGATCAACTCTAATGCATTCCATACCTCAGATAGGTAAGAATTTACACATTCTTATAATGTATTGTGTTAAATTTTGGTTTATGCAACTATATTAAGGTTGGGAAGGGCAATTAATAATGCATCAAAATTAAAAATTTTGTTTTTTTTGAAATTGTAATAAGGGGTAATAAATTGACAGAACATAAACAGAATTCATCTGTTTGTTCAGTTTAACAGAAGTGACAAAGGAAAATGAATCCGTTGTTAAAAAAACCTCTTTAGAAAATATTTTTTATCTCCCGATATACAGATTCAATATTTTATTTACAAGTTGTAGTCCTTGTATTTTATTGACATTATTCTAAGATTATTCAAATTATCTGGGTCCTGTAAAAGGGGTTGATGATCATGAGTAGAGATTTAATTTATTTATCTTTCAACACTTTTTGGATGAAGATCAGCATGACACCTACAATAATATATTGTCTGCTTATGATCTTTAGCTTGTAATTTATAATGTAAAAGAAAAAGAAAATATATTTTTTTCAGAAAACCTGAGCTATAGAAAAAAGAGCAAAATTTTAGTAATAACTAATTTGAGTTATCTCCCTTTGAACATTTGCAAAAATTCAAACAGTTTTGTTTGTATTCAATTGTGTTATCACCAATAATTACATACTGAAGGGATTGCTTCAGAGCTGCCAATATCTGATCCCAGATGTTCTTATCAAGATGAGAATGATTGTTCCCATGGAAGAAATCACAATTTTAAACTTCTGTATTGATAATTCTAGTTAATGCATTATGTAGCCACTTTTGAAGTTTTGTGCATTTCTGGGACTGAAAATATATCGTTACTTTTTGTACACATTTCACATTGATTTTCATTAACTTCCTTTATTATACCAAACATTTTAATATTTATTCTTACTAATTATTGCCAGGCATGTATGAAATGTACATAAGTTATTGAATGTTTACATTTTTAGCTTAGACAGTGAAGACTTGCCTATATTGATTGCTTTAGTCTACAAAGATAATATAACAGATACAGCCTCTTTTTCACAGGTACGTTTTTATGCCCCATTTATGGGCATTATGTTTTCTGGTCTGTTCTACATCAGTCCGTTAGTCCGTCTGTCCCGTTTCAGGTTAAAGTTTTTGATCAAGGTGTTTTTGATGAAGTTGAAGTCTGATCAACTTGAAACTTAGTAAACATGTTCCTTATGATATGATCTTTCTAATTTTAATGCCAAATTAGAGATTTTATCCCATTTTTACGGTCCACTGAACATAGAAAAGGATAGTGCGGATGGGACATCCATGTACTTGAGACACATTCTTGTTTTATATGATTAAAGAACCTTTTGTTTGCCTTGTAGATTAATGTGATAGATTATGTAAAAATGTAAATAACAGAATTAATAATTGAAGCAAAATTGTGTTTTATGAAATCAAAGTATATTCAATATTAGGTTTAACTGTAGTGACAAATGGGATGTACCAATGAATCTAGTAGATGTCATGGTCAAAAATTGTTTTTTTGTAACTAGTTCATATTTCTTTCAATGATGGATTCCATTACAAAATACTGTATAACGGGTTATTATTGCTGATGTAAATTTTCGCGATTTTCATTGAATAATGTATACGAAATATTTTGGTGGATTCAAAACTTTTATCAATACCTCTGCATGTGCAGTTTTAGATTTCAGAATTTATTTTGGCAATTTTGTTCTATCTGCAAAAATTGCACTCTGCAAAAATAACCCACTATACAGAATTGTCAAATTTGACAGGTTTCAGTATGCACCAGTCTCGTACTGGAATAGTTCAGTTATATTTACAGTAATTTTATATCTTTCCAGGTTTTAACAGAGATAGCCTATCAGTTTTACAATGATATAATTGTTATGACCCTGGACGTTGAAGAGTTTCCAGCCTGGGCAGGACAGTTTTTGCCTTTAGATTACACTAAAATTATGATTAAATGTAAGAACCTCTCAAGTAATGAGATTACAAAAGAACTGTTAACTTCATGCTATTTTTTAAGTTTATAATTTACTTACTGACATTCATTATGCACTGATCAAGATAAAAATGTAACATGACAACTTGTCCAAAGGTAAAAGACTAAGCAAGGAGGTATTATTTTCATTTGTGGTACAGGTGGTTGGTTCTTGCATAAAAGTTACATATTCATGGATTAAAATGAATAAGGAATCAAATGATATCTAATTTTTGTACTTTAAAATGGATCTTTTACAATTTCAAGACAGAAACTTACCAACTCAAATCTAGGTAGATAGTTTTAATGTTTCTAAATAGACTACGCTCTGATGTCTCAAGGCCTAAAAGGGCTGTCAAACACCAGAGCAATCTTGGACCAAACATAAACATGATCTTGGGCTAATCATAAACATGATCTTGGACTTGGACTAATCATAAACATGATTTCATAGTGTTTGAAATTGACATCCAACTATCTGTCATATTTTACAGCCATTTTAAGCCACGTGTGCCAAAAAAAGGGTTTTACAAATGAAAATTTAACACAAATATTTAAAAAAAAATTTAATCATACCACTTCAACACCAAGCAAGATAAACAGCAATATAATTAGAAATGAGATAAAATGAGAAACTTATCTTTATGCCAAACTCCAGGACATAAATGGTAAAAAAAAAGTATAGTCAGTTTGTAAATAGGCTCTTTCACATTATAACACCTGCAAATCTTTAAAAAAATTTGGGACCTGTTTTTAGCCTAAAAAAAACATAAAATAAGTGTAAAATACACTTTTTAAACGGTTTCTGACGTGGGGCATGTATATTTTATAGTTGCTGTAAAGTGTAGGGGTAGGACATTTTTGATGCTTTATTCTCCCTATTAACTGTCTATCATAAAATGATAGTATGGATTCAAAGCTATGTACTGATATATTTGATGTGAGACTTGTCAGTAATAAATAGACCTGGACAATTCTTGTTTGTTGTATGTTAAGTTAGCACAACTGCGTTAGATTTCTTGTTGTAAACAAGATATATGCCAGGCTATTCGATGGAAAACAATACGACCGACACGAGTTAAAACAGACGAACACGCAATTTTATTCAAATGTTTGGTTGATATGTTTCACCAAACAAAATTAAGGGAGGTGAGGGGTTCCAAATCAACAAAAGGCTACGAATGAGTCTGAAATGACAACGAATTAATGAACGACGGTCGACAAAAGGAGACATAAAGGCCACACCCAGCAGGCAGGTTGCAGTCTGGCCTTGAGAAAAAAAGTCAAAATATCAGTTCGGCGAAACAGGCATTCAGGTCAGACATGCAAACCTCCGACCCCCCAAAAAAATACACCCGCTTTTTATTCATCATGTTCATTTAATGCTAAATGATTCTGTTGGAAAATTTCATTTCTAATAGCAAAAATCAGAGTCAGATTTTGTTCACTCATATACCTCACACTGCCCTCAAATCAAATGGTTCATACCTTAGACTTAAAATATATCTAGAGCTTATACTGAGTAGGTATACTATTATTTTTCAGCTACATGTATGTTATTTTAGACCACATGAAAACTTTGACTCATCCAAAATTTCGAGTCAACCGAGTTTGATACAACGAGAGTTAACTGTATGTTATTTTAGAATAGGCTGGGGTGTTTGGGGTTAAACATGCTTAATCCTGTGTTGCTTTGAAGGTGTCATGATTGTCAGTCTCAGCTTAAGCAATGTGTTACTGTAATTTGAATCACTCGTCAACTCCACCATAGCGAATCACATGACTTTGACATAAGTAAATACCAGCCAAAAATATCTTAATAAGTAAAAAATTGTCGCATGAAAATTAAAGACAAGGGAAATGGCAAAATTCACGAAGTCTAGTCTGATTAATCATTTTACCAAAAAACCAAAAAAAGTCCGAGCAAAGGGAGGGCGTACGTCGTCTACGCCCCCTCTGGATCCGCCACTGAATACGGCAATTCTTTTGGATCAAAGCAATTTAGGTGGAGGCATACATTTGCCGTTCCCATAAATAAATGCACTATTAAATTAGCTTAAAAGAACTGAGCAAACTGAATTAGTGACATGCTTTAACTATTTACAATAACATATTTAGATAGTTTTGGATGAATTTAAATGATAATTTACTCATATGTATATATTATATGTATAAAAAAAAAATGGGTTTATACCACATTTTATCATCGTTTGTTTACGGTTCCTTGTTGTAATGATTTTCGGTTTCACAAGCGTGTATGTTCCTGTAAAATGCTTATATTCTTACGTCATCGTTCTATGATGTCGGGTACACCATTCATAAAAAACATATGACGTGGGAGTACGATAGGAACAGCCCTGGCAATATATTCATATTATTCCATGGGTTTGTACTTAAAGCGTTTGAAGGACGTCTTGTTAGAATTTATCTTTTTCTTTGCAGACGATGGTGATCCCAAATTATTATTTGACTATCCTAGAGTGTGTATGGTACAGAAGAATGACCACACTCATGCTGCATTCTACCCACCCCTGGATCAAGATCGCTGGTCCGTGGATTGGTTTGAACCATACAAATTAAAGCAGTTTATATTGGATTACTTGGATGATCCTTCACAAAATGTTATAGAAACAGAACATTTTTAATATCATACTTTTATTTTCTGGGATGAAAGGTAGTGAGAATAAGGAATTACGAGGTATTCAAAAAATGGATATAAACTTCTTTTATCTTTAAGATATGAATGAATGACTTGTTCTTAGAATGATAATGTGACATATGTGTGCAGTTTTGATTTCATTTTTATTATTTAGTGACTTGTTCATATCTTTGTATGCATAATTCTTGAACTGATTCATGTAAGATTAACATAGTATATAAAAGTTCATTTTAAAAGATTATGACAAAATCATTTTGGAAATAATTGATCAGCAATCCCTCCATTGTGCCCATCATTTATACATATATATCTATATTTGTATCATTCTTATTATATTGACGCAATTTTTGTATGAATTTTACATTAGTAATATATATCAACTGGATAAGATTTTCTATCATTCTCCAATATTATTGTTTTTAATGAATGTTTATTTAGAATTACTGTGGATTAATTTATTTTCAAGGGAACTAATTATTGTGGATTAAGGAAAACTTACATTTCTGTGGATATTTTATATTTCGTGTTTTTTGTAAGTCTGCATACATTCCTTTGTAATTTTGAACATTTGATTTCATGGTTAACCTTTATCTACGAAATCCATTAAAAATTAGTATTTGACAAACAATGAAGAATCAACAGTAGTCATTTGTTAAGTTGGTTTAGAATGAATGCACTCTGACAGATTTTTTTATATCACAACATTCCTGAATATGTATAATTATTCTGTTAACATGGTTAATGAAAGATTTCTATTTGTTGGTGAATGAAAACAAATTGTTAGCATATTTTTATATTTAATATTTATATATATTTTTTTTTACATGTTTTACAACGAGAGCTGGTTCTCTCAATTGAATTTTCTTGTTACACAGTGGGTTATGTCCCCTTCCCATCAAAGTGAATAAATCCATTATCTATTATGCTATCGTCCAGATACTATCACATGATAAATCAAACATGAAATTATATCCAATATATTTTGATGAAATTGAAATAGGCTAAATGGCCAAGCAGAAAGTTGATTTTGTTAGATTTTTTCCTCAACATCTTTAACTAGTTATTTAAATATATGTACTTTTTTGTAAATTGCTGAAAGCTACTTTTAGTAATAACATTTATTAGTCCTTTTGATGTACTAATATTTTACATATTTATACTATATTAACAATTAAACTATGAGAGTCAAATATTTTTTTTATTTTTCATTTGCCAGAAGAAGTATAATTCTGGATCATTTGACAAAGAAAACCTGCATATACAACCAACAATAGTTGTAGTTCAATTCACTGTTCTAGGTGAAATTGAATAAATAATAAAACCTATCCACCCCACCCCCACCCCCACAGTCTGCCATAAACATATTTCAGTCAAATCTGTATTAAACTGGTTATAACTTTTAGATGTGTTATGATTGGTATTGGACAATCTTTGCTAGTGGCTTATTGGAAAGCTTAAAAGTCTATTTTATTTCAAATTAAATGGGCTGTAAAAGTAGGTTTGACATTCAGACTAAATTTATTCTGGTACTCATCAAGTGTTCTGAAATGTTTTTAATAATAAAGAGAAGATTTATCAGGTTTTCCAGACTTTATAACATCTAATGGATGATGGTATCTAAGAACTGTCTGATAACTGTACCACTTGTTAACTTTTGAAAGGCTACACACATCTGATTTGATAAAGATTGCTTCAAGTAGGTCATGCTGTTTCTCAGAATAATAAACAGAAGTCATTACTGCCAGTGTTACAATTAAGTTGTGAATGAACAAACACTGTTGTTGATGTAAATTTTTAATGAAGAAAAGTTTTGTTACAATACAATAGAAAATGATACAATATATGTTGGTTCCAATTAAGTTAACATCCCTTAGGGAGCATTGACCAAGATACAGTCATAATTCAGTTGTATTAACATATACAAAAATATAGTACATTAATACAATGTAAAATATTCATTTAAACAAATGATATAAGATGATTTTACATCTGTTCTGAGGTCAAGATCTATCTACCCTGAACTTTTCAGAGCTATCTCATAATCTATTTTGGAGTTACTGCCCCTCAAATATCCATTTTGAGTAAATTCTTTATCTTGGAAACTATTATATATTGAGTGAGAAACTTTTATTAGCAAAACTGACTAGCAAGATCTACAACATTGTGGACTTACTAGGTGTCAATCCTCTCCATATAGAAGTTATTGCCCTTGAAAAGGATTTTTAACCAATAGTGCATTTTTGGCTATACTGGTAACCTTTAAACAAAAATTACAATAGATGGAGATAAACCCTAAACAGTCAAAATAAAGAAGATCAAGAATTAAAGTTATTATGATCAATATTGTCAGTTTTTTTGCACTGTTGAACTTATGAGCAATCAAGATTACAGGAGTTATTGCCCTTCAATGATAATGTTAACTCTTTTTGTTTTTCTGAAAAAACAATAGTCAATAGAGTGAATCTTAACAGCGAAAATGATTGCCAAGATAAGATCTAATTAAAAGTTACAATGCCAGAAAATTGTTAGTCCAATACTTGTTTATGTATTTGGAAAAAAACTTTGTTGTAAAATATTAAACAAAAAAATGATTTTCGAAAATAAAATCAGAACATCATTGTTTCTCAAAATTAAAGTTTTGGTAAAATTAATCTATAAAACTTTTTCAACAAACCACTTACATGCTGACATATGTTATAATGAGAAAATACATCTGATACTTCCCAAATAAGGTTTAAGCACTTGAGTTACTCCCCTTTGACTTTGTTCCCATTTAAGATCAAGATCTTAACATTTCTATACATTTAATTTCTTTTGTGCATGTTGTTGAAACTGGTGCCTTTGACATACAATAAATAACTCTTTAAGTTGTCCAGATAGTAACAGCAGGTACCAGTAGGCAATATGTAATGTTGTTTAAAAAATAAGTACAATTCGTATGTTCTCTGCCTATTATACTAATAAATTATTTCAAGTTTATAAAATGGGGAAATTACTAACTAATAGCCATGTGCAATTTAACAAGTTAATGATTTTTTCCACAATTTAAAGGAACTTAATTGATGACAAATGTTTACAATTCATCCAATTTGTTTTGATGGTTTCTTGGATAACATTGGAGGCTATATTTACTTCACTATATAAATGAAAATACAAATGAAAAATCTCTAAAATATCATATGAGAGTGACTTTAAGGCAGGTACTAGGGAACAGAACAATTGATTCCAGATCATAGCAGCTTTGTCTTAAGATACAATGATTTTAAGATTATTTAGTTTTGAAAACAAAAATCTTCCTAAAACTCAAAGCAGTTTGATAAAATTATGGACATGTAAATACATGTATGTAAAGATATTTGTACTTACACTAATTTTTTGTGGCCCTTTATAGCTTGCTGTTCAGTGTGAGCCAAGGCTACGTGTTGAAGACCATACTTTGACCTACACTGGTCTACTTTTATAAATTGTGACTTGGATAGAGAGATTGCACTCATACCACATCTTCTTATATCTATTAAAAGTCAACTTTCAAAAGGCAGATTATTTGGTTATCCAAAAACAAAAGAACTTGTTTGCTTTTGCTTCGGGTTCAGATTTGTCTAATGAAATAATATCATCTTATAATAGACATCACTCTCAATCAATTTCATGCTCCTTATAGAAATCAGGATGTTAATGTATTTGTTGAAGTCCTAAAAATTCAGATTGAGTAAAACACCAGCTTGACATTAAAAAATAGTGCCTTAATTTTATGCTTAAAAGGTAAGTTTTACTTTGGTGATCTGTATAAAAATAATTTGTTGTGTGATTGCCTATAAGACAACTATCCACTTAAAAAAAGGATTATTGTCAATTTTCAATCTTTGGATGGAGACAAACATCATTCATTTTATATTAAATTGGAAAAGAAAAAGTTTAATTGAAGTGAATTCTACTGTTTATTCTACATATTGACATATATCTTGTTATTTCACTGATCAGGTTTAGTCTTGCTACATGTTTTTATGACTGAGACTAGTTCTCTCTTGTTTCCAATGATTTTCTAAATCTATATTATCATTTAACTGTTTCTGTGACTTCTTGTTTTTTCTACCTGCTAAAAACTTAGTAACAATATCAGATTTATTCACAATTTTTAGGGTCACCTGGTGTGTTAGATAGTCAGTCCTTTAAATGTCTAAGTTGGTGAACTTGCGTTGTTAAGTTGCTGTCCCATTTACCTTTCCCCCAAACATCTGCTGTTATTCACATTGATATAATATTGGACATAAATATAAATTCCAGATATTAGCACATACAAATGTGATAAATCTGAATGGAAATCTTTTTCTGATTAAACCTTAGTTAAATCTATCATAAAATGAACTAATTGCATAAATCGTATTATCATTTTATTTGGAAATCTATCATTTTGTCCATAAAATAAAGATAACTAAGTACATGTTTTGTATCACTATACATCTGTGAGCTGATTATTAGCTTTTACTACAGGAAGTTCAGACAACTTTATTATTATGCATGAGAATTATTAAATATTACTTCTGGGGAGAATTTCATACTATTTTTCTGCTTTAGTCTAGTGCAGTATGAGACACACTGCACGTTAAACCCTGCACACATGCACTTGTAAATGATTGTAAATTAAAGTGTCAGTTTAAATCTAAGGACTGCTTTGTTAAACTATTGTTATATTTCAATACTTTATTGTGACAATGACTTACTTTGAGATATCTGTTTTCACAATATAAGCTTTTTAAAGGTTGATTCTCGAGGGTTGATTACTTGATCCAGACATTACAGAAGACTTCTTCAAGTACATTCCATTGAATAAAGAATTTTTCAATTAAAAAACAGTAATAAAAACTTGATACATTTGCAGAATAAGTATCATTTGCAGTCCAGTTTATTAGCTAATGTTTTTATCTTTCTAAATATTCTCTGATACCAAAATGTTCTGATAAGTAGAAAATAAGATCTGTACTTTCCAAAAATAATCTGATGATGGAAGTTTTTAACGACCTTGACTTATAAACTTCCATCATCAGCTTATTAAGCAAGGGCATTAAGATCCTTTTATGCACAAAAAATGCTCTTTTAATATCTACCAAATTTAAGAAAAGAAAAAACACATTCATAGTTTATGATATTAAAAAAAAATTACAACTAAAAATTTGAATATTTTTCTTACAAAAAATTAACAAAAATATATCAAGTTCTTAAAAAAAAAAAAAGGTCATGCAGTATAAAATACTAAAGCAATAAAATGAAAAAAATATAAATTGATGTTATGATATTTTTATATAATTACATTATATGTATGTTTCATTGTAATACGTTATTCTGATTGGCTAACTGCACATCACGTGCTATTCCTGAAACAATTGTATTAGACAATAACATTTATCATTCATGATGACACGAGGTCCAACAATAAAGTGCACAGGTAAATTAAACGAAAACTTGATAAAAATCGTGTTTTCATGATTCTAGTTAAAAAAATGTAATTATAAGTATTGAATGCTTCTTTTTGTAACTTTATAGGGTTGTAAAAGCGTTCCGCGCTTCATACTAAAATGTGCGCACGGTCAACGCTTTTACACCTCAATAAATTTACAAAAAGCAGCATTCAATTCTTAATTGAAAAACATCTCTAGTATTGTCTAGGATCAATACAATATTTTTCAGAAAATACAAAAATACCACTTTCATGTAAAAGTTGATCTATATGTTTATGCTGGAAAACTTTTCAAAGGAAATGAAGTCAGGAAATTGAGGAAAAATAGCATTCTAGAAATTCTTCAAAATATGTGATCTTAATCTTACGACAATTTTAAGGGGTAAAAATACATTTTCTTCTTTTTTACATGTTGGATTTCTATGTTTTAACAACAAGATCTATATAATTTCCCGGAAAAAAAGTTTGGTTGGATTTTTTGAAGATTAAAAGCTGTTAACCCATATCCTTTGATAAAGATTATTTCCTTGTTATTTATTTTCAGTTTAAAGGTTAATTTGTATTATCACTGAAAGAAATTCTATACCTCAGAAAACCTTAGTTTTAGATTAAGATCCTTAACAGTTTTATCAAAATAATAATCCTGTTTACTTATTTTTGTATTCTTATACATTCCCCAAGTGTACTGAAAGGGAAAAACCTACTTTTGATACTAATTATAACACAGTATATAAAGTAAGTTGATACTGATGGCCTGATCAGTCGTCTACTAACTCTCAACATGTAACATGTTATCTGTTGTTTTACAGGGGATTTTTTTTAAAGTATTTATATAACGATTTGGAAAAATTATAAAACAAGGACATAGGAGACAATAGTCTTTTATATATTGTTAAAAATATTAGTCTACTGTAAAGTAGATATTTAAACATTTTTTCTTAGGAAGGATATATTATCCAAGTTCTTTAAGGTTATACAGTGTGAAAAACTAGACAAAACATATCATCTCTTTATATTGTTCCTGTGAAAAGGGGTATACTATTTTTTATAGTAAACAAGATCTTAGTTTATTATTATTTTGGATTTGTAGTTTAATATTACCATAGAATTTATGGATAAAAAATTAATTAGCAGGTAACAATAAAATAAATCTGGGCTACTTTAAAAAGAATGTGAGGGATAATGGATGCCTCTTTATGACAATAGCACATAAGTTATAATTAATCAAACTTTTATCTGCTCTGGTACAGGCCATGGTGATATGTATCTATACAGACCAATCATTAATGATATTTAACATATACCTTTATCACCTGAAATTAAATCATCCATTAATCTTTAAATTAAATATGAAATATTGATAAGAATATTAAAGACGTATCTTTTCCACGATCAGTGTTAATACAGCCTGTAGGTATGGTATTGTTTGTGAAGATTTTGGCCTTAGGTTCACAAGGTTATACCATGTATGTTTCATGTTTCTAGCTGTATACAATTAGTCACCTGGCTGTAGAAGCCTAAAGGATAGAAATCAATTATTAGATATATCATACGAAAAACTTGTCCGAAAAGGATCACTGAGAAAATTTGATAAATGAAGACCTTGTTGACCAATTAATAAACCTCATATGATTCAAGACAGCAAAACAGCTTCATCAATTGTCTTTATTCTGATTCATCTACCAAAACAATAACTTGTTTGTAGTCATGACAGAATACATGGCAAAATCAACAAATTGGTGATGTAGAGTTAACACG